>JAOQMS010000003.1:17664152-17690520 GCA_027563885.1 Erythroxylum longipes
CAATATTTTAATTAATGAATGAATTATATTTTAATTAATTATATTGTATTTAATTAAATATTAATTATATTTTAATTCATTAGTTATATTTTAATTAATTATAATATAATTAATTAACCCATTCTTCTATAATAATAATATCCATTCCTCTAAATTTGGAGAGGAATGAGATATTACTCAAAAGTAGGTAATCAAAATAATAACCCTATAATCATATCCCCTTACCAAACTCAATCTTTCATTCTATACACATTCCTCTTTTTTCATACCTACTAAACAAGCACACCCTAAACTATAGGAGTCATTAGCTCGAACAATTCCGCCGAATTGATGACCATGAAATACGGGGCACTTTGGTAAATTTGTTGCAAAGTAGAAGATAAACAGTCCTGAGAATGGCAAAAAATCGCATAAGACTTTACGGAGATTTGCCCAATTAGAAGTCGAAGGTGAAATTTTATGGTATGGTTCTACGGTCTGATGTTCAATCTTTATCCTTACCGGTTGACCTTCTGAAAGTGACTTTTAATTCTTAGGATGAATTGTCCATACGGTAGATTAGGAATGTTTGGATGAATTGTTCAAGGTGGCTCGTGGCTCGGTGGGTTGGGATATGTCAATTCGTGGCTAAGCTCGACTACAGGTTGACCGGCTCATACCTGAGTTATAGCCTAACGTCTCTATTTATTTTTTAAGTAAAAAACTTGTTTTAAAAGTAATTAACAAACCTGGTTATTCCGAGTTAAAAGTGAATCGAGTCAATTTTGTCATTTCCAATAAATAGATCCAGAGGCCGGATTATTAAGATCATACGTTGAATTTTTCTGGTGCCAAGGATGAGCTAATGCAACAAATACCTGTATATAAATTGGACTCAAATTTGATAGTACATTAAATATTATCTATAATAATTTACGGTATAAAATATCATTGAAATTATCAAATTGATGCCTTATCTTTTTCCATGAAGATTACATAACCTAAGGTCATAAGGGCCAAATGACGTTCCTAGTCTAATGGCGGATTGTTTGCATGAGGTTTGGTTGAGAGCAATTTTTAGTTGAAAAAGGAGCAGACTAAGAATTTAGTTTTCGTATTTCGCTAATACCCAAGTTAACCCCAATACAGTCATTTCTTTGTATCTTGAAACAGAGGTTTAAGATAATAATCAGATCCGACCAATTGGTTTTTTTCCCCCCAATTTGCAATAAAAAGTTGAAGCAACTAAAACAAAACTCAAACATGGTATTTGGGTACATACCTAAAAAACTTCTAGTAGTTCTTAAATAGACTTTCATCATCTAGCTAATAAACTAGTGCTTTATATTACGATCTTTTGGTGAACGAGTAAATGTACACATGAATAATTACATCCTTTGAGTTTCGTACTAGTTGACATCCTCTTTTTGTAACTAGCGATCAAGTTTTTTATGGTCATATGTTCAATTACATTAGTGATGTAAACGCTTCGGTGATAAATTAATAAGGGATAGCACTCAGATTTTGTACCATTTACAGGTGTCTATCAAAGACCGAGTTGAACGTTGTTGTTATACATGTGGATATAAGGGGACCCTTTAAAATCTTTAATTACAGACTTCCGCACGCAAGAGATTCCCTAGATGCCTTGTGCCTTGCTACTGTATTTTTAATTTTTAACCCGTATCCTACACAATCAATATGTTATGGGGGAGTGAATTCACTTGAAATGTTATCAGATGTGCAGATAATATGAATAAGACTATCATCTATTAAAAGATACGTAATTTCAATGTATGCAAAAATGGTTCTTAAAAGTTGGTGACAATTATTACGATGATAACATTCTCGAGTAAAACCATGATTAATCATAAGAATATCAGTTTTGAAGTTATAAGAAAAATAGCCATGAGATGAAAAGGGCTTCCATTTTCAGATTGCGTCACATTTCCAACTTTTAGGAGAAGGTCTTTGTCGACGGGAGTTGGCAACAACAGAGCAATGAGAGAATTCTACTTCATCTTTATCTCTATCCATCCCATCATAAGCCAGCCTTGGAAATTGTTTTGCTTGTAAAACTAGGTAAGGTCACTTTAATTTTGACAAATTAGAATCACCAAACTAAAAATTTTAAAAAAAAAGGAGAGCTTTTACATGTTCGTCTTATCACTTTGTTCCCTGCCAAAGATTTTATGATTTTGTTGCTGTTGTTACATCGCCTAAGCCAGTCCACAACTCACTAGGTTATAACTACGGGTTGAATTCCATTGAGTTTCAAAGGAAATTTCTTTGAAACCATTACCCACTGCAGGCAATAAAATAATGAAAAATGAAGCTTCCATGCTAATCCTAGTTAAATAAGAAAAAAGTGTTTAATGAATTCAGAAGGGGCATAGGAAAAGAAATGGATACTTCCCAAGTTTTATAAAAGTCTCTGCCGGTCCATAGTAGTTCTGCCACATTTATGTTGAACCGTGGACAAACCAGAGGAAAAACAAGATATCAATTTCTTAGCGTGTATTTCACTTCTGTCCCGACTTCCCTTCCTGTCATTTACACCCGAAATTTCCATTCCCATTTTCTGTTTCCATGCACGCACATACATAAGGACATAAAAATCACCCAACGAATTCCTCTCTCTGCAAAGAATATCACAACTTCATCTCTAAAACCCTAAAATCACCCAACACCTTCCTCTCTCTGCAAAGAATATCACAACTTCATCTCTAAAACCGTACTTCGGCTTACTTTTCACCAACCCAACCGACATCCACTTCTTCTTCAATGGCCTCCTCTTCTTGCTCTCAATCTAAACATCTTTCAGTTTTCAACTTCACCTCAGGCCTCTTAACCCTTTTCCTTCTAGTCACTTATGTTACTGCTACTAGACCTGGTGTAACACTAATGGAGGAGGGCAAAGCTTTGACGGAGTTGAAGAACATGAAGACTCACCGGAGACTGTACGACAAGAGCTTACTCTACCGAGGTCAGATGTTCAACTTCTTCCCAAAGGGTACCCCTATGCCACCTTCTGGTCCATCAAAGAGGCACAACTCTGTCCAAAACTGACGATGATTAACCAAGTTCTTGTTCTTTCACACTTATACTCAGTTTTGGGTTCTTTAGATTGTCTTCATTATAGGGTTCAGAATTTTCTTTTTCTTTTTTTCTTTATGTTGATAATATTTTGGACTTATGAGATCAGATCATAAGAATCTGAATCTTTTGAGTACTGTTCATTGATTCTTATTCTCAATTTTACTGTATAGTTCATCACGTAGGAAGATTCATATGTTCACCCCTTTTGAAGCATATATCAATATTCCAAAATGATTGAAAATGTAAAACATTTTCATACATTTAGATTCTTTCTGTAATTACATGTTCTGAAAAAGGCAAATTGATGTGTAGTTAGTGCATTTTCATTTTTCAGTCTCGCCGTAAATACATTCTGATTCGCATTTGGCTTTGTTAAATTTATTGATTAGATTAATCAAAGATTTAAAATAAACATCACCTGCTCTGAAGTGATTCAACATGACTCTATTTTCTTTGTACTTAATTTAATTATTTTGAACCTAATAGTTTTAATGTTTAGAATAAAGATTCATGTTTAAATTGGAGGAAACCTATTGTTAAGTTTCTTTAAAAATATCACGTTATAATAATGTATCAAACTTTATTAATAGATTTTAAAAAATAAATTAATGCAATGACATAATTAGTTAATATTAAAAGAATATTAGACTTGAAATTAAATACTATAAAACATTAAAATTTAAGTTATGTTTTGATGAAATCTTAATATTGAAATTGAACTTCTCACTTACAAGTAAAGGAAACAAAGTTATAGCTTATAATTAAGATCGTCCTATTGGGCTTTTTCTAAAAATAAAGTCTTCCTTTCCACGTGTTATGATTTCATTTGCAGTATATAGTGGGCCATTTAATAAAGTTCTACCACAATTTCATGCTAAGCTCCTTCAGGATATGCAAGACAAAAACAAAATATTTTTGGAAGCAACAATCAAGCAATGAAATTCTTGCGTCTCGAAGTCTTCAAAATAAACAGGTCTCGTGCAAGGCATGTCTCATAATTCAGATTGTATAAAGCCAAATCGTATTGTCTCATAATTTGTCACCTTGACCAGATCACTGATATTACCGAATAAATTATTGAGTTTGGATAAAGTTATAAATTACTATAAAGAATGCCAACTCTGCAACTTTTCATGACCATGATAGTAAAGGAAGCATTGTCTCACAGCAGATGATCGAACTAGTTTGTTAATCTGTGGGACTTGTTGAGTAGAATAACACATTGAGATGATTTATTATTAATTAAACATAAGAATTTGAGCATCTTCATGTAATCCAAATGAAGATTGTAACACAACCACAATTCACATTTTATTAAGAGCTTGAGTGCTTCTTTGACAGATTGAGCAGAGTAGATCAAGTTGATCTGTATGTATTAGTTAAATAGCCTCTAACCAAATCCACAATGCTTCTTTTTCTTTTTCTTTGCTGCCGGGTAGGTCAAGGGAATTATAGGGAAGGTGAACGACTGTCAATCGCTAGCATATATGAAAAAAAATGAAGTTGGAAATATTTGTGTCACTAAGGGCTTGTTTGTTTATGATTTTCCCCTATTTTTTGTTGTGATTTTCATAAAAAAAGAAACAAGTCAATACAACATGTTTAGTTTAGGGAATTATAGGAAAGGTGAACAATTGTCAATCACTAGCATAAAAAACGAAAAAAAAAAGATGTTGGAAATATTTGTGTCACTAAGGGCCTGTTTGTTTCTGATTTTTTCCCTATCTTTTGTTGTGATTTTCATAAAAAAGAAACAAGTCAATACCACGTGTTTAGTTGAGTATTGTTTTCATTTCTTGTTTCTAAAAATTATAAAGCTTCAACAACTTTAAGTGCTTTTGTGCAAAATTAATCATAATTAATTCGCGATGATGAAAACATTTATCACTAAAAATGGACTTTTTTCTACCAAGTGGTCAAAGTAGTTGTCGGGTAAATACATCCAGAAACTAACAAGAGTTGCCTTTTAAACTTCAATTGCTATTGACATTAAGATAGAAATTAAACAAACCATAATCATGAATTCCTATAACTAAAAGTCAAAATATAAGGCTATGGTTGTCTGATATTTTCTTGTTCCTTCTGCTGAAAATATTGGGGAATGCTACCTTTTTTTTGTAACACATAATGGAACCTTAGTTAAGTATCTCAGATCGAACATGAAAGGAAAATAAATGAAGAAATGCATAAATTACCTAATTTCGGTTCCATAACTTCAAACAAGTTTTTTGAGGCCGAAACGAGCGTGAATCCACCGCCACCTTCACAAGAACTGCTTATCAAGACATGGTCAACTTCTTTCTACAGTTTTCTCAGAATGTGAACCTCTGAATGAGTCAGATTAACTTTACATTCATGAATGATATGAGCAACTGCAAGAAACCTTAACCTCTCTATATAACATCCACATCGGGCTTCCCTATCACAGGCCTGATATGGGTCAGGTCCACATTAATCGGGATCCATTTTCCTTCTGGACTTCATCCTAGTGACTTAGATCATTTATTGGGCCACTTTATTATCTTTACCTGGATCAAATTACGTTAATCAACCGATAAGTTATTGAAAATCGATAAAATGCAAATAATCGTTATCCAACCCTATGGAAAATGTCAAAAATATCCAACATTCACCTTGGACAATAATTAATTATAGTATTGACTCAATTTTAAAATAGTTTAAAAACTCGATTAAGCTACACTACTGTATTAGTCAACTAGGTTTAAAATTTTAATCCAAAGATAACAAAAGTCCATCAATCTGTCCTAAAGGATTTCGATGCCGAAAAGTATCAAATACATGTGTCATATGTGATATAGATCCAACACTATCACATATATCTAATACCTCATTAACATTAATAGGAAAATGGAGTGTGGCAAATTAAGATGATACTTGTATGATCTAAACTATATCATCTTCGTTTGTAGTTCTCGTTTTCTCTAAACCTTATGCTAAACCACATGTGTTAAACTACATTAGAGAAATTGTATTTTTTCTCACCGAATGCTAAACAACATTAGAGAAAACTTGTTTGCTCTCACCAAATGCTAAACTGCATAAGAGAAAACCTTATGTTCTCTAACTAAATGCTAAACTGCATTAAAGAACCTTTATGTTCTCTAATTGAATGCTAAACTGCATTAGAGAACCTTTATGTGATTAAAAACTTATATTCCCCTATGTCATATTAAAATGCATGGATATCTGTATAAAACTGTATGCATCTAAATGACATAGGCACAAGGTCAATCTGTATATATGCCCAATGAACTTTAAAAATTCTTCAGATTGACACAGATATTAAGAATTTCATACGTATTATAACAATGTACAATAACACGTATTATTGAGGATAAAAGATGATCATCTTTATTGATCAACCACCAAATTGGCATTATACATCAAAATGTATAAATGTATAAATGTACATGGAGTAAATATAATCCAACACTATCACATATATCTAATACCTCATTAACATTAATAGGAAAATGGAGTGTGGCAAATTAAGATGATACTTGTATGATCTAAACTATATCATCTTCGTTTGTAGTTCTCGTTTTCTCTAAACCTTATGCTAAACCACATGTGTTAAACTACATTAGAGAAATTGTATTTTTTCTCACCGAATGCTAAACAACATTAGAGAAAACTTGTTTGCTCTCACCAAATGCTAAACTGCATAAGAGAAAACCTTATGTTCTCTAACTAAATGCTAAACTGCATTAAAGAACCTTTATGTTCTCTAATTGAATGCTAAACTGCATTAGAGAACCTTTATGTGATTAAAAACTTATATTCCCCTATGTCATATTAAAATGCATGGATATCTGTATAAAACTGTATGCATCTAAATGACATAGGCACAAGGTCAATCTGTATATATGCCCAATGAACTTTAAAAATTCTTCAGATTGACACAGATATTAAGAATTTCATACGTATTATAACAATGTACAATAACACGTATTATTGAGGATAAAAGATGATCATCTTTATTGATCAACCACCAAATTGGCATTATACATCAAAATGTATAAATGTATAAATGTACATGGAGTAAATATAACGATCTCCTAACTAACAGTGTCTAAGGACTTTAAAGCACCCATACTGTATACTTGTCTCTTAACCATAGGTGGGCGAAGTCTTTTAGTTAAAGGATCAGCTAACATTTCCTCAGTCCTCAAATGCTCCATCTTATTGTCACATTTTATGTATCAACTTCTTTATGGTCAAATATTTGACCTCTAAATGCTAAGACCCTATGATATTCTTTATTGTTACTAAACAACATAGTAACAAGACTATCATAGTACAACTGAAAGGGTCTAGCCACTGAATCAACCACAAACAACTTAGAAATCAAGTTTCTGAGCTAATTTGTCCTTGAAGCCGCCCCATAGCATACACTCTGTATATATGGTTAAGGTAGTAACTCGTGTTTATATGACACTCTTCCACGAAATTGTACCATCTACAAACTTAAGACCTTATCTTGATATGGACTTCCTATCTTCTGGAAACATAACTTAAATTTGAAAATGGATTTCTTACGAGATTTAGACTGTTGACTTTTCTATATGTCAACATATAATCCTTGGTTCCCTTTAAGTATCTCAACACTCGCTTGACTACATTCCAATGGTCTATACCTAGGCTAATCAAATATTAACCAAACAGTTTAACATTAAATGCAATGTCCCACCTAGTACACACCTTGCCATACATTAGGCTACCAACCGCATTAGAATACGAAACATTCCTCATAACCTCTCTCTTTACATTATTCTTTGGACACTATGATAATCTCTCACTATTAGAGATTTGTGCTACAATAGGTTCATTGTCAGCCATATTAAACCTTAGTAACACTTGTTCAATGTATGCATTCTGTAAGAGGCTTAATGAATGTTGAGATTTGTCCCAATAAATCTACATACCTAGGACAAAAGATGCTTCACCAAGGTACTTCATATTGAAATGCTTGGCCAAAAGTTGCTTAACCTCATGTAATATGGTCAAGTTATTCAATGTGAGCAATATATCATCCACATGCAATAATAGTAAGATAACTTTGCTCTCCCTGACCTTGTGATATGAGCATCTTTTAACTTTATTTTCCATAAAGCCAAAAGAGGTCACAACCTCATTAAATGTAAGATACCACTTTTAGGAGGTTTGATGTAAACCATATATTGATTTGCTTAACATAAAAACCATGTCAGATCCATTTGGATCCTGATATCTTTCAGGTTGTTCCATATAAACCCCTTCATAAAGGCCTTTATTTAGGAAAGCAGCTTTGACAACCATCTGATGTAACTCTATATCATCATGAGTTACAACTGCATAATCAGTCAACATGTATCCTTCAAAAATACTGGAGAGAAGGTAACTTAAAGTCAAACCTTTCTCTCCGAGTAAATCATCAGGCAACTGAGTGAGCCTATAAACCACTAGACTTTATCCCGAAATCCTTTAGGTCTTGAAACTCATTTATAACTGACGAGTTTTTAGTTCTGCTATAAGTCAACTAGCTTCTAGACCTTACTTTGCTTCATGATTTGCATCTCATCAGTCATCGCATCCTATCACAAATTCGCATTGGGTTCAAAAAAAGCTTCTGTAAAAGTACCTGGATCTGTAATATGTCTAACATTATAGTTTTGTTCACCAAATATCCTATGTAATTAGATGGGATAGGGGTTGTCTCACTCTAGTGAATCTACGCAACTACATTAGACCTTGTAACCCAGGAATCTCTGTGTATACAGGTATGGGTTCCTGTTCTTACACAAGCATTGTACTTAACCTTGATCCACTAAACTTGATTGTATGAGTTGTGAGTATGTAATGACTGTATTATCCATCCTGCTATCATCTGAAGGGTCAAAGGACCCACCATTATCATAGACATCGTATTCCAGAAATTTAATTGTTTGTGATTCTACTATTATGGTCCCTCCTTCTCTATAGTAAAATCTGTAACGTTTAAAGTAGTTGAAATATTTGACTAAATAGCAATGGATGAAACAAATATGCAAATTGTCTTTATGAGGATTATAATACCTCAGTAGGGTATCCCCATACACGAATATGTGCAAGGCTGGGTTTCCACACTTTTAGATAATCAGGTAGATTAGTCCTATTCTGCATTGAATTCTTCATGTCCTTTATAGTGCAATTATGCCTTTCGGTAATACACTATTTTGTTCAGGACTACCCGACATAGTGAACCGAGTCACTATTCCAGCCAATTCCATATATTTGTCAAATGAACTTTTTCATGTCCTGAAATACCATGTTTGCCATGACACTCTCTTCTATGGTCAAATCTGACTATCTCGATAGATTTTTCCGATCGATTCTTAACCTTCAGTCTTTAAAAAAGAACACATAAACTGTAATGAGAATAATCATCAACAAATGTCAGAATACATTTAGAATTATGTAATGCAACTTTATAAGTTCTTTTGATATCTGTATGTATCAGACCCAAACCAAAAAAACGAGTTGACCCCTTTTCTTTATTTTAGTCAACTTATCCCTACAACAGTCAACACGTATTTCCAGATCATCATAATCTAGAATTGAGAGAATGCTTTCTTTAATCAATCTCTCAACTCTTAATCAATCTCTCAACTCTAGCTTTGGAAATGAGGCTTAACTTTTATGTCACAACATGTATGACTTAGCCTTTATTTGGGCCATCTTTCTAAACTTGTTTAGCAAGATACGAAGAATCGTATATCTAATTTGGAGTAAGACACATTCTATACAAACCATATAACAAGAAAGTTGTACCGTTATGTTTTACATTAAACAACAACTGTACAACAGAAGTATAAATTATAAAATATTAACTTTCTTTATCCATGATTGATACAAAGATCATATATAAAATATGTCTTATAAAACCAAAATGAACCTTGCAGCAAGGTTCGGCACATACATCCCTTATAGATATTACATCCATTTCTTTATTGTTTATAAGCATCAATTTCTCCTGCCATTTATTTGGCTCTATCCTAGATATGAACTCCTGCATTGTGGAAGCACCATAATCAAATGTTCCACTTTATAGCCACCAAGAACTTAATACGACTATTTCAAAATTAGATTCATAAATTGATAAGCTAAGAAGTTACCTGATGGTCTAAGTCTTTCCTTCCAGGCCTTATACTGCTGGGTTCTTTATGTCCGTAGGACCTTTACCAGTACTGGATTGAACAACATCAGCATATGGAGAAAATTTAGAATTTCTACCTTTGAACTTAGCGGGCTTCACTTTTGCCTTCCCTTTAGTTGCTTTGAGGGTTGTAGGAGTAGTAAGTTTGACTTTTTTCTCCTCAGCAACACAATGGACAATCAAAGCATTGAAGTCCCATTCTTCATCCAACGAGTAATATGTCATCACTAGATTACTAAACTCTTGAGGGAGTGTACTTAGTGTCTGGTGAATTATGAAGACATCAGAAAGAGGAATCTTTAGCGTCTTTAGTCTACTATGAAGATGGATCATTCTTGATATATACTCCGTCACTCCCCCTTCTCCCGTATACCTTATAGAGAATAATTCTTTCATCAAGGCACTTATCTTAGCATTAGGTGAGACCGTGTACATTTGGGAAACATTAGAAACTCCTTTGCTATGTCTATCTCTGGAAGTCCACCGAGCAGATGGTCGAGTATGGATCTTTTAATGGTCATCATATATAATCTGTTAGACCGGTCCTAGGATGCATAAGCTGCTTCATGATCTCTCGAGCCCATGGGTGTAGGTGGAGATGGCCTATTCGTATGTATGGCTATATCAATTTTAGCCATCTCCATAGTATTCAATACAACCTCTATCCACTTTTGCATATTGAAACCAGCTAGGGTTTCAATAATGACATTGTGATTATTGATCGAAAAGGTGACTGCAAAATCAGAACGTAAAAATCAACACAAATGTAAGATAACAACAATACTCAAAGCCATTAAATAGTATTTGTTCCAAGAATGTGATCACATATATTATAAAGCACCTTTGCGTTGAATACAAATATAAGCAATTGGACCTCCACATAAAAGAGATCAGAGTACAAATCATCAACTCTCATGACAATACCACCTTTAGGTGAATAAATCATTTAAACAATGACCTTCCTCCATCTAATGCCTTTATGCACATCTCAAAATCTTATGTAAGGCTAACACCTTTGGGTTGAATAACCAAACACAAGACTAAACAAATCCCCCAACATGAAAGCAAAACAATTCAAAATGCTGACTTGAAAGGCCATTGTGGTGACTGCAATCTCATCAGCACCCTAAAGGTCCACAAACATAAGGGTTATATTTTTATGTTACCTTCACATTTTTTATGGGCATATGGTATGTGATAATGTAACATCAATAAATGTAAAAACCAAACGCACAGTTTTATTGTCACACACTAGTGCTTAGGAGCAAAAATATCTCACAAAAATTCCATGACTGTCTCAGTGAAAAGCTCTCCTGTGATGTTCCAAGTTTGCTAGAATAATAATGGAGTAAAGCCATCCGAGCCTATTGATTTTGAAGGATGAAGGCTGAATAGGATTTTTCGAATATCTGTTGTTGTGACAGGTGAGATCAAGTCCTCCTTTCGATATTACATGCAAATAGATTCTGAATGTTGACGCTTGGAGCAAGAACTGCGTCATTACCCATAAGGGCCAAGAAATGTTCTTTGGCCAACAGGAAAAGGTGGTTTTGCTCTACATATTTCCTTGCACTAGCATCATATAACGCAGATATTCTGTCAACATTCCGACAGCCAAGTAAAGAAGCACAAAAAAACTTGGTATTTGAATTGCCATCATGTAACCAGTTTATTCTCGCTGTCTGTTTAAGGATCGAGTTATGTAATGTAAGGGCATCCTGACATGTCCGAAAATATGTCCCCTTCAACTATCTCAAGGCATCATCATGAGGAGAGTCGTAACAATGTTGTTGAGCAAACAAAAGTTTCGCCTTGAGTGTGTGAAGGTTGAGATGTCTACTGTTCACAAATTTTTAGGCGCAACTTTCAATTTTCTTAACTTAAACATAAGCTGATATGATTTAAATCCTACCACTTCATTGTTCCAGTAGTTGTGAACGAGGTCTTGAAATCCCTGCATACCTGTGAGTCCACTAAAAAATTTGAACGGAGTACCAGGTGGTTGAGAAATCGTAAGTCTCTTAATCAGCATAAATGAATGGTCCGACATAAGATTGTCCCCGAAGTGTACAAAAGAAAGTGGGAACTGAGCCAACCATAGAGAATTCACAAGAATTCAATCCAACTTCTTAAGAATCAGTAAGTTTCTGTGCTGGTTATTGGACCACGTTAGATGATAACCCGAGTTGTTGAGATCAACCAGATCGACATTCAAAAGAAAATTGGAGAGTTCATTAGTCTGTCGATGATTATATTACCGTCCACCCTTAATTTTAGACAAGTTTAATGCATAGTTAAAGTCGCCTGCAACAAGCTATGGGACATGAATGCTCATCTGATGGTGCTGCAGATCAAGCCATAATTTATCACGTTGAAATGAGAAGTTAGAAGCATAGACAAATGAGGTGACAAACTTAATATTCGTATTGCACAGATGACATTAAAGATGTAAAAATTGATCAGATTCTGCTAACACTTGTATACTCTAATCTGATCAGAATTATAAAGACATACAATCCTTCCATTGTAGTGTGAGCTATGGTTAGAGAATAGCTCCCAATTAGTGCTCAAGAATCAATTACCAAGAAGTGAATGAGGATTTTTTATTTTTGTTTCAAGAAGACCTACAAGCATAGGTTTCTTGTCCATGATCACCTCTTTCACTACTGATTTTTTTAGAGGGTTGTTGAGCCCTTTAGTGTTCCAAGCTAGAATGGACATGAGGGGAAATCCTTTGTATTTTTTAGTTAACCCTTCTTCCATCCAGACCTCCGTCTAGCATTTAAGGACGACAATTTGAAATCATCAGCATCTGAAGTAGGAGTCACTAAATCAGGAGGATTAGTCTCAGCTGGCATATCTCCAAATGTACTCTCCTCCCTAGACATAACGTCTGGGCATGATTTAGGTACGAAGCATGTTTGGATTCTTTGAAATATAATATGCCACTAAGCTACAAGTCGCAGCTTGTTTAGGTTCAATAGGCAGCATGTTTAAGTTATTTGCATGGTCATCCTCCTCAATTACTTCTACATTTTGATTAATCTCCACAATGTGTGTCAACACTTCAGAGTTGGGCATAATCCTCTCGACATTTTCCTGCATATTTGGAGTCTCAGCATTTGCTACATTTGCTTGCTCAAGATTGGTAGTACCAGCTACAAAGTCCATTACTTCTTCTTACGTTCCTGTCTGGAAAAGTTTTCCAGTTGGTATCCATTATTTTGTGGACTGATTCGGCCTCCAAGTATATGAGAGGTGAATCTCAGTTGGTTCAAGTTCTCCTGACTCTCCCAATCTTAAAATGGATAAGTGGTCTGGAAGGGTAGTATTTTTAGTGATTTCAACATAAAGTTTGGTTTAGTCTATCCTCTGCATGGTAGCTGTTTGCAAGTGCATGCATATTGGTTTTCCTAAGGAAATAGCTACATAACTCAACCCTTCAATTATCCAAATTTCCTTTTGGCAAGTTATAAAAATGTACCCACATTGGTAACACATCAATGATACTCCGATCCAAAACCGGCTCTGGGCAGGGGCGAGCTGGGCCTCTACCCAGGCCCACTTTTATTAAAAAAAAACTGTTTGTGAAATGTAATTTATTAAAAAATTATTTTATTTTTAATTAAAATCAGAGGCATACATCTTTTCTTTCGTCCTGAGCCTACAAAATCTCAGGACCGGCCCTGCTCCGATCCACCAAGGCCCTTGTTCCACAATCTTAGCTAAATTTGTTTCATCCATGAATTGGAAAAGGATTGTACCATCCTCCCGAAGCGTTACTTACATATCGACAAAACCATATATTTTCCAATGTGCTTGCACCCATTACTTCATAATGGGACAAGCAACTCTTTTATCAATAAAATATCCAATTAATGTAGAATTCTATTTTGTGCACCAGCTTTAAAAATTTCAATGGGAGGCGATGCAATAAACTGTTCATCACATTTGTCGGGTGGAAAAAAAGCTTAGTTTACCAGTAACTTGCACCCATATCTTTCTTTAACCAGTGGTATTCTCTTTCATATTGTTTAGGATAGGCATCCTTAAGCAATCATTAAAGCTTGATGATTAAGTCTAAGGAGTAGCTGATGCTTGTTTCGAAGCTGTAATAGGCGAAAACTCATATATATCATCCATCAAAATTGTCATAGGGACAAAGCTGTTCACATTATTATTCACAAGCACTATTTACAAGCACTGTTTACGAGCACTGTTCGTATGAACAGAGCAGATCAACCACAAGCTAATGTTAGAGACACACAAGTAGGTGACGCTGATTAATACTGGAGAAAACAATGTTGGCAGTTTGGCAGTAGGAAACTAATGAAGGCTACTGTAGCATAATTGAAAATTTTATCAGTAGGAAGCTAATGAAGGCTACTGTAGCATAATTGAAAATAAATTAAGTAATTTCCCATATCGCTTGTCTCATAGGTTCCCCACAAAAGAAGACCTGCTAAACAGGTGCTTAAATTGGAGTCTCAATTGGGCTCCTGCATAGTGTGGTGGATGATATGCAAGCAGATGATCAGCTTGCACAAATCGCCTTCCCTTCCATCAGGAGCATTGTTTAAGGGTCATCAAAATTTTAGAAGTTGGAACAATCACTACCCAGTTTCAGACACTCCAGACACAACGATGGAAGATAAGCAACGAGGAAAAGCGACTGGTGAATAAAAGTTGGGTTGGGCAATGACTAGGGGACTGCTGGACGATGGACTCTACTCACTCTACATAATGCTTTTCAAATTGGACAGAGGAAAATTATTCTAAAGAAATAGTAGTTATTAACAATTCCTAGGGCAATTAAATCAATAAGAAAGTGCAGCGTTTATCTTAGAAAGAAGATTATGGATGCCAAGAAAAGTTAATAATAAACCATGAAGATGTGAAACTTGCACTTAATTATAAATGAACAAATCCAATAGTCAAGAAGACCATTCAAGAGCTTTTCCCCAACTTCTTAAGCCCTTCATACATCAATATGTTTCCACCATATAATATCCCACCTTAGATATTTTTAAACCATGATAAAACTGAAAGCATGTGTAGTTGAATGCTTCATCAAAATTGTTCCATGGTTATAACACCATATAACAAGATGGATAACCATAAGAAAAATGTAAAGACAACTTATAGAATCCAAATATAGAAACGATTCATTGTTTTAATTGATTTGTGAAAAACAATATTGTTTTATTAGATGAATAGTCAACAAGGAACAATATAAAATCACGTAATAAACCTTAATTGTTCCATGCTTAGTGACAAATGATTATTGCACTTGGATAAGCTGAAGTAGAACTTAAGCTTATATAAACATATCATATTAGAGGCAAGAGACAACAATATTGAGTTTTTTTTTGATATGCAGAAAAACACAAAGTATATGAAAAATTCAACTATGTACATCTTTTGAAAAATAACAAATCAATTGCATAAAAAAGAGTAATCAAAAAGCAAATATTGAAGAAAACAAACAAATAGTAAATAAAATGACCTAGCAAATATTTATAATTGGGATCATGATATATGTTTATTTTACTATAATTATACACCCATATTTAATGTATTTTGCTTGATATTATATCGTTTTGTTGTATACTAGATACTTAATTCACTTCAAGTACATTTGTACGTCATAATTACCTTTGCGGATAAAAAGAAAAAGAATTCGGATGAAATCGTAGCATGGAACAAAGATTTAAAGCAACTAAAGACTTATATGAACGTGTACAGTGACTATGTGAGTCTTTTTAAATGTGCAAAAATTGAAGAATTTGGTTTAAGGTCATTTGGAGTTACATGCCCATGTATGTTGATATACACAGTTGTATATGTTTCCTATATAAGTCTTTATGCTCATGTGAAATCATAAATTGAAGTGTTTTTGATTATATATAATCTCCTACATGGCCGTGTAAGTGACCGTGTATATCCCAAAAATCTTAAATTTTACTATAAAAAGACGTAAGTGGAGGCAAACAGGAGAGAATTGAGTTATTAAGCAGTTTCAAGTTATGAGACATTTAGAGCAGTGACAGTTATGATTAAAGGACAAGGAAAATATGAATAATACATCAAGAGATCTATTAGATAATAATATCAAATCCATACTTGCAAGAAGATTCAATAAAAAAGAAATGGAGATTTATAATTGATAGTAGTGTTTTGTATGATGTTTTAGGGTTTGATTTGTTATGCATTTTGTGTTAAATTGAGTGTTAAGTATGCATGTAGGGCTTAATTAGATTAGTTTTTGTGTTTAAGTGTTTTTATAAGTTAGTTTGAATCTTTGAGCTTAAATTGTATATTTTTGAGGTACCTTGATGGGTGTGCTAGTGTTGCAGGGTAAACAGGGAAGAACGGTGAGGATTTGACGAGTTTCGAGCCAAAACATATAGGCCACAATCGTGCACATTGGCCACGATCGTGACAAAAAAGGGAGAGCCAGAGGCAGCCAGGCCACGATCGTGCACCAGGAGCCACGATTGTGACAGAGAGCGACAAGTCAGGCCACGACCGTGCACTACAGGCTACGATTGTGACAGAAAGAAAAAAGTGCCAGCCACAATCGTGGCATGGCAAGCAAGGCCACGATCGTGCCATGCGTCGAGCTGACAGAAAAACTCAAAATTTGGGTGATTTTTTGGACCGTTTTGACCCCGAGTTTGACCTAGAGCTGCTACCAAATAAATAGAACAATACCTAGCAACCACCAACAGAGATTAGAGAGTCGAGAGAACTGCACAAACATAAGATTTTGCCAAAAATTTGAGGGAAAATCTAGTTAGGAATCAATCGATTGAGGAAGGAGATGAAGGAAGAGAGGCACGGAGACACGCTTGACGCAACGTACTTCCCGGAATAGAAGGTTTCATGAAGTCGCGACTCCGAGATCCATTCTGACAGTATTGTCTAGTCTTTATTTCGATTTCATTGATATATGAGATTTGAGATTGATTAGAATTATTTGTCGTTGAGTGTTGATTTTTCTGTCTAAACTCACCTTCGGGTTTATTTATTCTTAAGATTAATAAAATTGATTTGACTGTATTTTATTTCGATTTATTGTGATTCAATTTGATTCTTCATAACTGGGCAATAATCTAAGAGGCTGAGCCGGTGAAAATCATTGATTTAGATTAACGAGAGTTAGGTAAATCAATAGGTAGAGAATTGAAACAAACTAGTAGAGTCGTGTAACGAGAGATCAAGCATAGATTCTCTGTAAGTTAATAGACAACGTTAGAACTAATTTAAGTTTGGGACAAATTGCAGATCGAGAGATCGCAATTTCCATAATTTGAATTAGGGTGGTTTATTAATTAGGGTTAAGAATTATAACTCGAAAGAGAGTAATTCACCTTAGGATCGTCTAGGCCCATTAAATCAGAATTTTCATAATTAAGTAGATTTTCTTTAATTTCAAATAGATTCTCCCTTTCTCTCAATGGTCGTTTCTAGGTTAAAATTCGGATTATTTGTGTGAGTTTGCTTTTGTTTGTTCTTTGAGTGTTTAATTTCTCGTAATTGATCCTCAATTGATTTAAATTTCTATATTAGTTGTTAATTTAGGTTTACAAACTTAGTTGCGGTTAGATTTTAGGCTAGTTCCCTTTCTCGTGGAATCGACACTTTAGGTACTACGCGAACGACCCGTGCACTTGCGAAATTTACCAAGGTTATAAATAGTAAAACTTAGCGCATGCATATCCTTGCAAACAAGTTTTAGGCACCGTTGCTGGGAAAGCAACTTAGTTCTACAGTTTAAAGCGTTAGGATAACTTTTAATTTTGCTTTTGTTTTTTCGTAGCTCTACGTAGGAATCGTGCTCTTGTATGAAAACAAGAGTCACGAGAGTTTGAGTCGCAAAATTGAGACTTTAGATTTAGACATAACACGTTTAGAACGAACCCCTATGAAAGCTTGGTGAGAAGAAGAAGAAGAGTTCGAGAAAGCACAAATGGCCGAGGAATTCCAAAGAAACATGGATCAAGAAGTCAACCCTGGTAGGTAATAACAGAGGACCCTCATGGATTTTGTGAGGCCAGGGTTCAATCTTGCGAACCAAGGAGTGGCTAGATTGCCTGTTCAAGCAGTTTCTTTTGAAATCATTCCAGCCCTCCTAAACATGCTTCAACAGAACGTCCAATTCGATGGACTTGCAAATGAAGACCTAAATGCCCACATCGTGAGTATTCTCGAGATCTGTGATACTTTTCGGTATCACTAGATGTCGGAAGACGCAGTGAGAATTAGGCTATTTCTCTTTATATTTAGGGATAGAGCGAAGGCTTGGTATCATTTACTGAGCCCCACTGACATTTCAACGTAGGAACAGTTAGTACGTACCTTCTTGGATAAGTATTTCCCACTAACAAAAACCACCAAAATTATTAAGGAAATTACAAATTTCCAACAAGATGAGTGGGAGTCCATTTATGAAGTGTGGGAGCGTTATAAGGATCTGTAGAGGAGATGCCCACACCACAATTTACCCAAGGAGTTTCTGCTGCAGACATTCTATAACGAAGTAAACCCATAGACTAGAGGCACCATTGATACGACATCAGGAGGATTTTTAATGAGAAAGACAGTCGATGAAGCAGAGGAATTAATAGAGGAGATGGCTAGCAATAGTTGCTTATGGGCTAGTGAACGTAATAGGCAACCTACTAACTTTAGGGAGCATAAGGGAGTTGTGCGAGCTATGTGGCCAATTTGATCATGATACAGTGGACTGCTTTTTGATGAAAGAAGATAACACGGAGCAAGTTCATTACATGGGATCCCAATTTAGGCGTGGAGGGGGTAATAATCCTTACTCCAACACATATAATCCTGGGTGGAAGAATCGCCCAAACTTCTCCTGGTCTAACAACAACAATAAAGGGTAGTACAGACCCCAAGGACAATCGAGCTTTCAACAGGATAAAACAAGCTCGATGGATTCAAAATTGGACAAAAATTTGGATAAGATAAGAGGAATAGAGGAAGCATATAAGAGGCTCGAGAGTAAATTCGAGAAAGTCACGAAGAATCATGCTTCGTCTATCCATAATTTAGAAGTCCAAGTGGGGCAGCTCGCAACAGCAACGTCAACCCCAGAATGCTGGATCTCTTCCAAACAACATCGAGTCGAACCCGAAGGAGCGTATCATAGTTGTAAGCCAGACTTAGGACGAGGAGCTAGAAGAGGTACACATAGGAGAAGGTTAAGTAGTCAAAGACGATCTTCCAAGTGAGATTGTGAGCAAATCAGTGCCAGTAAATTGATGGGTATTCTCACACCAATTTTTTGTTCAGAAAGAATTATATGCTAGGATGGGAGCAGGAAAGTTACAAGAGATCGAGCCAAACAAAGTCAAGGATGTGACGGAACGAATATAATCTGACCTGAAATTACAAGAGTCTGTCACAGAGAAGGGGAAGGAGCAAATACTAGAAGACAACCCTAACATAGGGAAGAAGGGTGATCCAGGGGACCTTTTCATCCCCTGTGATATCAACAAGATCATCATAGATAGGGTATTCGCAGACTTAGGTGCAAGTAAAAATGTGATGCCCTACACTCTTAGTCTTAAATTGGGGTTACGAGAGTTAGTGCCAACAAAGCTTTTGGTTCAGACGGCTGATAGGACTTTACTGAGACCGATGGAATCATACAAGATGTGTCGATCAAGGTTAGTAATTTTATCTTTCCCACAGCTTTCTATATTTTGGACATCAATGATGATGAGGATACTCCGATGATTCTTGGTTCACCGTTTTTATCCATTGCGCGCTCAATGATTGATGTGGATGGGGGCAAACTAATTCTATAAGTAGGAAAGGAGCAACTGACCTTCAAGGTGACTGTTAGATAGTACAGAGCTCCTTCAACTCTAGTGGATCGCAACAAACCTGAGCCTCAAGGAGAATGGGAAGACATTGAGAATCCTGCAAATGCTTTCCAGAAGAAGAACTCGCGAAGGAGAAGACGAGGCAAAGAAAATTCCAAAGAAGGTGGTAGTCGCAATATGGTAGCAAATATTCAGAATTTGAGATTAATAATGAAGATATCATCAAATTAGTCATTCCAACCACTGTGAGCTTTACAAGGAACGTCGAGCTACTGACGTTAAAAGAGGTGCTGTATGGGAGGCAACCCATGGAAAATTTAGTTTGTTGTTCAATCTTGTTAGATTAGTTGAATTTCATAGTTAGGTTCATTCTTGTTTCGGTTCAATAAAAGAAAAAAGAGGAATAGGATTTTGAAATCATGGGGAAGAGTACACAAGCGTATTAAGAGAAGCGAAGAAGAACTATGAATTGAGAGAAGTAGGAATTGGAAGAAGAAGGTCTTGGTGTCATGGTATAGGCACTGGCCACGATTGTGACCTCGTTGATAAGGATTCCCTTCAATGGTACATCGCATCCCACGATTGTGGCCTGCGACTATGTCCAAAAAGGGAAGGATGCAAACTTTAAGTGACAACGTTACCATTTTACCCATTTTACCACCTATTTATTAAATTCTTACTTAACTTTCATTTTTAGTTTATCTCTCTAGAATTCCAACTTTCAAACACCCCAATATCTCTTTAGAATTTTTCATCGTCCATATTCCAATTTCAACCCAACCATGCCTCGTATCAAGCAAACCACCTGACAGGAGCCTCATGAATCACAACAAGTCACAGGATGGGGGAGATGAAACCAAGCAGCAGACTTTGGAGCTTCATTTCCGATTTACACTAAGGAAGAAGGTACTCGTTTTTGTTCCTTTCGTTCTAGGCAAATTGTTGCTCCTAAATATTTTGATTTTGATACATTAGATAGAATAGAAGTGCGTGAGCGGGTAGAGAACTTAGTAGAGAGGATACAGTGGGGACAATTTATTAGATTCCAATTGTTCGTTTATGAAGAGCTCACGCTAGAATTTTTCACGTCCCTAACTTTTGAGCCCAAAAACACTAAGGAATTATGTTTTAGATTGAGGGGGCGAGTGTATGAGTTAACAGTAGAAATTATGTGCGATATATGTGGATTCCCCGAATCCACCATTGTCAACCAATATGATTACTTCCGTCCCTCCCAATACTGGCACAAGCTTACCGACATTGAGTGTTTTTACACCAAAAATGCCCACAACAACATTATCCGGTCACATGAACACTTGTTGCTGCACAAATTTATGTGCTAGCTAAATCAGAGACCAATAAGTATTCAACCAAGGAACTGTTCATACTATGGTGCATGGACCACAGTATCCAAGTATGCACATCCATGTATGTGCTGAATGCTCTTGTTGCAGTTCTGCGAAAGCTGAGCAACCATCTTGGAATGGGGTACTTGGTTTCTACCATCGCAGAGCATTTTGGTGTGGATCGGAAAGGGTTAACAGTGCATCTGCCCGAGTTCCTTAACCACCATCATCTATTTCGAGCAGAAATTATTCACTCCACCAACACGAGCATACGAGAAATAAATGAAAAGACACACATGCGGACCAGGATGGGTTAGGCAAGCTAGAGCTCCGCGCTACCTAGGCAGGCACGGGAAACATCAACGAGCAAGGAATCGGAAGAAGAGGACCAACAATGGACAACGGTTTTGGATGCGATATCCGAAACCAACAGAACATTAAAGGAAGTGGTGCGTACACAAAGATACCAAAGCTGAGAAATCTACTGGCTCCATCGGTATTTCGAAGCCTAGGGTATTCAATTACTACCTCCAACACCATCACCACCTCAATCTCCTTAAGATCCAAATCTAACCCAAAAATTTTTCTCCAATTTTATTTTGTTTTTTGTTAATTATTTTTCTATTATTTTTAGTTTTATTTTTATCGTTAATTTTATCTGTTCTTTGTTATTTTTAATTTTTGTTTGCACATTTCGTTTATGTATATGTCGTGTGGGTTCCTTCTCACATTGAGGACAATGTGTTGTTCAAGTGTGGGGAGGGATTATGTGTTTTTCTTTGTATGTGAATTTTGCATACTGTATGATAGTATTAGGTTGCATAATGTGAAGTGTGTGAATGTGTCAATAGCTTAGATTGAGTGAATTTTCTTTAATTTTGGACATAGTCTATTGGGGTTGTAAACAATCATTAGCCTGCAAAATTAGTGAATTAAGAGGCCTTTGGATAATTATACAACCTATTTAGGACTTAGTGGAAATTTAGCACCCAATAGATTATCGCATTCATTCATAATTTGAGGCCTTTTAGGTTAACTAGCTTAACTAATATTTTTCATGGAATCGAATAGCTAAAAGCAACAAAGTAGAAAAAGGGTTTAATTCAATAAATCACTATTCCGCTGACCTTTGGGTATGAGTAGAGCTAGTATCTAGTTGAAAACGTGATATAACTGAGTAACCAGATCGACACGTATTACAAATGTGTGCCTTCACGTAAAAAGGATATAATGACGTTTCAACCAAACTGTTAACAATTAACTTAGTCGAGTAACTGGATCGATATTCATCACAAATGTTTGCCTCCGAGTAAAAGAGTAGGTCCCGGGTTAAGAAAATAATAATAATAATAATAATAATAATAATAACAATAATAATAAAAATAAAATTGTGTGTTTAAATAAAAACCTACCGGACTTGTAATAGGCTTGAAGTTTCATGGAATTATACCTAGGAACAGTTACTAAGTATGAGGGACAGAAAATTATTAATGTGTGTGCACAATTGAAAAGGGTAAATAGGTTAACACTTGGTCTTCAGTTAGTTGTATATTTAGTTCAAAGCCCCTAGACACATGTTTTGCATGTTAATGATTTGACATAATCGATTGATTGTGTTTGAGATTAAATTAATTCCATGAAGATCGAAGCCATCGTCTCACCACTGCATTGTGTGTTTTGTGTTTTGTGTGTTGTTTTGTTTGCTTGAGGACAAGCAAACGTTTAAGTGTGGGGATGTTGATAGTAGTGTTTTGTATGATATTTTTGTTAAGTCAAGAAGACTTCACTTCTTTTATTGATTTTGATGAAAGTCAAATAATAATAATAAAAGAAGTGTGTGAACTGTTTTGATGAGTTTGTTAAGTGCGCAGATAAATGTAAGTAGCACAAATCATCAAATCAAGATGATATTCAAGAGTTGACTAAGACAAAGTGTAAAACGAATCAGACGAAGCGAAGTCATTAGACAAAGTGAAGTCATAAGACGAAGTGAAGTCATAAGACGAAGTGAAGTCATCAGATGAAGCAAAGTTATAAAACGAAGTATACAAATCAAATCAAGACGATATAATTGAAGAATAATCTACAACATCAGTTAGTTAGTTAGATTTGGTTACAGGACTCAACTAATAACCGATCTCTGAAGATTCTACAAGCAGTTTTCTCAAGAATACCGTTGGAGAATTAGATTATAAATATCAGTTGTAGTCATAGACAAAACAACTTTCAATTTTTAACTTTCAACTTTCAACTCTTTACTTACACGAAATAATTCTATGATCAAGTGAGTATACTGTAAAAATATCCTGAGTGAAACGAAGGAAGAAGAGAGATCAAGATCACCTGTAACATGAGTTTAGAAAACTCAAACAATATCTTTTCAAGTGAAAGGGAAGGCTAGATCCTGAAGAGGCTAAGGTAGCAGATAAAGAATACTTTGTGAAAGAGACCTGAAGAGGCTCTGGAAATGAGAAATAATACTTGTAAAGTTGCAAGAGATAGTGAAATCTCATATAAAATCTAATGACTGAACATAGCCCAAAGGTTAAGGGTGAACCAGTATAAATCGCGGTGTCATATTCTCTAACCTTTATTTCTTTAATTTCTTGTTATTAGAAGAATAGTTACTATTTCTGCTGTAGCATTACTCAAACAAAATAAGTGCATTGTTTTGTAATCGTCTGAATCTTTCAAGAAAATCAAGAATTTTTTTAAAAGATTACTATCTTAGACGATTTAACACAATTTAACCCCCCTTCTTATGTATTTTACATATTATTCGTGATTTCTATAATAACAAATGATTTACTTCAGTTGGTATCAGAGCGAAGTTTCCAAGAAACACTGTTACAAAGTGAGGACAAAGATCTATGGCTAAATCACATGTTTTTATAACTGAAGGCGCCTCAGTCATAGGACCTCCTGTTTTCAATGGTGAAGAGTATCATTATTGGAAGGACATAATACGGCTCTTCATAGAATCCACACACATTGATATTTAGAATATCATTGAAAGTGGTCCATATATTCCAACAGACTACGAAGGGAAAATCATCTCTCATGGCCAATGGTCAGCTGATCAGAAAGCTCGTGTTCAATTAAATTTAAAGGCCAAGTTCTTTTTAAGTTGTGTTCTAAGCAGAAGTGAATATGATAAGGTTCATGGATGCGAATCTGCAAAGGAAATGTGGGGCAAATTAGCCATTGCACATGAAGGCACAAACCAGGTGAAAGAATCCAAGATTGGTATTCTTGTTCATCAGTATGAGCTGTTCAAGATGAAAGATGATGAGTCTACTAATCAAATGTTTGGACGATTCCAAACAATCATTAATGGACTTAAAGCTGGGGGGAGAATCTATGATAGTTAAGATCATGTCAGAAAGATCCTCAGAAGTCTTCCAAAAAGATGGAGACCCAAAGTAACAGTAATACAAGAGGCCAAGGATTTAAGCAAGCTAAAGCTAGATGAATTGCTTGGTTCACTGAAAATCCATGAAGTAGAGCTTGATGCAGAAGATAAACCCAGAAGGGACAAATCTATTGCATTGAAGGTTAGTTAGAAGAATCAGAAAATGCCGAAAAATAGAAGCATGTCTTCAAAAGCATTAAAGATTGAAGAAATCAAGAATGATGATGCCGGTGAATCTGATCAAGATTTAAGTGAGGATGAAGACGAACTGTCCTTCATTTCAAGAAAATTAGAAGGATGTGGAAAAAGAAAATAAAGGGAAATAAAGACTCCTCTTTAAAAAAGATTAGCAAAGATGATTCGAAGAATGAGAAAAGCTCTATCGTCTGCTATGAGTGTAATAAACCAGGACATTACAAGTCTGAATGCCCCTTGCTCAAAAGAAAACAAAAGAAGAGTCAAGGAAACAAAAAAGGCATGATTGCAACATGGGAAGATCTAGATTCGTCTGAATCTGAATCCAACTCAGAATCATCAGAACAAGCAAACATATGCTTGGTAGCTGAAGGTGAAAGCAATGATGAGGTAATATCTGACTTTAATGATCTTCAGCATGCCTATTTAGAATTGTTAGAAGATTCACATGCTATTCTAAAACAATATAGATAGTTGAAAAAGAAATTTGTTGAAAATTCTAAGAACACAAAAATCTTAGAAGAAGAAAACGTCTACCTTAAGAAACAAGTAGATGATATAAAAAAGAAAGTAACTGTAGATAGATACGAGGAGATTAATCAGTTAAAACAAAGGATTAATATTCTTTCAGTAGATTTATCAAAATTTACAGAGAGTACAAAAAGGATGAATGATATGATTGGAAGTTCTAGACATCCAGATGATAAAAGTGGTTTAGACTTTTCTGGTAGAAATACAATTCATAATAGAAATGTTCTTCATAATAGGAATTTTGTTACTAATAGAAAGAAAAAGAAACATTATTCTTATTATTATTCTAAGAATAATTATAAGACTAACCCCCAAAGACCCAACAAAATATGGGTACCTAAGAAGGATATAATATATACTGCATATCTCCTTACTTGGAAGAAGCAACCACCATCAATGGTACTTAGACAGTAGCTGCTTGCGACATATGACGGGAAGAAGGTCTATGTTCCTAGACCCCCAATATAAGTAAGGAGGATCAATAACTTTTGGAGACAAATAGCAGGGCAAAATAATTGGGATCGGTAAAATTGGTAAAGATTCATTTTCGTCTATTGATAATGTTCTGCTAGTTGATGGTTTAAAGCATAATCTAATAAGTATAAGTCAATTATGTGATTCTGGTTTTGAAGTATCCTTTAATCAAAATTCATGTTTAGTTAGAAACAAGGATGGGTCCATACTCTTTTCTGCCAAGAGACGAAACAATCTCTATAGAATTAACTTAGATGATTTGAAAAGTCAAAATATTTCATGTCTT
>JAOQMS010000003.1:17705540-17749827 GCA_027563885.1 Erythroxylum longipes
TTGGAAGAGAAAGGAAAAGGGTCTTTGACCCATTTGAGATCCATTCTATAATACCCAATAACCATTATCTTGGGTGCATTTCATGGGACTCAAATCTATAAGTTACACGGGACATAACATAATCTAACATAAACAAGTATTTAATTTTTAGGATAATCTTCGTAGATAAAAGTAAATGATTAAGCCTAAGAGAAAAGAGAAAATTATGGACTCTTTATTAAGAATAATGAGTGAAATACTTGGAAATCAAAAGTATTGAAAAAATAAGAGTAAATAATTTGGGAGCCTAATCTTGTGATTAAAAAAGAGAGATTAATATACACAATTTTCCCTCATATTACTGAACTATTAAGAGACTTAGTCACTTCAAATATTTTATAGACAAGTCCTTGTGCCTAGATGAAGTTACAGATAAAATGAAAAGGGTAAGTTATGAAAGGATATATGCACTTGTGAATATTAAACAAGACCTCCCTATAGTGATCTCTATATTGAAATTAGATGAAAATGAAAAACTTTTTGATGATTTTGTCACTGTCTCTTACTCGTAGGGACCTGATTTGATCCAAAATAAGGAAGTTTGGAATCCAACAAGGAATATGTTTTTAACAGGATAATATTGTTTTTAACAAGATAGTATTAAGAGCTAATGCAGATGGTTACAAAAGAAAAAAATAACAGTAAGAAGGAAGTTAATGTTGAGATAGTAGCTAAGGAAAATCATCAGCTAATTAATAAAGACACTGGACAAGGATATCTTTGTAAACACTTAAAGGAGTCTTCTTAATCTAGATAAAGAAGTTTTATCCAACAATATTTCTCCTATAGAGTAATAAGTGCCCACTTTAAAACTTGAATTCAGGTAACCTTCAATCAAATAGAGATCACAATAAACCTGTATTCAAGTTTTGTTTCTAAAATAGCCAATTAGGATAGAGTTGCTCTTAATTCTAATGTCTAGATCCTTGCTTCAAAAGAAGCTAAGCGTATGCATGTACATTGGAATTATAAATGCTAAGGAACACATTAAACTTAGTTCAGGTAATGGATTTAAAATTTCTATTGGCAAAAAGTCTAATAGAGAAAAGAAGGGCTCAAATTTATGTCCTTCACAATGACTATACTCTCATAGAATGTTTGATGACTTAATTGCTCTAATAAACAACAAGCTTCAATGTATTAATCAAATATTATTACAACTTTTCTTATTAGAATTTTAGAAATCAAACAGGATAAATGTAAAAATAAGACATTTTAGAGGAAACATAAGACTATTATCCTTAATCATTAATTTCGTTATAATGGTAAGCTAGTAGACACTTATGATCCTAATAGGATTGATGTAGTTTATTCTATAAATTTAAATTAACTGGTTAACTTAATGAGATTTAAGAAAGAGAAGATTAAGATATAGATCACCTTTATCTTTTCTTTTAATCATATTCTCAAAGGATCCTCACATGGTCCAAATAGAAGGAAATTGGAACTTCTATTAACTCTCCTTGGATCATTCTAGGAGACTTCAATAGTATGATTTACCCTTCAGAAATTAAAGAAAATTCATGCATTAGGAACTATTTAGAAGATTTCTATGATTGTGATTGTAACATCTAAGTGACAAACTTGGAGATGGAGGGATACTACTTCACTTTGAGCAATAAACAAAAGAAAAAATGGTTCTTGAGGAAAAAAGATTGACATGTCTCTGGTTAATGATAAGTGGATCTCTACTTTTTTAAAAAGTAAAGTTTCTTTTAATAACCCTTTATTCTTTAATCATACTACTATAGTGATTTTAATTTTTACAATATTTACAAAATTCCTTTTTGTTCATCAACTTTCTAACTAAATTGGATGGAATTAAGGAAGTTATCGTAAAGGGGCTTACCTTTAAAACTCAAGGGCACAAGTTATATACTTGTATAAGAAAGATTTAGATGCTAAAGGATGAAATTAAGATTCTTAATGGTAAGAAGTTTAAAAATACTCACTAGGTAGTATCTAAATTTATGGAAATACTAAATTCAAAACATATTTCAATCCCCTATTGATGACGAAATATAAGTTGAAGATAGAAGCAGCTCTAACAAACTATATCCAAGCTTAATAACCATTCCTTATTTAAATAAATATATACAGGCTTATTAACCATTCCTTAATTAAACAATAGTGACAAAAGCAGTTTTTGGAATTCTACAATCATATAAAAAAACTAATGGAGCTTAACAAGACTTTTAATTGTGTCAACCCTAAGGTTCATTATTCTTTATCATATTGAAATACAATCTATAAATTCATCTCAAAGCTCATTGCTAATAGGCTTAAGCCTTAATTTCGCAATACATTGGTTCTTCATAAGGGACTATCGTTAAAAGGAGAGATTTCAATAATTTTTTCCTCAAGAGCTTTTTAAGAAATGTATCATATTACATTTTGGCAATTTTTTTGTTAGATTGAACAATTCATCCCTTCTATATCTTATAGTGTATTAATAAATGGAGAGCCTTCCAAATATATAAAGAGTGCAAGAAGATTGAGGCAAAGTGATCCTCTATCACCTCACTTCTTCACCTTTTATATGGTACTTACAAAACTTATCAGATTTTTTATCAACTAGGACAAGCTATTTAAGTATCATTATATATGTAAGAAGATGAAAATAGTTAGCTTATCTTTTATAGATGACCATATTCCTTTTTAAAAATATATGTAATATCTATCAATGCACTGATGTCTACTTTGAAAACCTTTAAAATTCTTTCAGGTTTATCTATTAATAATACCATATTTTCATTTCCTCTGGTGCTCTATATGATTACCTAGCTCTCTTTATTTGTAAGTCTTAAAACTGTAAAGCCATCTCTTACATACTTAGACATTCCTATTTCCTCTAAAGCACCTATATATAATTAATTTCATCTTTTGATTCAAAGAATTAAGAAGAGAATCCCCACTAAGTGCAATAGAAGCTTATCTTTAGTAGGTATAATTTACTCTTCAACTCTATACTAAACAACCTCTGTGTCTATTGGATTTTTTTAATAATTTTTCCTCATAATATAGTAAAGATAACAAAGAAGGTGATGATGAGATTACTATGGTCAAGTGATATCCGTTAAAATTCTATGGCTAAATTTAAATGGAGAGATTTATATTTACTAAATGATGAATAAGGACTTAGTATAATATCTCTCAAAACTACTAGCCGGGTGCTTATGATCACGTAAATTATCATAGGAATGTAAACTTCTAGAGTATTTAACCTAAATATAACTCCTCTTGGGCAATGTTTCACATTTTTAAGTTAAAAGGGAGAACTTAGGATGGAGTTCAATCATAAGGTAGGGAATGGAACTTCCACATGTCTCTTGTATGGCAATTGGAACATTTCTAGTCCTCCAAGTATAATAGAGCTAAATCCTACAAGGAATAATATCCCAAACAATACATCAGTTATTGAGGTCCTAAGTAACAACTTAGGATGCTTTAAGCAACTACCAAGAACTCCTCTAATCAACCATATCCTAAGCTTTGGTTTCGTCTCTAATAGAGAGGAATTTATTCTATAGAGTAGAAATCTCTACGGTATCTAATCCAATGCATTTTACATATTACTACCAATTTTCTTTATAAGATCATTGCTAAAATCCTAGCCAATAGGCTAAAATTTGTTATGTGTTTCATCATTAGTGAGAATCCAAGAGCTTTCTTGAGCAAAATCGATATCGGTGATAATATTCTAATTTTGTAGGAGCTTTTGAAAGGGTATACAAGAGGAAACTCTTCGCAGAACTGTACCATTAAAGTAGACCTTTAAAAAGCTTCTAACAGTGTCAACTAGAGACTTATATTCCAGAATATGGAAGTTATTAACTTTCTCTAGGTGTTTATCAAATGGATTTAAAAATGCATCACTATAAATTCCTTCGAAATTCTAATTAATAGGAGTCCTACAAAGATGTTCAAGGGCAAAAGAGGACTTAGGCAAGGGGATCCTCCCTCCCCTTACCTATTTCTCATTTGTATGGAAGTACTTACTCTAATGTTGAAGCACCAAATCTCTTCATCCCCTCAATTTAAGTACCATTTTAAATATAAGAAGCTTTCACTAACAAATTTGTGTTTTGCAGATGATCTCATATTGCTAAGCAAGGCTGATATTCACTCAGTTTGTTTACTGACGGTTACTTTACAAAGATTTAAGGAGACTTTAGGTTTGAGTATCAATTTTCAGAAAAGCTTCTTTATCTTGTCAAAAAGTGTAGCACATCTTACTCATAATTTGTCCTTTATTACTGGAATGGCAAATCAAGACCCCTTATTCTCTGTCTGGGAATCCCTATCTCTTCGAGAAGACTACACTTTAGAGAATGTCTTCCCCTTATTGAAAAGATGCAAAAGACTTGGATCTTAGACAAATAGAATGTTACCTATGGTGGTAAACTCTAACTTTTGATGTTGATCATATCGTCTATGTGTACTTACTAGTGTTCTCAAAAATTTTTTAATCCAAAGGGCTAGTTAAAACAGTGGAGAAATTGATGAAACAATTCCTATGGAGCAAAAAGACAGGAGTACTAGGTATAGCTAAAGTGAGCTAGTCCCATATCTGTCAACTAAAAGAATAAGGAGGTTTGGGATTAGAGCCTATAAGCAGAAACAATAGTTGCCTAATGCTGAAAAGAATATGAAAAATTTTAGGTGAAAAGGAATTATTGTGGATCAAATGGATACATAGCTACATCCTTAAGGGTGGTAGTGTTTGGGAAATTACTCCTAAAGACAGCCATTCTTGGTTCTTTAAACAACTCCTTAGATTAAATGAAGACATCCAATATAGACCACATGTAGACTAGGGGCTGGTGATAGATTCCCACTATGATATGACAATTGGACAGGCCATGAGGCATTAATTCACAATTCGATAGCTAGGGATACCTTAGAAAGATTCTCAAAAAAGGCCAAGGTTCAAGAGATAACTGCAAATGGCAATTGGTCTCTATCCCTAGAGGAGATTAGAGCTTTGTCAATCCCACAATACAAGAACTTTGGTGGTGAGGATACATATCTTTGGAATGACATATCAATTTTGGAAATAACCTCGGACGGCAAAAGAAATAATATATGGGACAAATGAAGTCTTGGGATGGAGTAAGCTGGTCTGGGACAAAATACTCAAACCTATTGCTAGTTTTCTGCTCTAGTTAGCCTAACTAAATAAACTCAACACAATGTCTAGATTAAAGATTCTATCTGTCTCTAAGCATTGTGTTTTATGTAATCTGGAGGACGAGGATAGAGATAATTTGTTCTTCAGCTATGAATTTTCTAAAAAGATTTGACAGAGCATATCTTCCTTATATTCCTTACACTATAATTATAACAACTTGAGTGACATCTTAAAAGAGATATTACAGATTAAGCATTACATACATGATAAAGAAGTTTACATGGTTCCAATTGCAACATATACTTAGGAGATTTGGAAGGAGATAATAACAGAAGATTCACAGGTAGACTCAGAACAATACAAAAAAAAAAGATTTTTGTGACCAAAATTACTGACAGAAAATAAAGATTTTTTATCGGGAAATAAATTTGATAACGAAAATTATTGACTGAAAGAAATGTGGAAGAAAAGGCCATTGGTAAACTTAGCAACGGAAGTTTGTGAAACTATCGGTAACATTAGCGATGGAATTTTGGATTTCCATCAGTAAGTTAAACCAAATTTACTGACAAATTTACAATATTCCATCACTACTTTGCAGAAGAAATTCCAACATTCTGTCAGTGAATTTGCCGACGGTAAATCATAAGTCCATCGCTAAAGTTACCGCTGAACATTTATCAACCCGTCAAAAAATCTACCGATAGAAACATAAATCGTCGCTAAATTTTTACTGACGGAATGATATATTATGTCTGTAACTTACAGATGAATTTATTTATTATGTCACTAATTAGAGATGGAATAATATATTCTGTCGGTAATGTACTGACGGAAGGTATCATTTTTTGCTAATTAGTGACCAAATATTGTTTTTTAGTCAGGAAATTTATCTTTGATACATTTCTGCTACCATTTATCACTTCTTACCTGAGTTTTTTTGTTCATAATCTTATGATTTTTGGTATATTTAATTTATGTAAATAATATAACATTGATTCATAAATATAAAGTAAACATTATCTTGATGTTAATGTAATAAAAAATTAAAATGTACACAAAGAAGTATCTTGAGAATAACTATAAATTAAGAATTTATAAAAAACTTAGGAGTAGAAAAACATCAAATACATTCATTTATTCATCTAAGTATTGCAGGTGGTGAAGGCGGATGCTCTGACTGCTGCGATGAGGTATTGTCCCTCCTTTTTAATTGATCCATCTCATTACGAAGTTAGGCTATGTACTTCATCGACTGTTGTAACTGATTTGCCAGCCTCTCCACTATGCTCCCAAGCTAGAGGACTCTCTCATTTGATGTGGATCGCCTATTACATCCAGTTGTAGTTAATGTGGAGGATTGCGAATAACATGTCTTTACAAATAAACCTAAGTTGAAAATCCTTCCACAGCAGTCCCTTCCAACTACTATATCAAGTACGCCTGACCCTGATCAACAATCTCAGAGTTCTGAGACTGTCGTTCAATGCTTTCTTGTATTTATTCCTATCATTATAATTGTTTATGTTAATAAGTAATACCTTTTAAGAATTAATATTAAAGTATAGATTTTACATACATGAACTTTTCTGCATCAGGTATTGACAAAGGTCACACCAAAATCTTCCTGGTGTGAGTGTGCAAAAAGAGCTGGCGTGGTGTAGGCTTTCTGCCCGTAAACTTTTCCTGCATCAAAATAAATTGTTATAAGTGAACTACAATTTATAAAAATTTCGGTAGAATTTTCTCTATTTTTATGATATTTACCCTCTGTTAGACTAAAAATTTAACTCAACAACACAGTCATTAATGACACCAGACATTTATAATATTATTATTCTTCATAATACACATATATTTTCATTTTAAATTTCATACATCAAATTATATTGAAATGAAATTTCATACATCAAAGTACAAAAATCAAAATATAAGTGTAAAGTTTTGATACTTACAAGTTGAAGTGTATGCTCCTGGTGGGTCAAAGATCCTCCAGTGTGTACAAGTACTCTTTCCATCTAGTCTTCCACGTCTGTTGGTAGAATTATGCTCTAAAATGGATATTGCCTCAGATGATGCCCAATATTGCTACCAACAACTCTATATTTCTTTAGATATATATGGTGGTCGTACACCATTCTTGTTTATCGAAGTAAGAAAGTCTCTATAACCTTTACGAGCTTGCCTCTCCCATGTATTATAAATAATGACATCAAATTTTGGATCTCAAAAAAATTCTTTATGAAAAAAAAGGAAAACATACAATAAGTACTTATAAACGACAATATTTATCTAATTAATGTATAAAATTATATAAAATAAAAAGATCAAAAAATATATTTTGTGTACTTCAAACTCCTGATAATAAAAATCCTTTATCGGCTAAGAGAGATTCTTCCCTATATAACCCTTAAGATCTATCCTCTCCTTGAACTTGGATGAGATATTTCTTGAGCACGTTACAAAACCAACCTAATATATAAGTTATTTTAGATCATTTTCAAATTAAACCTATAATTTCAGTATAAACCTATGATGTTATCATGTATTACAAATTTTTTAGAATTTTACTTACAAACCGTTGACAATTATGATGTACGTTCTTCAACCAACTCCCTTAGCCCCAAGCTAGAGGTCGCCTCCTTCATACGTAATGTTTATCCCTGATATCTTTGTCGGTATAGGGGTGGTAGATGATGTAGGGCTGGTGGATGGTGTAGGAGAGCTACTGGATGGTATAGCAGTAGGTACAGAAGGTGATGCCTCATCTAGATGTATAGTAGCATTTGCAAAACAATATAAATTCAATATATAACAATATATTATTGATGTAATAATAGATTTATTCATATAATATTATACTACAAACACAAATTAATTACTATCAGCACTTAATTGTAAAAGTCATCTTCTTTTTCTAAATAATTAGAATCAAACTCAGGCTCTTCTTTTGATCTCTTGCCCTCCTCATCCTTGCTAGATGAAATGTCAATATATTCATTATTTGGATCGTTCAAAGGTTCATTCTTGTCATATGTTACACTTGCATTTATTTCATAAACATCTTCCTGAAATGCTTCACTTTCAATTCTCTTATTTTCTCCTTTTTCATGTAATTCAAAAATAGATCTAGGTTTTACTTTGCATAAGGCTAACCAATTTGATTTATCTCATTGTAAGCTAGGAAAAGGGACATAATACACCTAAATCGCTTGCATCACTAACACGAAAGGTTCAAATTGCCTTAATCTTCTTCACTGGTTGATTTCAACTAGATTGTATTGATTGTGCACTTTTGTTCTAACATTAGGAGTTGGATCAAACCATTCACACTTAAATATCACACTGTGTTTTATTTGCAATACAAGATACTTAATTTTAAGTATCTCAATAATTTTACCATAGTAATCCATCAATTATCCCTGTATGCAAACCCCATTATCTACTATTGCCATACTATGACCGTAGTATTCTGTATGAAATTTGTATTTATTAATAAAATACATCGAATACGATTTAACAGTTCACAAAGGTCATTTCATAAGATCACGTATGAACTTGTTCTCTATTGGATTTTCTGAGCATTACGAAAAAAACAATTTATCATATTAAATAGTATAATGTCATCTAATCACTTTGATATGATAATTCAATCATTTCAATCATTAAAAGTAAAACTTACATATTTCTTGAACTATCAAGGAAAGTGTCTTTCAACTTCTTTATTGATATCATCTTGTGTTGTTTCGGGCATTAGCTCACGTAACCATTGCTTGTATAATCTAAAAGCATTATTATGTAATTTAGTTATGAACAACAGTAACTTCGGAAACTCAAATAATCTATTTCAAAATCAACTTAAATTTATTGCATGAAAGGTTGAACCTTTTGACAATTCAATAAAATGTAACCATGGGCAGCCTCTATTTCTTTTGTTGTTAACATTATTCTTGTTGAACGTCTATATGTTCGTCCTGGATATGTGAAAATGGATAAGTTACCATCAACATCACCTGTTTCTCCCCCATCTTCATTACGAGGAGCTTTCTTTCTCTTGTGTGCATATGCGACTCAAAATAATGTGAACAAAATGTACTTGGTTCCTCCACTAAATAAGCATTACATATCGAACTTTCAACTCTAGCCTTGTTTTTAACGTTTTTCTTCGAGTGATGAAAATATCTACATTACAAATAGGGTTATTATAATTCTATGATTAAAACATACCATAACTTTTATTCAAATATTAACAACAATTACCTCTTAAATTGATACATCCATCGATATTGAACTGGACTAGAAAGTTTAACCTTTTGTGCTAAATGTACTAGTAGATACTCCATACAGTTAAAGAAGCTTGGAGAAAAATCCCTTCCAATTTGCATAAGATAACTGGAATTTCCCTTTCTAATTTTTCCATTTCAGCTAAATTTATTTTAGATGATGTTAAGCTTTTGAAAAATAAACTTAATTTTGTTATGGCTTTCCAAACTTTATTCGGTATCAACTTTCGAAATGCCATTGAAATTAGCCTTATAAATAAATGACAATTATGACTTTTCATCCCAAATAATTTGTACTTCCTCATGTCACCATACCTTGCCAAGTTCAAAACATAACCATCTGGAAACTTTAGACTTTTCAACCATGCACACAAAACTTCCTTTCTGTTTTTTATCCTAAGTGTAACATTCTTTCGAATATTTACCAGTTGGAAGATCTTTATTTAACCCATTCCTTCTACAAAAAACTTTCAAATTAGTTTGTGATTTTGCATTGTCCTTTATCCTCCCTTCAATGTTCATTATGATATTGAACAAATTGTCAAATATATTTTTTTATCTAAATTATGACGTATCAAATTAGTTTTTCGATATGGCAAATCCCAAAAGATGCTGTAGTTTCTCCAACCAAAGTTTTATCTAATGCTTGTATTGACTTCATTGGCCTCAAGTTTTGTAACTTTTAGCAACCTTAATTCATCAATCTCTTACAATATCTCTATACCAGCTTTATGAGGGGTAGGAGGTGTTTGTACCATCCTAATTTTAATGAAATTTTGTTTATAACATCTAAAAGGATGATCTGGAGGAAGAAATTTCTTATGGTCGCCAAACCAAGATGTTTTGGCCCTGTTTGGAAGATAAAATGCATCAGAATCATTACCACAATAAGGACAAACCAATTTTCCTACTATGCTCTATTCAGAAAACATAGCATATGCTAGGAACTCACTAATAGTCCACATCAAAGCTTCTCTCAATACAAAATTTTGTTTAAGAGACACATCATATTCCCAAAGATGATGCAATTCATATAACAATGTAAGAACACATCAATTTTATGCTTTGGATTTGTAGGCCTTGGCACAATCATTGCCAAGAACATATATACCTCATTCATACACATCAATGGAGGCAAATTATAAGGTGTAATTATGATTGGACATGATGGATACAGTTGTCTTGATTGACCAAAAGTTTTGAATCCAGTCGTCGCCAATCTCAACCTAACATTTCGACTTTCAGCTGCAAACTCATAATAGGTGTTATTGAAATGTTTCCATTCCAGTGCATCCTATAGATGGCTTATTATTCCATCTTTCTGTTTATGTTCATTATGCCATCTTATGTGAGATGCAGTAACATCAAAGGCATATAGTCTTTGAAGTCTCAGAGTTAGAAGGAAATAATACATTCGCTTCCAAAGTACTAATTTTTGTTTCATAGTATGCTTTATAGGTTTGAACCCAGATTGACTACAAAATTTACACTCTGATAATTCCATATCATCTCCCCAAAATAAGATACGTCCCAATTTGTAACAATCAATTTTTTCAACTGGCAAACTAAAACCCTTAATAAGTTTCTTCATATTGTAAATATTATCGACCATTGTATGATCATGAGGCAATGATTCATTATACCAAGTAAGAATGATATCAAAACTTTGATCAGAAATATGCCCTTCAGACTTTATGTTCAATATTCGAGCAATTGAAGATAATTGAGTCATGGTCTCACAATTTGGCCATATTTCTTGGTCAGCTGATTGTAGTGAGTCAAAAAACTATTTTGCATATGGGTTTGGTTCTTCTTTAAGATTTGTTATATTTTCCTAAAAGGTATAACCGACTGCATCATAAAGCATTTAGATGTATGGATTTTCAGTTGCACCTACATTCTTTATTCTAAATCTTGTCCCCCCTTCAAACCTATCCACATTTATTGACAAGTTTACTTCATTACCTCTTAAGGTGCTACAAATCAATGGCTCCCTATGTCGTGTCCGCTCAAAATAATTTGGAACAAAATCTTTTCATAACAAATAGAGATTCACTTCATCAATAGTAAGAAAATGAATATGTTTGCTCTTTTTACATGAACATCTGATCTTTAGGTCATCCATATATGCAGGTTAAGAACATACATAGTGAATAAAGCTTCAACTCCCTCAACAAACTCAGGATTAACCATTAGGTGTGAATCATCTATACAACTAAGATCTATCAACATTACTCATTTCTACAAAACTTTTATTTAAAACAGTGATTTCATAGTTAGTATCCTTCATTTCCCCTAAGTTTACAGAACATTGAATCTTTACTTTACAGAACATCCTCTAAGTTTTTACAGGTCTCTAACCATGTTCCCTCCAAATTGAAACCAACCTATCCCACCATATAAGTTCATAATTAGAAAAATTCAACATAACTAATTCATCCTTAGTGATTGAACAATCACCACATTAATCCAAAGTTTGATTTTAAATAATCATTATGGTACGTGGAATTGTTTACACCTATGATTCAAGAAAACAAGTTCTCGTCATGATTCCTAGGCTTCTGGAATTTTTCATCGTTAAGCCTCATGGGAGTTGCATCACGGGTTTCCAGCCTATATATCAGCCTATAGGTTTATTATGCAAAGAATGTCATGTCTATTGAACCTATGAATTTCTTATGTTAATACTAAGTTTGAATTAATCACATTAAAGTTTAAGTATTTATCTTTGAATTAATCACCTACAATTGATTTTAAATCTATGGTACATGGGATTGATTACACCTGTGAATTAAGAAAACAAGTTCTCGCTGTGACTCTTAGGCTCGTGAAATTTTTCACCGATAAACCTCATGGGAGATGCATTACGGGTTTCCAACCTATATACGATCCTATGAGTTTATTATGCATTGGATCATCCATAAGATCTCAAACTCTTTCCACATACAGTAAATAATTATGTAATCATACATCTACTTATCAATGATTCAAAAAAAACCAAAACATAAATACTTAGACTATTAAAGAAGAACATAAAAACTCATCAATGATTATAAGCATGTTCTAAAAAACAACATAAAATCAAGACCTCCTTTGCATTCACACAAAACCTAAACATAAATACTTGTATTATTGAAGTAACACATATGGTATAAATTAGTTGGACGACTTAACTAGATGGACGGACAACCATAGACTATAAAAAAGAAGGATGAGTAACGCTCTTCAACACAAAATAAGGCCTGCAAAAAAGAATATTTTGTATTTAATATAATACACTTGTTCAATAGTTTTGCATTTATATCTGTTACATACAACGACAAATTTCACTATAAGCATTAACAATTGAAACTCTTACAATCAATTATCGGTATAATGTCAACAAAAGCATGTGATATATACCCTCAGTTGTGAAGTGCATAGTAGAGGAACAATTACTTTTACTCACTGTTGACTTAACCATCTTCCCGCCATTTTATTTCATGGAAGAACTTTAAAACCGTATGTTGAGAAAGTAATAGGAGCTCATTTCTAGTGTTTATATTTTATATCTTTTCATCTTTATTCTGCATAGTTCTCACTTTTCTTATCATTTTTATTACAAAAATGTGTTACATTTTGCAACCACTACTTGCCTTTTACCTTTTATTGCGATTGAGACAGATATGACTTAGTTGAGTTCACAATTTACAAAAGCTAATCATGTTAGCAAAAAGTCATATTAAAGGAAATTTAAGTTTACATAACATGCAACTGATACATTATTTTTACTAACATAATCACCAATAATATCTACAAGAGAAAAATCCTTTCCTAAAATATGAATGATTAATGAAATTCATAAACTTTCCCAAATTTAACAAAATGCATAAGGCTAAAACTTTTTTAAAAAAAATGAAATGATAAGATTAAATGAAACATGTTGTAAAATGTCACATATGTAATATGCAAAGTTTTCAAGGATTTGTGAAATCCTAAATTTTTATTATACACTAATCATTATAAATTTCGTGATATCATTGACAAATTGGGCATTATAAACATATATACTTTAACTTCAGAGAGAATGTTGATATGAGTCATCCAATAATTGATTTGGAATTATAATTTGTTTGTAATTATAGGAATTGATTTCATAATTATAAGATTATAGTTATTATTTGACTAAAATATGATTATATTTATTTTTAGATGTAATTGTGTATGGAAATTTACTATATATATTGAAAAATTATTGTTGAACAATCTATGTTAGATGGAATAGCCATAACTCCAAAATAATGTTTAAATCTTGGTAATCATCTAACTTACAATTCTATATTATTAGGTTCCATATGAATCTTTTTTTATTTAGTTCAGGAAATAATCCTTTCTCTAAAAGAATGCAGGAAAAGGTGAGTTTTATTCCAAATTATACCAAAATAAAATTATACTATTCTTTTAGAAGGTGCAATACCATGTTTTGCCTAAAAGTTAAGGTTTCATCTTCTCAAAATGAAGCAGAAAAGTCATGAAGAAGAGAAGAAAAACAGTTGTCGAAACACACATTACTAGTTGAGTTTCAAATGCCATTTAAGGGGCCATTTGTAATCGGTTTTAGCTCAAATTTTTCATTCATCACACAATAATGGTAAAATGTAGACAAAACATATATAATACATGAACAAGATTTCACAAAATCAGTATAAAACTCATTCACACATATATAAGAAGCATAAAGCATAAGGGAGGACAAAACCCATCTTAAAGAGAAATAAGGACAGTGATAGCTATGAGGACTGTGACAGAGATGAGGATGGTGGCGATAGGGAGGAAAACTAACGAAGGAGAAAATGACAGAGAGAAAAGGAAAATGACGATGGAGGAGGGGGGCTTCAATAGTTTTTAGGTTAAACAAAAACGATGTCATTTGGTGTTAAACCAAACGACAAAAATGATGTCATTTTTGTTTTATTAAAAATGTTGAAGCTGAAGCAAACGGTGACATTTATCTCTTAATTTTACTGACGGAATAATGATTTTTTTGGTACTTTTCTAACGGAAATGTTTTCAGTTGGCACACTCTGACGCTTATTTATGTCGCCAAGCATTCCCGCCTATTTTACCGACAGACAATTTCCATTCATCACTATATTCCTTCGAAAAAATTTCCAGGATAAGTTCCCTCCACATTTACAGACAGATGTTTTGTGCGTCACAAAATGGAATTTTTCCTAACAATGTTACCGATGGAATATGATGTTCCATCAGTAATTTACTATGATTTTTTTCCATCGGTAATTTTCCATCAATAATTAGTAATTTTCTTGTAGTGAAAGTTTAACATTACTCCACTCGCAATTACAAGAATAAGAGAGCCGTTGATTAGTACTCCAATGAAGCAAAAATGTAGTATGAGGCTAGTGGTTTCCTGGTGACTTTAATCAGTCTCCAAAATTTTTTTAAAAAGGGAGCACTCCTAATTTGGGTCCCCTGTTCTAGGGTACCCAAAGAGAGACAAAGGCACTTCAACAATAACCTATTACTAAACCTCTAACAAGTATCAAAGACAAAACATGCTTGACAATCACTAAAGAGCTGTCACTCATAAATATTATTCGAAAGTAATTACCTAGCAGCTTGCATGTTAAACTGAGCTTCATCCAAAGATCTCCAGACTCCATTTGGTCATCAAACTTACATCAGGACCGTCCAGAAATATCAAAATATTTTAATTTAGGGTTTGTACTTACCTTTGGTTCTAATCTTTTGAGAAGTTACAGCTCATCGATCATAAGCTCTGGCAAGATAGAAGATGAAGTTAACCGCTTCTATAATAAACTCTACATCTAGCTCTTTCTTTAGTGCCAAGTTATTGAAATCCCTCAATGTTTCTAACAAAATAGACAGAATGAAGATCAAAAAAAGCCGAAGAAAGCAAAAGAAACAAGTTTTTAAGTCATGACGCCTTACCTTGAACACATTCATCAGTATGGCAAAAAAGGAGTTGCCTGATCACTTCAACCTTAATTTGGAAGACTCTGGATGCCCTTTTTGATGGATTCATTTCTTTATCTTCAAAAGGAAAGCACGAGAATTAAAGGTTGGCTTCTACAGTTTATATGTCATCGTATACATATTGATTGAGTTAATGTCTTCACAGTGTCTTGTGGTTATATCCTAGCTTTTTTAATGTCATCCACTTTGTTAATGTCGTAGTTTTTTAAGTTTTCTCTTGGATGTAGGAGAAACTTATGGGCCTGTTTTATTTTCTGTTCAATTCTTCAATAAATTTTAAATTTTCAAAAAAAAGGAACCTGCACCAATGGTTAACTAACAACAACTATTTTCATTCAAACAAGCTAATCCTAGAGCTTCTTTCATCCTTTTACTTACAATTAAGGAAAGGGGCACATTTGATAGACTTTTAGGATCCCCAAACTTAGCAATTATTTTTATAGTTCGTAACTAGGATAATGAATCAATTGAACATCTTTTCTTAAAGTGAAACTACTCCCTTACATTTGCAATGTAACCCAACAACTTTGCATCTTAACATCTCCTACTTTAAGTTAGTAACACATGAAAAATTTGTTATGTCAAAAACATAATAGGAGTGATGGGAACCTTAGTCTTTACTATTTCCTTAGGTAATGTGATATATGCCTTATAAAAGGGGAAAAAGTTAGATGATTTTTCATAAGTAATATGTTTAGATGAAAAGACTCATATTAAGCTTATAAAAATGATTAAAGAACAACTTTTGGCTTACCTAATCCATCACATGTGTAGTGATATTATTGCAACTGAATGGATTTTTCTTCCTAAATACTAAATTTTTTTTTGGAATTTTGAAATGTAACATAGCTAATCCTCATGAAGTGGCTTTGAATTAATTATTTTTTTAAGGATGTAATTATATCTTAGTCTACTAGAATTGTGCACTAGATCCATTGTAATTGGCCCTAGACCTTTAAGATATATGTTTTGGTTATTAACTGTTCTATTTTAGTTTCTTAAAGAGAGTGGTAATTTGTAATGGTTCTTTTGAGTCACTAGAATTAGAATTACACTCAAAGCTAAATGCATAACTATTATATTTAAGCTATTTTTAATGGTCCTTATACCTCTCTTATATTTCTCCTCTTGGAGCTATTTAATGCATAAAAAAAATTCCAGTTAAATTAATGTTGTTATGCAAAACATATATTAATCTTAAAAACTAACTTATAAATATGAATATGATGTAAATTTTGTTTAAAATTTCATATCATTGTTAACAATGAATTCTTATATTTAATACAAAAGATATAAAAATCACGATAAGTATCCTTTAAGAATACTAAATCAAATAAACCTTCTCAATTTGGAATGTGTGAAAAACAAAACAAATGAAAATGATTTATTAAATTCCTATCTTTATAAAATAATGTCAAAGTTTAAGAAACATGGAAAACAAAAGAATCTTTAGAGAGCAAGTATATATTACTTCCATTTATACTCAAATAAAGAGTACAAGCACCAATAACAATTATAAAAGATGTAATATTGAATTAATAGTAAAATTAATAATAGTAATATCAAATCTTGCCTAACTTTTTCCAAAGAGACTAATCAAATAATTCCATAGGAAAAGAAGGTTTAATTCAATGAAAGCTTGCCAAAAGTTTCATTCATATTATAGCTAACCATCAAAACAAAGGCTCAAAACAACAGATAAAGTTAAAAGGAATACCCCAAGTAACACATGATGCAAACTCTATAAATAAAAGCTTAAAAATTTGGACCATCTTCTCTTTCCTAAACACTACTTGGAATTAGATCCTAAGTTTATGCATGCTTTATTGTAAAGAGGATAATTATATCTATATAGTCAACTAATCTAAATGCGTTAAATATTAGAGAAAAAGTGACTAAAAAATATTCAAATTAGCCCTAAGTTGTTGTGTCTAAGGAATTTAGAGAGAAAGAAAATAAGAGTCTCTCAAAACACTTAAAAGGATATTTAAATCATATTCCTAATCACTATTAACTAGATTAGAGAAATTATCATTGTAAATAGGATCCTCTAAGATTATAGTGACAATATGAAAACCGAATGGAACCTGCCTCAAGCTCTTTAAGGCTTCGTATAACCCAACGATCCTAAGCTTGAGGGGAGTAAGCAAATAAAAGATGCTTGAATATCAAAAAGGGACCAAGAAAAATAAAAAAGAATAACATGAAAAGGTAATATAATTATACTTTTCTCTTTACATTAATTCACTTAGCAAACCTTTAGAGGACATCCCTAGAAATTCTAATTAAGAAGCCATACACTAGTAACTTTAAATATCTCACATATAACTTGTCGTAACTTATCCTCAATTTACAATGTTTACTTATACTTTGACTTACACTAACTAGCTATAATTAGTGTGAGACTAGAATTTTATGCTTAAGACTTTATTGCTAGACAGAGACTTAAATGCTATAATTAAGATTAAATAGCTAGAATTAGTAAATGACATGTACTTAAGATATTGTTATCAAACCATCATTTAGTAATCGCTTTTAGGGAACCTTTTTAATACTATTTTCAAATTCTAAAATAATAGTAATGATATCTTTAAAATGATTTACTTGCATTTAAAAATCATTTAAAATTCTTAAATAATGATATAGAAATATTTTTATATCCATCTATATGAGTTTTAAAAAATATGAAAGAAAATTATTAAAATAAATTTAGATCACCAATACAATAGTAACCAAAAGCCATATGAGATGAATAACATAGAAACAAACCAGTTATTAAGTTGCTTAAGTTAACAAATTCTAAAGGACACAATACAAGGCCAGATAAGCCAATTAGGGAAAATTAGCTTCCTTTGATGAAGAAGAGAATAGTATAACACTACTAACTTTAGTTTCCATATTCTTTACTTCAAATATCAATCTAAATATGCCAAATTTACTAACCAGGTGTATATTATAATTCTTTTGGCCATTTGAAGTTAAATTCCAACTTGATTTACTTTTTAGACTGCATTTTAAAATGGATTTTCTTAGATATAATTACCTACCTAATCCAATTGTAAATAGATTTAAGGAGTGTATAAGAATCCTTTTCTATATGTTAGCATACTCTAGTATTTTTTTCCCATCCATATATAGGTAGAACAACTAATTCCTAGTTTGCAGATGGCCAAATCATATTTATTTTGGAACTTAACTCATGAGGACCAATTGATCCCTTGCTTCCATGTTTCCTATTAATAATGTAAGTTCCACCTGTAAAATGGATACCTCCATACAGAACTAATGATGATCATTGAAAAAAAAGTGATCCAAACTTTCAAGCAATTATTTACAGAAAAAACATGAGCTATTGAGTTTGGTCTGTTATTTAATCTTATCAAAGATCATAAGCCCTTTTTCAACATCCATCTAAAGTAAAGTCCTTATTGCTTAAAATGCAATCGAGATGACAAAGAAACCTTAATGACAAAAATGAAATCTTTCAATTTTAGTTATCTCTTTTAATTTTGTTCCTATTAGTATATTTAGTTAAAAATATGTGAATGTTAGAAATAAGTGAAGAGGACATAACTTGCTCCTAGTACCATACAAGAAGATAGTTCTATCCCTATTTCTAGTCACAGATTTCATCTACTTAGCTAAAATATCTGTCAATTTCATAAGTTGGTTGATACTTTAAAAAGTATCATGTCTACTCTTGGTCAAAAGAACCTTTTTTAGTAACTCTTATAGATCTAATACTAAGGCCCCCTATGTTGGACCCCGATCTTTTCTTGGAAGTTAGAATTATTAAATGAGACTTTGTTGGTGTTTAGTCATGAGTAAAAAAATCATAATTCTTGAATTAGAAATTTATGGAGTTTATTTATGAATATTTTAATTGCGTATGGTTGTATAGATTAAATGGAAGTATTAGAATTAGGTTAAAGAGTTAGAAGGTATTAGAGTAAATATGGAAGGGTAAGTTTGGAAAGCTAGAAGTCATCTTAAAATTTATAAGAAAAGAAGATGAAGAAAGTCGTGTAAGAAAGAAAGAAAGAGAGAAATGGTAGAAGAAGCTAGAGAAAGAGGAAGAGAGTTATGTAACAATAAGAAAAAAGGGAGAGATGTGTTTAAGAGGTTAGGGAAAAAAGAGAGAGTCGTGAAAAATAAGAAAGAAAGAGAGAAGAAAAATGTAAAAGAAGTAGAAGAAGAGGAGCAGAAACCGAACCAGCAAAGAAGAAAAAGGAAAGATAGATAAAGGAAAAAAGAAGTGAAAGAAGAATATTCCCCTGAGTTTATAGGTAATCTTTATTTATTCTTCTTGTTTTTATAGAAAAAGGAAGTAGAGAAACTAGGTTTTTATGTGTTGAAAATGAAGAGAGAAAGAAGAGGAACAAGAGATTTATGTTATTAGATTTTCATGAACTTTTAACTTGATCTTAGTTCTCCTAGCTAGATAAACTAAGAGTAGATTAAGTCTAAGCTTATAATATAGCTTTAAGGATTTTCTATTCGTATATGTTGTTGAATGAAGAATATGTTTGTTTAAAGGGAACTAAGAAAAGTCAAAATCATGAATAAGAGGAAAGACAAGTTTGAGCTTGGATTTATAAGTAAATAGGTGGGTAATATGTTTATAGTTTTTGTGATGGTGGACTGTATTATTTGATTTTGTGTGTATAAATGCTTGTCTAAAATAATTGTGAATGTGGGAAAAATGTTCGGTGAATTTGATATGATGCTTACTTTGAAAGATACTGCATTTTGTCTTGATGAAAAACAGAAAAACTTCAAGAAGCATGAAAATATGAATATGATATGAAATATGTAAGCATTGGAAAATTTGCTTGTGTGGGTAAGAGAGATACCATTCTGTTCGTCACGTGCACATTGATCTAAAGCCTTCTCCTGACTGCCCGCTTGTAGTAGATGAGCTCTAAAAAATAGACTCATTCTGTTCATGGTGTAAACTTCGGTTCCGCCGTTATGTTTTATGGGATTCTCTTAAGCCATCATGTTTGTGCATTGCATCTTGAATTGTTGAACATAAAGCATAATTGAGTGTTATGGTTTGATTATTAAATGATTATATGATCTGATTTATGTGACTTGCTAAGACTAATATGAAATGAACACACACACACACATACATAATCAAGCATATAGACACAGATACAGACACACACGTGTGTGTGTGTCTTTGTCTATATGCTTGATTGTGTGTGTGGTTCATTGCCGGCTATAAATGTATTAGCCACTGAGCTTCCCAGCTCACCCCATTATCTCTCCACTCCTTAAGTGCAGAAATACCAGATCAACGTTGAACCTTGCAAAAACTTCGGCTGACTCCAAGAATTCCTATTTTTGTAACTAAGTTAGTTCAGAAACTTTTGACACTCTAGAGGCATATCAAGCATGAACATTCATGATTGCATTTTTGTATGATGCTACTAATGTGGCTTTTGTTTGAAATTGAAGTTATGTATGAACCTTGCAACATATGAGAAATGAAACTTTGTCTTCTGGAGTAATGAATGAAAGAAGGGTTGAAGAACTTCTTTTATATATGTGTGCAGAAAATTTCTTTTCTAATAGTGTTATTATGTTGGGAATAAATTGTTAGTTGTTTAATGGTTTTTGGGATAAATTCTTCTTAAGTAAATTGATGGGTTAAGAGTTTGTTCAGTTAGGAGTCTTATGTTTATGGATAGTGTTTGCTAGATTCGAGTCTTTTGTTTGTGATAATGTATATTGACAGATGAGAGAAAATAAGAGTAAAGGAAAAAGGAAAGAAAATGTGTTCTAAAATTTCAGTGAATAAACTGTATTGATCTAGGTAGATTTTGATAAAATAGTCTTCATGAAAATTGTAGATCTTTCTCTTAGCTTTCCAACTACATAAAGTTTATAATTTTTGGATTTCAAGATTGAAAGTTGTGAAGATTAGAAGTGAAAGTGAAAAACTGCACTGTTCAATTGTGCACAATCGTGCAAATCCTGTTTTAGCTGGAAACTCGTGATCGTGCATAAGCATGATCATGACGACCCCCCTCTCATGCCTATGATTTTTCAGTGGTCACGACCGTGACATTCTTATATGCACAGCCGTTAAATTTTTGTATTTAATTTGTTTGTTATTTGTTTTTGCTCCCACTAAGAAATTTAATTCCTTTTATCTAGATGTTAGTTATATATATATACACCTTTATTTTTAAAAGTTCCCAAATTTTAACACCTTGTCGCTACGAAATAAGGATCGAGACTCGGGGCCAACACCCTAAGCAAGCATAACTCCTTCCAACTAACCTTAGCTATATAACTATTAAATGCATCACCAATTTAAAGAAAAAGTCTTTGCATCCTTTTAATTACTTTTATGAGGTTTTGAGGTAAGAAAACATGTAAACTCTAATAAATGTGAAGATTATTTAGAATGGAAGTAATAAGTTGACATCTGTCTATATAAGATGATGCCTTGTTTCTTCAACTTCTAATTCTTCTAGAAATTGAATTAAAAAATGAGGTACAATTTATAAAAGTGAGTTTATAAGTAGTGATAGGAATACATAGGTATTTGAAAAGGGTTTATGAACTTGGATTCCTATTAAGTTAGAGAGCTCATGAGCTATTCCATTAAAGTAAGTTAATAAACATAATTGGCTCTTAGAGTTGTTAACTTTAAGGCTTGGCAACTCTCAAAATAAATTGATAAAATGCATAAGGGTATCGACATCGAGTTTATTAGTTCCAAAAAGCAATATCAAATCATATCTAAAAGATAAATTAAAGAGACTCATGTTGTTTCATTTATAATGTTATCTTAATGGTATGCCTTGAATGATGTTATAATAGATGAGTTTGGTTAAAAACTCAATGTAAATTGTAATGATTTAAAGTGAGATAAGGTCACCTTATCTAACCCCTTTAGCTCCTTTAAATGTTTCATTAAGCTCACCATTTACAAGTATGTTATAAGATAGAGTGTAAAAGCATTAATTTATCTATTGGAAGAAGATAGAGGAGAAACCAAAGACTTATAATGAATTTAGGATGTACTTCTAACTGATGGTGTCAAATGCTTTATAGAAGTCAATATTTAAGTAGCAACTTTAAATTGATTTTTTTTCCAGTGATAGGATTTGAATAGCTCTTAAGCTATCACAATCTTATCCCCAATATTCTAACTAGGTATAAAGGCACTTGGTGATGGATTAATTATACCACATAAAACATATTCTAATATTAGAGTTACGATCTTTGAGATGATCTCATCAACAATGTTCAAAAAGCTATGATTTTATAGTTTTGGAAAGAAATGAGATTAACAATTTTTATAACTGATAAAAGATTAGTTAACTATATTTATACACCTATTTTTGGCGTTTTGCTTATTATTTATGAATCTTGACTTCATGTGTGTTTTTAGTTGATAATTACCTTCATAAAGTAAAAAAAGAAAAATTCAGATGAAATTATGTTACAGAATGGAAGAATTGAAGCAAACTTAGACTTACATGATTGTGTATAATGACCGCATAATTCACTGTAAATGTGTGGATATTTGAAGGTGATATTTATGCCCATATATGTGACCGTGTAAAGTCACAATCGAAAGTTTTTGGAGATATATGGTAACCTACACTGTAACTATGTATATTCAAGAAAACCTTTTTTTGGCTATAAAAGGATATTATAAAGACTAAAACAATAACGGAAGGTTTTGGATTCAATGGAGACACCAAAAGAAGAAAGAAAACACCAAAAATAAGGGCTGCAAATCACAAATAAGAAGATTAAAAGTGGAAGCATCAAGATCAACTATTTCTTTCCAAATGTTCCAAATCAAGGCTTGAAGTTAATTTCATTATATTCACTTTTTCTATTTCATTGCCTAGTATGCCAAATCTGAATACTTGTGTTTTTAATATGATTATAGATCACAAAATCTATATTAGGGTGTTATGTTTTGTATACTTTTATCTTGTTTGATTCAATATGTTATTATTTTGTGATATTTGTTGTGCTTATACTTGATTTGAAATCAAGAGATTGAATCGAGAAATTTATGTTAAGTTGCAAAATAAGAGTTAGTACCTTAATAGAATTAAAAATATCAGGATAATAAGCAAATGAATAGAGATCTTACTTGTGAGTTAACTATCCTTCGGATTGTTCAAATCCAATTGAGTAGTTAGTAGTTTTGAGAGATCGAGAGATTGCAATTGAATATGTTGCAAACAAAGGGATAGCAAGATCACCAATGCAAACCAATACATTCAAAATTAAACCAGCACAACTGAATATGCTCTAAACCAAAGTTCAATTTTATAGATTGGCCAATGATAATCCTAATGCCTATTTAGCCAACTTCATAGAGATTTGTGACACTTTCAGATATAATAGGCTGTCAAAAGATGCAGCTAAGATGAGGCTTTTTCCTTTTACACGTATGGATCAAGTGAAGACATAGTTGAATTATGTTATTCTAATGAATGTCAAAACATAGTGTAAGCCTTTTTGGCTAAATACTTCCCCTTAACAAAGACCATCAGAATAAAAAACGAAATCATAAATTTCCATAAAAGCAAAAGGGAATCTTTATATGAAGCATTAGAGTGATTTAAAGAGTTACAAAGAAGCTACCCACACCATAACTTACCAAAGGAGTTCCTTCTATAAACATTTTACATTGGAGTGAATCCACCCATGCTACACCTATAGATATAGTAGTTGGTGGCTTTTTAATAAGAAAAATGGTTAAAGTAGCACATGATTTGTTAGAAAAAAAGGCAAACAATAGTTATCTATTGACATTAGAAATAAGTAAAAAGCAACCAACCTTCAGAGATAAAAAAGTAGCGTTGTTTATGGATTCAGTGACACCATTATAGACTAAATTAGTAAACCTAGCCAGACAACTTAACAACCTAAAAGCTAGATCTTCAAGCCCATTTAAGGTAATTTAGTGTGGATGCAAGCTATCAAGACAATAAAGTTATGTCTCAGCTGATTGATTCTTAGTAGGAAACAACAACATAGAAAAAATTAACTTTTTGAAAACACATTATGTTTATGGAGGTAATAATTTGTACTCTTATACTTACAATCCTAAGTGGAAGAAACACCTAAATTTTTCTTAGTCTAACAATGCAGAAATCAAATAAGAGCTCAAGGCCCACTAGATTTTTAGTAAGAAATGTTCGTTTTTTTGGAATCGAAAATGGAAAATTTGACGGGTGTTTTGAATCCCAAATTTATAAGCCATGATGAGGAGCAAAAGAGGATGGAAGTTAAAATTTACCAAATTATGGAGAATAATGCTTCTTCTACACATAATTTGGAATTTCAAATGCACCAATTAGTTAATACATTATCTACATGAAGTGTGAGGAGTCTCCTGAGCAACACGTAGTCTAATCCAAGGGAGCAACTAAAGGCCACCATAATTATAAGTGAACTTAGGAGGAAAATCAGATATTCTCTCTGAATAAAAGCTATAACTCTATAATTACTAGCTATATGCCTTTATAATTGAAGGAGTTTAAGTGACTTAGGTGTAAGTATTAATATTATACCTTTGTCAATTTTCAAGAATTTGAGGCTAAGAGATATGAAGCTAGCATCCATGCTTATTCAATTGGTAGATTAATCCATAAAAAAACCATTTGGTATAGTGGGGGATGTGCATTTAAAAGTGGACAAGTTTATTATTCTTTTAGATTTTTTAGTGCTAGACTTTAAAGAAAACCAAAATTGTCCATTAATTTTTAGTAGAACTTTTATGAATATGGGAAGAGCTTTGGTTAATGTTTATGAAGGGAAACTTATTCTTCAAATTGGTAAAGAGCAAGTTGAATTTAATATGAATAAAGTACTAACAAATCCGAAGGAATGCAGCTCCTATATGAAGATTAATATAGTAGATGAATGCAATAAAGATCTAGAGGAGTGTTATAAAGAATAATTGAGTGTTAGGGAGGTTGGAGATAAAGGAGAACTAGGAAAGGAGGAGTTGGGTGTTACATTAAAGCCAGAGATCTTAGTGAGAATGGAAACACCCATGATACCCTCCTTTGAGAAAGCACACATTCTAAAGTTGAAAACCTATAAGGAACAAGAAAAGGGAATGGTGGAGACAATTAGAAATGGAATAAGAGTCATAAGTCCAAAACTTTTAGACATAAAAAGCATGAATGTATGATGAATTGGACTTTAACATTCAAAGAGGAGTTGATTGAAAGATCATGGCAATGAAAAGGTTAAGCTAGCAACCTTAAAATTAACATGTTTTGCATAATTACATTTTCTATAATTTCGTATTTGTTAGTGCTTTGTTATTTTTATGTTTTATGTTTATTTTGTGGAGAGTTAAATTGATTGATGTTCAAGTTATAAACTGTATCCAAGTTCCTTCTCTGACGTCATCACCACCATAATACCCATAAGTATTCTTGCCCTTGTTTTGATTCTTTTTGTTTTTATTTTTATTATTTATATTTTTAAGTATGTTGTTTTTAGTTATGTTTTCATGTGGTTTCACATTGAGGACAAGGTGTTACTCAAGAATAAGGACATATATACACTTACATATCATTTGTGAGTGTGAATTTTGCTTTTGATTAGGTTGGCATTATATGAACATTTGGTTGCATGATGTGTGCATTGTGGAATGTGATGATGGCATGAATTGAATGGAATTGGCTTACCTTTGGATATTGTCCTTTAAATTGTAAAGGCACATTAGCTTATGAAGTTTGTGTTTCAAGTGTCTTTGGGATGAATATGCTTGTTAATTAGGGTATGGCACCTATTCTTTTAGTTTTTGACATTTGTTTAGATACACTTACAATTACATTCATTTAAATTGGTAGGCATCGTTGGTAACCTTTCATGGAAGTGATTGACTAAGAAGAAATAAAGGCTAAGAAATAAAAAAATTGTGTTAAATAAAATTCCTATTCCATTGACCCCTTTTTTTTTAAAATTGGGTTAAGAATAGAACTGGTAGCTAGTTTAAAGTTATGATATGGCTAAGTAATCGGGGCATTCATGACAAAATGTTTTTCTTTCCATCAAAAGGCTAAAATGACATTCCAGCCAAGCTAAATAAAAAAGTAATCTAGTTGATTAACTGGGGGACATTTATGACAAAGTTTTTACCTCCACACAAAAAAACTAGGTGATTGTTAAAGAAAATATAAAAAGATGGTGCTTGCAATAAATTTAAACCTACTAATCTTCTAAAATAGCAAGAAATTTCTGGAAACTATAATTATAGTTTATCTTTTTAGTTGATTAATAATAATGAGTACATACTTACAAGTGTCCTAGATGCATGAATAGGGTGTCAATATTTTGATTGATATATGTATTCAAATCAAAGCAGTTGAATATGAATATAATTAGTATGTTGAAACTTTGTAAATGGTTAATGTTTGAGGTTAAGTTAATTCCATAAGATTTGATACCATTGAACCATTATTGTAATGTTGCATGATTGTGTGCTTTGTTTACTTTTTGTTTTTAGTTTTGCTGGGGATAAACAAAGAATAACAAGAAAAATGAACATTTTGTTGAATTAATTGAGCATTATCCTACACTAGAAATTCCATATCAGCATTGATAACCTAGTTACTCAAAAAACTCTAATTTTTTTAAATAAAAGAAGAGGCATTTAAGCGTTGTTAAGATACATTATAAATAGGGTTTTCAATCTTCAAAAGAGCAAAAGATAAGCTAATTATATTGATTTGATCTTTATATAAGAAAGAAGAAATGATGCATTCAAATTTTATATTAATGAGGAAAAAATAGATTTTAATGATACAAAATCTTTAAAGTAGTTGTAGGCTAACTCTTTTACCTTATGTTTGTCCTAATAAAGATCACCAATTGTGTATGCAATCCCTCTGATCTTATTACATTTCCCTCTTATTTGTATATCTTTAAAAAAGAAAGCTAAATTGGTATCCCCTTCTTTTATCTAAAACACTCTAAAATTTTGTTCAACAAAATAATTGTGAGCTTCCAAAGTTAATAAGTATTTACTAATAGTAGTTTTCTTTTTCTCCTTTAAAGATATATCATCAAGATTTGCACAGAACTTATCATGAGCACATATGAGATCATTCATTGAAGTAATGATAGTTAATGAAATATCCACTATAAAGTTTTTCCTATGGATTAGTTTAAGCTCTTCTTGGATTAACTAAAGTTTCCTTATAAGGTTGTAAGATTCATTTCATTCAATAGGTATAGAGAGACCTATCACTATTATCTCATTTTAACCCTTAAGTTTTGTTATGAAATTAAATAATTTGAAAGGAGTTTTCATTTATTTTCATAAGGGTTAAGATTTAGACTTCTATTATGATATGATTAGAAATAAGAGGAGAATTGAAGAAACTTAAGGTAATAAACATTTAAGAGCAATTGATCAATCCCCTACCAGGATTTTTCCTTATAACCTACTTGTTTTCTTGCTTATTAAATTAGGTAAAGAAGTTGCTTATGAATTTTAGATTTATAATTCATAGTAATTTCTAACAGGTTTTGAAATTCTTATTAGCTCTTAGCCTATTACCTCCTGAGGATATAAGATGCAATTGAAACCACCCATCATTATCCAAATTCCATAAGTAAAGATAAAAAGAGAGTCCATATTCTTCTATAACTACAGTCTTTAAAATGCCAAATTTTCTCCACATACATATGAGACATTAATTTCTTCCTGGATTAATGCTTAATAGATTATATGATTAAATAATTGATTAGAATGATGCTTATGAAGAATCTTCATCACTTCACGGTTATAAGCCATTATAGTCCCCCAATTATTATGGGTTGAGTGGTTTGATAATTTACACTTTTTTTCTAAAGAACCATAATCCCTTGTGAAAGATTTCTCTTTAATCTTTGTTTTCAAAAAGTCAATCAAAGAAGTCTTTTTTTATAGAAATTAATTATAGATTGCCTACTCTTTTTTTTAAGAAATTTAACCCCCTTATATTATAGGAAATAATCATTGAGTTGGGGACTTATCAGTTCTTACGCTTGGCTTTTCTACCAATCTTTCTCCTAGTAACAAGTTTGAAAGTTTCCCTTTTCTCTATTGCACTTATATCCTAATCCAAAGTAAAGCTGAGCAAATTAGTTGACACTTAACTCACCTTCGAGAGAGCCTCCCTAACAGAGATTACTACATTAGAGATTATATATATAACATTCCCTTGTTTCTTTATAAGTATGGAAGAGGAACCTGACATACTTCTCATTAAGGTAATCATGCTTAAGGGATTTTGTGCAAAGGAAGTAATTTCAAGTTGTATCAGTTGTTCCACTATTATTTCTTTAGGTCTCCATATTCTAAATTGGTTTATCTAACAAGGTTTTTATGGATAAGTAAGGGAGATTTCAGAATTCATCAGACTCCATCTTCATCAAGCCTTTATATTTGAAGTATATCACGTAAGTTTATATCTCTTTACACCTCAACATATAACTTGGCATATCCTATTATTCATAAACTTGTAGTATGCTTATCAAGACTTAACGGCCTACCTAAAGCACTAGTAAGATAACTTAGGTCAGTAGCTGATGACTATTTAAGAGGAATGTTATGAAAATAAACCTATATAGGTAGGTAGATTCTTAAAGCCCTTATTGTCTAACTTCATAATAGGTTTTCATTTAAGGAGAAATAAAGGCTTACCATTCAAATACTAGGGAATTTGTTCAAATGCAATAAGCACACCATGTTTGTCAATAAATTTGAATAGAAAATAATCCTTCTAATTTATGAGGATTTGCTCCAATCCCTATTTTTCCCGTTTGAATTCATCCTAGACTTTTATTTGAGGAAGAATCCATCTTAATGACATTTATAAAAAGTCATTCCATATGAGCTTAATATCTGCATCCCTTAAAAAATAAACTTATAAAAGATAAAAAAAATTCATTCATAAACAATATATATGGCCCACAAAGTATAATTTAAAATAAATAAACATATTTTTATCTACAATTAATTTATATGCATATATATTAAATCACCTATCAATGTAAACAATTTCAAGAGCATATATATACTCTTAAAGTAATGTATACTCTTAAAAAGATTTATGCAGTAATATATCAACTAAAAACTCTTTTGTGTAAAGAAAGCAATTATCATACCTCAAATATGTGTATCTTATATTCAAATCTTTAATTACCAAAAAAAGCCCAAACTTTCGTCAAAAATTTCAATTATAGCCTGAATTTTAAAATGTGAAAATAAAATGCCCAAACTTTCCATTTTTTTCAATTCTAGCTCGAACTTCAAAAAGTAGAAATAAAATGCTCAAATTGTAAATTTTTTTCAATTCTAGCCCGACGTTCATGTTTCTGTTAAGTTTGCTGACTTGACTTGTCACTTGTTTAAGAAACCTTAATTATTAATACACGTTAGCCAAAATTAACACAAAAAATGAAGATTAATGAAGCAACATCGTTTAATCACATAATTAAATCAACGTCATTGTTTAAAAATGACCTAAATAAGATTAAGCAACTTTGACGACATTACGCTTTAATTTCATTTTTTCCTTCATTTTCAGTTTGCTCTCTCGATGCCCTCACCCTTTGATTTTTAGATTACGCAGTCCCGATGCCCTTACACTAAGGGAATCAAGAGAATAAACTAAAAATGAAGAACTTACTAGTGCAGTACATTATAATGCGAGAGTAGTTTGGAGCAACTAAACAATAAATAGAAAACAAACGACTGAGGACATCAGGAGAACAACAAATAACGTCGGGCTAAAATTAAAGGAAATTAAAAGTTTGAGCATTTTATTGTCACTTATTAAAGTTTGGGCTATAATTGAAAAAAAAATGAAAGTTTGGGCATTTTATTGCTACTTTTTAAAGTTTAGGCTATAATTGAAAATTTGACAAAAGTTTAGGTCTTTTTTGGTAATTAACCCTAATCTATATGTTCATATTCCATACTGAGATATATATATTATGATTAATTATTATTTATATTACATGAAAATATCAATCTTAATATACCAATGGTAAAATAAAAAAAGGTGATTTAAATATCTAAAAATAAAAACATAAATCTTAACCAGGCTTATAGTTTGATTTCTTTTTATATTTAAAAGTAAACTATCATAACACATAAATTAAACAATAAAATAATCTTAGTTAAAGAACATTATTACAATATCTATGATCTTAACGTAAAACTTTCAATTTCAATTTCATTACACTTTTTCGGTTAGAATGTAATGATTCCTTTGCATTCTTTTAATGATCCATTTTTTAATTTACTCAAAAAATTTAAACTAAATAAATAATTATTTATTTCTATATATTTTTTTATATTTCATTATATTAAATTTTATATAAACATATCCACTTTTAACAACTTACTGATAGATTGTACTTTAAAGATGTAAAAGAAAATTTGTACTAACATATATAGTATATTAAAGTATTAATCTAACTGCTTTTGCACCATTGATATCTCACTAAAAATGTTTTTTACTCTAAAAATAAAATAAAATAAATAATATCAAAAAGTTCCAAAAAAGTATTAAGTTTAATGAAATAGTTAAAATTCAATATTTAACCCTTAATATGTTATTCCTTCTCAAAAAAAGTTAAGGTTTCAATCATCTTAAAAATCTTACACAAAAAAGTCAACGTACCAAGTGCACAAGGCTCTCCACTTTGCGGAGTCTGGGGAGGGTCATATTGTATGCAAACTTCCCTTTGTATTTTTACAAGGAGGCTATTTCCATGACTTGAACCTGTGACCTTATGGTCATAAAGGAGCAATTTTAACACTCGCTCCAAGGCTCATCTTTACCAGTTAAACACATTTATTTAGATTTAAATTTTTTTCTTTTTTAACTAACATTTAAATTTCATATGCTTAGTTCATCAAATGACTAAAGAGAATGCTATTGAGAGAAGCTATAATCTCTCTAAATTGCCTTTGCTCCTTCTATTTTTTGGTTAATTTATTTCCCCTCTTCTTTTCCATTTTAGCATCCTCTTAGCCTTTTTAGTAAGCTTCTTATGTCAAAATATTCTTGCATGTTGGACTAGTATGGTTCTATTCTCACCACAACTCCAAGCTTTATAGGAGAAGCTTTTCCTCCCAAACAATCATTACTAATCTACGTTTTTCTTGCTTCACCTCAAATCTATGTTTGGTTTCTTCTTAGGCTACTTAATCTCTACTTTCCATACTTGCCACCATCCTTCATCCATCATCTTCATTAGCCATACACTCGAACCATATCTTATTCACTTATCCCCTTTTCTCTTTCAAATGTTGCTAAGCTAGCTACTTATACAAATTACTCTATTCTTTTTACTATTCCAATAACTCCTTCTCCATATTTTTGTTCACTCTCAAAATTCTAAAGAACATTAGGTAACACTTAAAAATCTTAAAGTTAGGTAATGGGTGATCATTCACATTAAGAAAAGTTCAAATTCATTCCAAGAGTTTCAAATGAAAATATTATGTTTACATCTCCTCTTCCTGAGGTGTTAAAAGTAAGAGTTTAGAAGTGGAAGTCTTCATTACACGAGTGATTGACCTATTTTGTGAGTTGGTCAATTATGTAGTAAAACACAAGTGCACGGCGAAGTTGTAGCTAGTACTGGTAAGTACAGGTTGATCACACGAAGACAATGAAACTAATAATTACCTTTCCCCTATTATTTAGCCTAAGAATTGATTTTAGATTTTAATTAAAAGAAACTAAATCTAAAACTAATAAAATAAATAGGAAACAATAATGAATGCAGAGAGAATGGAATTCACTTAGAAAAATATTGTCATCAGAAATTAGTATCTAGGCTCGAATCCCCCTAAAACCTTATCAAATTGATTTTTTATCACACAATTGTCTGTTGATTAATTAGACCATGGAGACTCCTATGGTATGCTAGTAGCTGACCTTAGAGTCTACTAATAACTAATCCTATAGTCTCTAACCGAATTACTCAGGTTAAATCTTATAGGATTGCATTATCGATTTATGAGTCCCTTTATTAGGTTTGATCTTAATTCAGAGGATTTATGTCATCCTATCTCTAAGGTTGCAATCAACTCCTAATTAGATCTATTCAACCCAGGATTTCTCAATCTCTATATATGAAAGGAAATTACTAATAAAATACACAATTAGATCATAATAGTCAATCGAACCAATTACATTAATAAAGTAATCAAATCATATCAAAGTATTAACATAAGATTCATCTAACCTAAATACTAACAGGACATTTAGTTTCACATGATCAAACACGAATTCAAATATATATAAATAGAAATACGAATCGAAAACAATGAGTTCATAATTCTAAACCTCCCTTATTGTCTTCTATCGAATGATCTTGCTATATAGAGGTTTGATCTTGTATTTTGATGGATTTGTTGATGATTCTTCATGTTTCCCACTTCTCTGGACCAAAATCGTTCCTTTTGGATGTTGTTTATATTCAAAAATCACCTCCCAAAGTCTCCTTCTCCTATTTGCCTCCGAAATGTCAATTTTATATGAAAATCTAGGTTTTTGGGTTATGCAGGTCTCTTGTATAGATATGTATATGACTGTGCATAATCAGAATTCACCAAGAATTACGAAAATACATGTTCGTGTGAAAGTGCATAATTGTGCACTCCTTCTAGATTGTTGATTCTCTATTTACATTGCGTTTTCTTCTGAATTTTTTCCCTTTAAGTCCGTGAAGGTAATTATACTTTGTAAACACACTTGAAATGAATTAAGTAGCAAATATATACCAAAAGTATAAAATATCAAGCAATAATACATGAACTATGGGGTAAAAATATAGTCAATTAACCATTTATCAAATATCCCCACACTTAAGCTTTTGCTTGTCCTTAAGCAAACTATAATAAAAATTATAAATTTACAACATCAATCCATCGTCAATTTTAACATGCCCATTTATACTATACACCATCATAACCTATCGAATCAAATTAACATACAAGCAGAATCAAGTTATCCTAAAATTAACTTCTTACGTAATATTAAAAGTAATCACATTGAAATCGAAAACATACCTTTTTACACCCTAACAAAGATTTCACTTAATGCAATCAAGTGTTTAGGGTGAAAAGTGTCAAGACTCTTAACAAATGCATAGCAGAATTCTTACTATAGGCTTGTAATGAAATCACATCTCCACTACTTATGTATAAACTAGAAACAAAAATCAAAAGTTCTTTGTGTAGGTTGTAATGAGGCTTAGGTAGGGTATGATTGGGAGAAAAGGGGTTTAAGTGAAGGAAATTTACTATAGGAAATATTATAAGACTTGTTTATGAAACATACGTAGGTCCTTTCAATGCAACTATGTCAGTATTACTTACTTTTTTTAGATCACAATATAATATTTCGAGCATTCTATACTAGAATTCAACAGATATTAGACCTTTTACCAATTTCAAGTCTCAACAAATGAATAAATTAAATAACCTTCAAGGTTTAAAATGACAAACAGGTCTTCAAAGAAAAATAGGATAAAGGTTATTATATAGGTTTAATCAATGAAAAAGGCTAAGGCTTAACTTGGTTATTCCTGAAGGTAAATTTTGGGTATGGTAATTTCAAAGAAATAGGCTAAGCAAGTTGGTAAATCCAAATGCCTTCATCATATTAATGCTCCTAATTCAACAATTATGGTCTTAGCATGCATAATAAAAGCAAGTTCTAGAATTATCCTACTATGTACGACATTACACACAAGAAAGAATAAGAGCTAAAAAATTTGGAAATTTGCTCTTTAGGCTCTAGAGCTCATGAAAAAAAATTAGGGTGTATATGTTTGTAAATAATATACAATTTCATTCAGCTTAAAAATTTCAATAATTACTAAAAGCATTAATTTGAAAACTAATTTCATTCTAACCATCATCCTTTTACACACCAATTCAATTCACCATTCAATAATAAAGTACACTATTAATGGAAAAATTCAACCAATTCAAGATATCAATTAATAAAATTTATAATCAGGACTACAATAAGCTTAAAGAAGTCAAAAAAATTCATTAAACCCATCCTTACACTTAAAGTTGTATATTGTCCCCAATGTACATAATATAAGCATTTATAAAAAAAAGGTGAGAGGGAGTGGTACTTTCTTGGCTATGAAGATTTCTCTGATTCTGATCCATCCAATATGAAACTAGCATCCTTGCAAAATATTAAAAAATAATATAAAGAAACAAAAGAAATAATATAACAGAAAATAAAATCCTATACTAACACAAAAGCAAACAAAAGATAATATCAAAATTGAAATAAAATTTAAAAAAACTCATGGGTCCCATGTAGCACTTCTTTAATGTCGGTATCTTGACATAACTTGTATGGTTAATGTCATCTTGGATCAATAATCAGCAGCTTGCTTCCACCTTTTTCTACACAAAGCAGTTTTATAGCCTATAAATAAGTTATATGTTGTAAAATAATAACAAGGAAATAATTTATCAAATTAATAAATCCAATTTCAAGCAATAATGCCCTTTTTAATGACAAACTGTTAATAAAATGAAGGATAATGAAACTCCCTTAATTTTCAATTAGATCGAACAATTTTTCTTCGAGCAAGTGGGAACCCTCTGTACTTAAGGTCACTACCAACATCTCATCAATAGTTTCCTTACTTGATTCTTCCACTAATTCTTCCTCAACCACCTCTATCAACTCTTCTTTTCCTTCTTCTTGGATAAAGGTTTCTGGCTCATCTTCTTTAATTACCTTATGTCACTCCTCTACTTTTCCTTCTTGGAAGGAGATTTCTTCTTCTTCTGGAAGCTGTTCTTGGAATGTCACTCCATTCATGAAGCTAACCCTAGCTTTTTCTTCACTCTCGAATTCACATCGCTCAGCTTTAATGTCAACGAGGAGTTTCATTAATTTGTCTTTAATACTTTCTTCTCTTCTTCTTTTGAGAGCTTATCTTCACTAGTAAGGTTGATTGCCACTTCAATTTTGTTAAGATTTGTTTCATTAGGACTAGGCAATTTGTTTCATTAGGACTAGGCAAACTCCCTAGTTGTTTGTTAGATAATATCTCTGCCAGCTAATCGATTTGATTCACCATGTTTCATATACAAGCCTCTTTTTCCTAATGCCTCATGTTTGAATCTTGAATAAACTCGATCATCATATTTTTTAGAACAACAATTACCTCCTTGCCTTTTTTAAATATATCTTCATTTATGAAATTGATTGTCATCTCTTCTTCACTCTAAGATAGTTGGGAAACCAAATTATACTCATCATATCTAAGTGAAGAAAATCTCTCATAAAATTCACATTGACTAACCACTTTCTTGGTAAGGCATTCCATTGGTCAATTTGTAATACTTTCTTTTTCCTCTAGAAGCTCCTTTTGAATTGTCCCTCCATTCATGAAGCTAACCCTTTTCTTTTCTTCACTCTTGAATTTATGTCGGTCAACTTCATTTAAGCAAAGATTTCCACTAATTTACCTTCCAGAGTTGGCTTTTTAATTGAAGGTGCTTAGTGTTGTAAGTATCCAACTAAAGCGTAATTATTAGGAATAAGAAGTGCTCCATTTTAAATTGTATTTGTTCTTGTATACGACACGATGAGGTGAAGAGCACAAATTCGGTCGCTCCTTTATTTGTGTTGGTGCTCGACACTTATTATTGTAGTAATAACTCCCACTAATGTTGTGACACGGCCTAACCATCGATTGCACTTCCAAAAATAAGCGAGAAAACCCCTCTCTCCAATATGGTGATGAAATAGATCGAGAAAACATATTTTAACTCCCACAAAAGTCTTGTCTTCTCCATCCTTTTATTATAAGTTGTGGTTATGACAATGAATCGTAATTCTTATAATAAACCACAAACTCAAGATCAAGTATAGAAATTTAAAAGATAATTAAATTAATAAGCCAAAAATATAATAAGACACAATAAAATAAAATAAAATAATTTAAAAAGAAAATTTAAAATAAAATAAAATATAAACATAAATGAAAACAAAATAAAATAAAAATTACTAGAGTATAGCATTCAAGCTTTCCTAATATCAAAGTCCCAACAACAGCACCAAAAACGTGATTGACCTATTTTGAGAGTTAGTCAATTATATAATAAACTGCAAATACACGACGTAGTTGTAGCTAGTAACGACAAGTACAGGCCAATCCCATAATGAAGATGAATACTAATAATTACCTTTCCCATATTATCTAGACTAAGGATTGATTTTAGATTTTAATTAAAAGCAACTAAAACTAATGCTAATAAAATAACATAGGAAGCAATAATCAACATAGAGATAATGGAATTCGCTTAGAAAACTATCGTTATCAAAAATTAGTATATAAGCTCGAATCCCCCTATAACCTTAATAGATTGATCTTTTATCATGCAATTGTTTGTTAATTAATTGGATCGTGGAGACTCCTACGGTATACTAGTAGCTAACCTTGAGTCTACTATTAACTAATCCTATGGTCTCTAACCAAATTACTCAGGTTAAATCTTATAGAATTGTGTTACCGATTTATGAGTCCCCCTATTAGGTTTAACCCTAATTTGAAGTATTTATGTCATTCTATCTCTAGGGTTGCAATTAACTCGTTCTAATTATGATAGATCTATTCAACCTAGGATTTCTCAATCACTACATATAAAATCAAATTATCAATAAAATACGTGATCAGATCACAATAATCAATCGAATCAATTGCATTAATAAAGGAATCCAATCATATTAAAGTATTAACATAAGGTTCATCTAGCTTAAATACTAACAGGACGTTTAGTTATACATGATCGAACACACAATCAAACATACATAAATAGAAATACAAATCGAAAATAATGGTATTATAATTCTAAATCTCCCTAATTGTCTTCTATCGATTGTTCTTACGATATAAAGGCTTAATCTTGTATTCTAATGGATATATCGATGATTTCTTCGTGTTTCCTGCTTCTTTAGACAAAAATCGTCCCTTTTGGATGTTCTCCAAGTCTGAAAATCACCTCCTAAAGTGTAAAATATGTACCAAAAGTATAAAATATTAAGCAAGAATACATTAAATATGGGGTTCAAATGTAGACAATTAATCATTTATCAATGAGTGTTTCATTAAAAAAGACTTCCATTTCCTTAAGTTTAGGGTTAGGTGGAAATCAAATAAGGAAATATAAGAATTGAGTAAATGATTATCAATGAAGAAGACTTTTTTTTCTTCAATTTTTTATAGAGTTAAGCATGATAAAATTTCTGAAGGTGGGCTCCATATGTATTAATGGGAAGACTACTTCTTAAAAGATATAAACCATGGATGATCCTTGAAAGGAAAACATGAAAAGTATTCCTATTTGGGTTAATTTTCACAATATAACCCTTGAATAGTGTTCAAAAATCAAGTTAAGCTTCGTTTCTAGCTCTCTAGGGAAGCCAATATATTTAGATGAACACATAATAGATCTAAGGAGAATATGTTATATTAGAACTTTTTTTAAGATAATGATATATGAAAAGATAATTGAGACCCTGAAATTGAATGGATTTGATAAAGATGGAGCATCACTAGAGACATTAATCCCATCGAGTTAATAACAAAACCCTCCTTACAATAGCAAAGTAAAATTTGGAAACATATAGGTCACATGTTCAATATGGTTGAATATAATAAATTTTTGGGTTTAGAAATAGACAAATATAAAGTTAATAAGAGTATTGAGACAACTTAAGACATTATTAAAGTTTTATTACCCCTTTGTTCAAATTTTGGAGAAGTTATTAGTTTGATGCCTAAAGTTTATTTGGACAAACCAAGAATTTTAAAGCAAATAGCTAACTTAGTAATAGATGATGTTGAAGCTCAAACATTAAATGGATCTAGCATGTTTATGGAGGCAATTTAGACTAAGGTACTTGAAAGACATTCATAATCTAATAATAAGCATATAGAAAGCACATCCCTAATTATATTAAGCATACTTTAAGGGAGAGTTTCCATATAATAAACACCTATAAATTTATCAAAGGATCATTACTATAGAAGATGAACCACATAAAGTCTTAATAGTAAAGATAAGGAAGAAAAAAAGGAGAAAGTGATTGACTTATTTTGAGTTAGTCAATATTGTAATAACTACAAGTACATAGCGTAGTTGTAGCTAGTATAGGCAAGTACGGGTCTATCCCACAAAGACAATAAATACTAGTAATTACCTTTCTGCTATTATCTAGCCTAAAGATTGATTTTAAATTTTTAATGAAAAGAAACTAAAACTAAATATGTAAAATAAAATAGGTATCAAAATTGAACAGAGAATTAAGGAAGCACTAGGAAATTATCGAAATAAATAACTAGTATCTAGGTTTTGAATCCCCATAAACCCTTAACTGATTGATCTTTTGCTATGCAATTTTGTTATTGATTAAGTGGACAGTGGAGACTCCTAAGGTATGCTAGTAGCTAACTTTAAGTTTACTAATAACTAATCCTAAGGTTTCTAACCAAATTACTCAGGTTAAATCTTATAGGATTGCGGTACCATTTTATAAATTCCTCTATTAGGTTTGACCCCTAATCTAAAAGATTTATGTCATGCTATCTTTAGGGTTGCAATCAACTCTTTCGAACTACCTTGGTTCTCTTCAAACCTAGGATTTCTCAATAACTACGTATGAAATCAGATTATGATTTAATATTTCAGATTACTAGAACATAAATAAAACAGGTAATTGAATTGTAGCAATTCATTCAATAAATTGCATTAACAAAGGAACCAAAACATGTTAAAGTATCAACTTAAGGTTTATCTAACCTAAATACTAATAAGAAGTTTAGTTACACATGATCAAATATGAAATCAAATATAAATCGAAAGAAAAAAGAATTGAAAACAATAAGTTCATAATTATAAATCTCCCTAATTGTCTTTTATAGAATATTCTCGCGATGAAGAGGTTTGATCTTGCATTTCGATGGATCTGTTGATTATTTCTTCATGTTTTCTACTTCTTTGGACCAAAATTGCCTCTGGAGAACGAACTCCACATTAGGAACCACCTCCCAAAGTCTACTATCTTCTCAAGTCTCTGCTCATGTGTTTCAATATATAACTCTAGGGTTTTAGCTGATGCACGATCTCTTACACAGCCGTGTATCAAATGTACATCACCTAATTCTCTGGAAATCGTCAAACTGCATGGCTTAGGAGAAGTGTACGGCTTAATGAACAACCATGTATCCCTTCTGTGCGTCAAATCTTTGTTTTATGTCTTTTTTTGTCCAAATTCTTCTCCTTTAAGTCCGTGAAGGTAATTATAATCTGTATACATACTTCGAGTAAATTAAGTACCAAATATACAACAAAAGTATCAAATATCAAGCAAAAACACATCAAATATGAGGTAGAATTATGATTAATAACTCATCTTTCTAATATCTCCACACTTAAGCTTTTGCTTGTCCTCAAACAACCATAGTCAAAGTTATAAATCTTTTAACGTCAATCCAGCACCAATTTCAACGTGATTGTTTATATGAAAACCTAGAATTTCGGTTATGCACAAACATGTATAATTGAAAAACACTGGATATTGCGAAACGTCATGGTCGTACATTACTTCCAGATTGTTGTTTTTCCTATTTTAGCTGCATTTTCACTTGAATTCCTCTCCTTTAAATTCATGAAGGCAATTATTACCTATAAACACACTTGGAGCACATTAAGTACCAAATATATAATAAAAGCATAACATATCAAGCAAAATACATTAAATATAGGTATTAAAATATAGTCAAATATCCATCTATCAAATGCTCAAAGAAAGATTTATTTATACTTTGGTGTATGGATAATAATGTTCAAGTTTGCACATCCGCTCATATTTTTGAAACTATAGTTACTTTGATTAATAAGAAGAGTAGCAATCTAGGCATGGTTTTTCTTGTAACTGCTTTAGCTTATCATCATGGTGTTAATGTTAATGGACTAACCCCATTTTTTCCTGAGCATTTGAATAACGCATATTTGAGGAGAGTGAAGAATCTGAGGAGGAGAAAGAAGACTGGGGGATAGTGCTTGAAAAATTGGAGGAGATTAACAAATGCCTCGAGGCTTGTATGAACATTATAGAGGCACAATTAAAGGAGGCAGTGTGCCATCAACGCTATCAAACCAAGAAATTGTTAAAGTTTTTTGCTATACAAGGTGTCCACATTCCATCTCCTACACCATCACCCACCAAATCTCCATAAGTATTCTTGCTCTTATTTTTTATTTATCTTAATTTTTGTTGTTTTAGTTTCCAAAGGAAATTTGTACACTGTTTTTCTCTTGTGCATTCAGGGCTCCTTAGTTTTGAAGTATAGACCACACGATGTGTACAGAAACACCACGATATGATATGCAACTCAATGTCCTTCTAGTAATGTAGGGACGTTAAATTATACTTTGTGTTCCTGAATTTCATCTCCTAGCTCAAAGCATTTGAGTTGTTATTTTACATCTTCTAACTATATTGTGCATACTTACTGTTTCTATCAAGCTTCTAATAGAAATTGCTTCCTATTTACGTCACCTATTATCTTTTGACTTTCAAATCTTCCTGTCCAACATCTATTTCACATGCCAATTAAACTTTTATTAATGGCGATAAAACATTTTAATCCAGATTGTGGTGATTCTGCCTGTAACATGGGCACTGTTGATGAGCTGTAAAGATGACTGGAAAAGGATCAACAAACATGCCCTCATGTGCAGCACAGGAGAATATACGAACAGCAACATATACACCTCTGTAAATAACGTACACTGATACAACTGATTTTGTTTTCATATGTGTGGTCCCTAGACACAAGTGAGCTGTATAGAAATTAGCTTAGACTATAAATACCATCAATGTAACAGTGTACAGACATTACATTTATGAATACAAATTGCTCATTATGGCATCACTCTCTCTTTTCATTCTTTGTATCAACATGGTATCAGAGCGGGTGTAAACCAGCTCTGCCTCCTGCCTTGTTGGTTCCCATCTTATTGGTTTCTTTTTCATGGCTCAACCGACTGGAAGCAAAACCACCAGGTCAGAAGATGACCCACTGCATTTGCAGTCTTCTGACCATCCCGGGATGGTCCTGGTGGCGAACCCTCTCACGGAGAAGAACTTCCTCCAATGGCGGATTGCAATGGAGACGGCGTTAGGTGCAAAGATGAAAATGGGCTTTGTGAATGGGGATGTGAAGGAACCTAAAGAAGACCATGCTGACCATGACCAATGGGAGCGAGTGGATAAAATAGTTAAGTTATGGGTACTTAACTCGATTTCAAAAGATATTGTTGTGGGCTTCTGGTATTCGAAGACCTCAAGAGATTTATGGGTTGAGCTGAACGGACAGTTTGGCGAGTCCAACGGTCCGATGTTGTACAAGCTGCACCAAGAGATTGGAGAAATGAAGCAAGGATCCAACTCCGTTACGATGTACTACACGATGATGAAGAGATTATGGGACGAGATAAACGTGCTGGAACCAGTACCTTGTTGTACTTGTGGTTCGAGTAAGCAGTTAGCCGACTACGTGACCAGACACAGGCTTATGCAATTTTTGAGTGGACTTAATGACTGCTATGAACCAACTAGAGACCAGATCTTGCTTCAAGATCCTACTCCATCAGTGGCAAAAGCATACTCAATGGTGTTACGAGTAGAAAAGCAACGGGAAGCTCGAGAGGAGGCTGCTGACCCACTCGACCAAAGTGCTCATTTGGTCAAGACAAATCACTCGCTGAAGTCTGAAAATCAGTTTGGGAAACCACAAAAGGATGCGGATAAGTACTGCTCAAACTGTAAGGAGAATGGGCATACATGAAGCAATTGCTTTAAGATCATTGGGTATCCTGATTGGTGGAAAGGGAAGAAGAAAACTCAATCGAAGAAACCAAACAATTATGCGGCAGCCAACACAGCTTTCACACCATTTGATGATTACAACTCAGAAGGGGAGCATGAACGTGGTTCAAAGCCAGAGGAGACTGGGATAGCTGCTCTTATACAGAAGGAAGTGAACAGAGAAGTGGCAAGGCTTATCAAAGGGAAAGCCATAGCAGGAGGTCAAAACCAACACATGGTGAATTTCTTACAAGCAGGGGAATATGCAGGTAATATCTCAACCAAGCCTGAGTTGATTAATTCATGGATAATCGACATAGGGGCCACGAGCCATTTGTGCTGCAGTAGATCATTGTTTAAAAACCTGCAGGAGATGAAAACACCCATCCCATTATATTTTCCTGATGGGTCGAGTAAGCTTGTTAAATCATTGGGTGAAGTGGTTTTGAGTCCTGAATTGGTTTTGAGGAATGTGTTGTTTTGCCCACACCTTAAGCATTACTTGATATCAGTGCATAAATTGGCTGTCGAAAATGATGTGAGTGTTGTGTTTACCGGGACTGGTTGCTGGATGCAGGGCCGGATGACTAAGGGTGTCATAGGGAAAGGAAAGGCTATTGGGGATCTCTATTATCTGGACACAGTAGGTATTGAAGAGAAAAACATGGGAATGCAAGAATGTAATAGTTTAGATTCAAATGCTGTAAGAAATTGGCATGTAAAACTTGGTCATCCTTCATTGGAAGTTTTGAAACATGTATCAAACATTGAAGTGAATTTTGATACCGAAAATTTTAATTCTCAAGGTTGTGATGTATGTGCAATGGCAAAACAAAACAGGACTCCCTTTGGAAATAGTGAAACTAAAACCAGTGGCGTGTTTGAGATTGTGCATGTAGACCTATGGGGTCCATATAGAGAAAAATCGCTGGCAGGTGCGCGTTATATGCTCACTGTCTTAGACGATTTTAGTAGAGCATTATGGACGTTTTTGATACCACACAAGAGTGATGTGTGCCAGACGCTTGACAGATTCATAAGGATGATAAGAAATCAATATTCGGTTGCCATTAAGGTAATTAGATCTGACAATGGAACCGACTTTGTAAATACTTCTTGTGAAAAATTGTTTTCTGTTTTTAGCATCATACACCAGAGAACTTATCCATATAGCCCACAACAAAACGGGAAGGTTGAGAGGAAACACCGTCATTTGATGGAAGTGGCGAGGAGCCTTAGATTCCAGTCAGGTTTGGGAAAGGAATTTTGGGGAGAGTGTCTCTTGATGGCGACATATTTAATCAATCGTCTCCCAAACAAAATTCTGAAATGGAAGAGTCCATTTGAGGTTCTACATGGGAAACCTCCGAACTATAATGAAATCAGAAATTTTGGGTCCTTAGTCTATGTAACCAAACTACCAGCAGGAGGTGATAAGTTTGACAAGAGAGCAGAAAAGGGTGTGTTCCTGGGTTATTCTTCTGGAAGAAAAGGATACAAGATATTTAGTTTAGAAAGTAGAAAGGTGTTCGTGAGCAGAGACGTTGTGTTTCATGAACATTTATACCCTTTTAAATGTTCAGAAAACTCCAGGGAGGTACTGGATGAATCACAGAAGCTTGCAACTGATATAGCAGGGACTGAAATGTATGTGGATGACACGATTGGAGGTGAAGTTGGTGATCACGTGATTGAAGATGAGACTGTTTGTGACCAACCAAATGAAGATGATCGTAGCAGCCCACAATTAACTCATCATGAAGAGCAATTGGTGGAACCATTACGCAGAAGCTCCAGGATCAAATCCACTCCCAAGTGGATGGATAACTATGTGTTGAACCTGGAGGATGGGAAAGGGCTGGAAAAGTCAACACCACCTTTTAACTCTAACCATGATTTGTCTA
>JAOQMS010000003.1:17753313-17769829 GCA_027563885.1 Erythroxylum longipes
GCAAAAATTCACTATTCGCTACTTATGTGCATATATGAATGCATGAATATTGCAAAAACACTTTAAACAATCCTAACTCATTCCAAATTACCAAAATACCCTTCTCACAAGTGAGGGGATGTTACAATTGTAATGTTGTAAATAGTTTAGTTAATGACAATTTCTTCAATTAAAAAAAAAAGAGTAGACAGCATGATTTTGTAATACGAAAATTTTAAATTAAAAAAGGAATAATATATGACACATAGGTGAGATAAAATATCAAAATTAGATTCAAAAAATTAATTACTAAATTAACTCAGAGTTCCTCCATTTTAAATGGTTGTAGCATTTTGGTTATTAATTTTGTATTATATTTATCATTAACTAATTTTAAAATTAAGAAATCACTCTTTTCATAGGAAGACTATTTTGTATATAATTTCAAATAAGCATCTTTGAATTTTTGGTATTTTAAGAAATTAAATCATTTTTTAAATATCAAATTAACTAAAATAAAATGAATGTTAGTTACATCATTTTAAAAAAAATAACTAGTATAAATATCATATAAGATAGATTAAATTTAAATACATAACTTTATTTTATGTCATTACTAATCATAAATACTTAAATTGTTATATTTTCATTATATTTGTATTACCTTTTTAAGATACAAATAATTAACATCATAAACAAATATGGAAAGATGGAAAGGTGATTTGTTTCTATTAATAGTGTTGCATTTTTATATTAGAAAATATATTAAAATTAATAAATTGTAAAAGATTATAGAAAGAGTATATATCGTGTTTTTTACAAAAGTAATGGAATAATTTTAAATCTTCAAAAAAATTGTTTTTTAAATCTTTTATTTCCATTATTATGTATCTTTTTTGTTGGAAGATAAAAGAATATATTTTATAGCAAAAGCATATGCATAACAAAGTTCGTTATATCCTTTCAAAGAAATCAAAGGAGATAAGAAAGTACTCATATTATAAACAACTAGATGAGACAAAGCTTAAGAGAGATTTAAGGCTTTCCTTCCATTAGAGCTTTAATATATAAGAATATAATGTTTATTAGTGTGGATTTTGAGTCAACCATTCTCTTCTCTTAAGTTCCATTTTAAGTCCCAATTCTAGATTGCATATTGCATAGATTTGGTTGCACCTTAACTGCTTGGATAATGTCATATAAAACCTATTCTTTTGTTTTTTCTTGTCTTTAGAAGAGTTTAGCATTCTCTTTCTTTGGATAAAGTACAAATAGCTACCAAAAGCTATCATGTTGAGAGCTTTTTCAGCAGATAAGAGTCACTATTTTTGTTGAGGCTGGCAAAGATCTCTTGGTATAAAAGACTTTGTTTTTCAAGCCTAAACAAGATTTAAATGTGATTTCATATAAATTTCAAGTACTCACATGTGAAGAAAAGATGATTCAAGGACCCTTTATTTGTCTGCAAGGATAAAAAATTAGAAAAGTGTCTATAAAGCTCAGGTTGTCAAAAGTATGTAGCTTTTGTTAGTAAATCAACCACACATGGAAGGAGATTCTGACAGAGATATTTTTTACACCAAATAACATTATATAAGCAATTCTTTAAAGTAGAGGTTGAAAGATTAGTATAAAGGAATCATTTGTGAAATCATCTAAAGAATGTCTTCTCCAAGCATAACAATCCTCCTCACTTTTCTAAGGGCAATATATTAGTATACAACTTAACAAATCAATCGAAGGCACTACCTAATTGTTTTTTCTAACTATTCAACTTACTTTGGAGTTAACAAAAAATGAAAGTCTTATATTTAAAGCTAGGTTTTACCTATGTAAGTGCAATATTTTACTCCAATTATAAATTCAAAAGGACACAATCTTACCATTTCTAATTTTGCATTTGATGTCCTAAGCAAGAGATTCTCTCAGTTTCAACAATTATAATAGAACTAAGATGCATTGCTTTTAGTTTTAACTTCCTATAAGCTTTTACCCTTCAAGAAGAAGTTATGGATCCATTTTATCTATAATGCCTCCTTGTTTGATATATTTTATGCAAACTTTTAGTTGTTAAAACTTTGTTAGTGATGAAGAACATTTTAATGCCTAGATCCCTTGATTTTTTTAGACTAACAATCTTTTTCCTATTTAACTGTAAAATAAGTTTTCTTGCTTTGCATCCTAACCATAGGAAGTTCTTAAACAACCTTTCTATATCTCTAATCAACCTTATAGAGAAGAATATGTGCAATTTCAAAAGGATGTTGAGGAAATTAAGGATAGAGTTAATGCGTTTAACTCTAGTAAAATATAAAAGTGATATGTTACATTAATGGCTTATCATCTTCTAAATGCTCTCTAACAATGGCAAGCAATTTGCATACCTAATTCTTATTAAGATAATTAGTAGACCTAGATAAATAAAGGGAGATTCTTTAATTCTTAAACCAATGATTAAAGAGAGCCATGGAGCCATATTTCTTACCCCAGCTAAGACTAAGAGATAGATTTCTTTTTATTGATAGATAGATCTGGCATCAGTTTAAATATGTGTAGAGATGATATTAAAGTTAAGATAGACTTATCATCAGATATAAAGAACAATAATAAGTTATAATAAGAGCTAGGCTAGTTATCTTCAGTTTCTTACATTTTGAATGGAACTTAAAGCTTTTATTCATGTTTAATTATCTAGGCTATAAGCCTAGAGAGTGATTCATAAATAGGATGAAGAGATATAGGAAAATAAGATCACTTTTATTAGTCCTTTCCTACCTCTAAACAACTTTATGGGTTCTCCTTTCGCAAAAACACTAAAAGCAGTTTAGATATATTAATTTATCTAATTGATGAATGTTAAAGGAAAATAAAATGCTTCTAAAGTATGTAAGATATAATTCAAATTCATAAAGCCAATGCTTTTTGGAAACCCACCTTAATAGAACAAATTTTGGATGAATTATTCATTCTATAGCCTTTGATAAGTTCTTGTGCTACGAGTATATTATCTCTAATTAACCTTCTAGTTTAACATCCTCTTGAGTGTCATTGATAATATTTTTAACACCAATTTCAATCTAGAAGTAATAAGTTTAGTAACGATTTTATAAAGGATTTTGCAATATGAAACAGAGTTGAAGTCTTAAATAGTGTTTGGGTATTGATCATTGGAATGAGTAAAAAATAAGTTTTATTGATTTCTTAAAAATTTTACTACTTCTAAAGAATTCTAGGATTGCTTTAATCATCATATAATTAAGAAGATGCTAAATATTTTTGAAAGATAAAGTATTTAAACTATCTAGTCCCGAGGCTTTACCCAGTTTTAGTTCAAAGACAACTTTTTTTACTTCTACAACACTAAAGTGTTAAGTCAGGAATTCAACTTCAACTTCAAAGATGTGATATGTTATGAAACAATTTAAGAGCCTTAAACAGGACGACACACTATAATGAGATCCTAAAGAGTTCTTGAAGTAGTCAAAGGCCCTTTTTCTTTAATTCCTCTTGAGTTTGAGTTAGTCATCCATTGATTTCATAAGAGAGGAGATTCTATTTGGTTTCTTTTAACTATTATTGATTTAAAGAAGAAAGAGGTGTTTTTAACACCATCTTTCAGCCAAGGTATCCTTGATTTATATTTAAGCAATTAGGAATGGATTTCCAAAGCTTTAAAGAATTTAACAAGTGCATTTTTATCCTCTAAAAGTCGTTTTTTTTCACTTGGATAGAGGTATAGAGCATCTTAAGATCATTTCATTCACAATTGAGCATATGATGAAACTTTTTCCATGTCAGAGAATTATAAAGTTTGAGCATCTTCAATTCATATTTCATTACCTATAGCTTTTTCAAGTGAATGGATCTCTTTCATCTATAGGTAGGTGTATCTAAAACTTTTATAATGACTTCTTTAAATCCATCAAATTTAGCCAAGTAATTGTTGAATCTAAAGCATGCCTTTCATGTAACATTTTTTAATATATTTTAAACAATAATTGGATAATGATTTGAGAAATGGAAATTCACAAAGATTGTTTTACTACCTAGAAATTTTAATATTCCTTCTTTATTAACTAATGCTCTATCTAACTTCTTTCTAATATGCTATCTATCACTTTTCTTATTACTCCAAGTAAAGAATTTACTCTCTATCCTCGAGTTAGTAACATTTAAGTGTTCCACACTTTCTTTAAATTCTTCACTATAATTTCTCAAGCAAATGTTTCCATCAACCTAAAATGGATATAGGATATTTTTGGAATCCTAATAACTATCCAAAGTAAGTTGAAAAATGAGTAAAGCTTTTTTAGTTTTTCTTAGAGCTTATTTCATTGGAATGCCAAGTTTGATCTTTAAACCAAGTTAAGGAGGAATTTGTTTAAGTCTTGTATCACATTAGCAGAGACATGGATGTGTTGATCAGATCTCTCCAAAACTTGTATATTTATTTTGTTTGGATAATAAGGCTAAATAATTTACTTATTATTATGATGCTGATGGTTAGACAATAATCACTAGTTATTCTCCAAAAATGAAAGCTTCTTGCAATTGTCTCTCTTTAGCTTTATCTAGAAAAGGCCTATAACCATTTGCTTTATTTCTTTAATTTAATCTCTAAGTATATTTTTAAAAAAAAACAATTGATGCTCCTAACGTCCCATATGAGGAGATTTATTACTATTTGTTAAGGTTTTTGGAGACTTTGGTTGTGTTCTTCTTATCAGATCTCCTTCTTATGTCATGTTTAAGGCCTTCTTTACCTAAGGAAATAAACTCTTGATTCTCTAAAATTTATGATCTTTGAGGGCTATTGAAGTTTACATTGTTAATTAGTGCAAAGGAATATTAACTGACTAAGAAATAATATGTCTTATCCTACTTCCTCTCATACTTGATTAAGAGCTATTACCACTCGCTGGTTCTTTTTAAACTGGTTTAATAAGAATATGAGGGAGGTGAACTTCTTAACTCCTAATCTCATATGCTTCCAATCCCAAAACTTTGATATAGTCCCCCTTAGTGAACTTTCTGCCTATAGGCTTCCAAACCTTAGTGAGCTCCACATTATTCGGATGTCATTGATTAGTAAAACTAACATTAATGAGAGCATCATTTAGGCCAAGCGTAAAGAGAGGTATAGATTCTGGCATATCTTTTTCATGTCCACTACTATATACATTCTTGCATATTCAATCTTTTTTATAGAACTTATTATTTCATCCATGCCTATAGTTTGCCTAATGTAGCTTAATAGATAGATTAATTCCTTTATGGATTAATATTTCAACATAATATTATGAATATTGATCTAAAGGGAAACCCTATTATGGTGCACTCACTCAAGTTGCATACCATATTGTCATAATTGCAAAAAGATTGAATTATTTCTCGTGTGCCAAGGTCTAACCTCTATAGTTAATTGAGCCTTTATTTTGGATTTGAACAAAAAGAAGAGATTATCCTCACTCAACAACACATCCTTTAGTCATTATACTTTCCATTAGTTCATGGCCCACCTATGAAAGAGAGAAAAAGTTAGCTTATTACAAAGGAAAAAACCAAATAGTATGAAGGACCATTTGTTGATTCCTTTTAGAATTTTAGCAAGAGGTGCCACTTGCATTACCTTCCAGAGAAGATGGAGAATAGTAGTTAAGTTGAACCTGTTAGAAGCCCTTCGAATTATTTCTAGCTGAGTTTCAGGTTAACCCTGAGAGTGGGAACAAGTGGTGCAAGCTAAGATGGGGTAAGTAAGATTAATTCAAAAGGAGTGGAAGATGCAGAATTTTTAGAGCTTTATAGTTTATTGGATGATTCGGGGCTTATGGGGAGTGAGAAATTTTATTTTGTTTAAGAGAAAGGTCAAAGATAGAGTTTAAAAGGTTAGAGAACATAAATAGAAATGGTAAGAATATAGTCCAACAATGGTAAAAAAATTAAAAATTGGTTTGAAAAATAGATAAAAAATAAGCATGAATAAGACTTTAAAGAAGGAAAATAGATGTGAGAAAGAAACATTAACAGAGAAGGGGAATTCAAGCTGAAGTCAAGCATTAATTTGAAGAAGAAAAGGGAGGAAAAAAACAAGGAACAAGGACAAAATAAGAGTCAACTGAAAAACACTAACGATGGCAATGGATCAGTCAGTAAGCCAACTCCGTTAATTTTTTAAAATAACATTTTAAATTAAAAATGTAAAATAGTGTCTTTTTTAAGTGGAGCCCGAGGCCCAACTCTTCTAAGTAAAGCGATGTCGTTTGTTTAGAAAAGTTGAATCTCGGGGCAATCTAGGCCTAGCCAACCCATGGGTCAGCCTATTGAAAACACTTGAGTCTGGGATTATAGGTCGGTCTGATAAAGTAAACACATGCAAGAGGGGGCTGAATTATGTGCGACTTAAAAAAATTTCGCAAGTTACTCTCAATTCGTATAAAAACATATCCTAGTTAATGAATAAAAATAGTAGGAGCCTGCTAGAGGATCCTTTTAAACGAAAAGAGCCTATTAGGCAATAGGAGCCTTTTGTTGGATAAGACCCTATTTAAACGAAAGGAGCCTACTAAATGATGAATCCTATTAAAACAATTTAAAAACAGAAGGGGCTTGTTAAAACTGAAAGGAACCTCTTACGAGTTGAAAACAAAAGGAGCCTTTTATAAAAATGAAGAACCCTCTTGCCAAAAAGAATACACACTCAATATAATGCAAAAATTTAAAAGTTAGAGAGAGAGAGAGAGAGAGAAAAGACGTAGTCAATTTATACTAGTTCGGCTTACAACCCAAGTTTACATTCAGTCTCCAAGTATCCAACTTGGGTGTTTCACTATAAAATTAAGTAGTAATTTGACAAGCCTCTTCAAGCTCACGAGTACATATTTTTCAAGGTTCTCTAACCTTCTACACTCCAAGTGTATAACAAGCTTCTAAAAGCTCACAAAACAAAATAAAATTCAAAGTAAGTTCTCAAATAACAATTTCTCTCTTGATAGAGTGATTTCACTTTTTAAGGCACAATAAGAATGACATGATTTTCAAGAATATAGTTACTGCTCAAATGATTCGAAAGCCTAAGTATGTTCGTTTTTCACAAGTGTTGTTGCTCTTTCTTAAATAGTTAATTTCTTCAACTAGCCATTGCTTCATCTTACATCCTTAGTCAACTGGATAAATTTAAATCTGAATAACTTTGATGTTATCTTTGCCAAAAATCTTCCAATAATCACGGGGCTAATATACAACATTCATAATTTTTAGGATCCTTTCGGATGAACCATTTCTAATAAGGTAAGTTCATAATGAAGGTTCTTACAAGAAAGAAAATGTATTTCTTATGATTTTATTTCCTTTTGAGAATAAAACCGTTAATTATACAAAGAAATATATACAATTTGAATTTTGAAATATTCTATAGTTATCATCAAAATCGTTAATCATAAACCTTAAGCTAACAATCTCCCCCTTTTTGATGATGACAAGCAATAATAGATATTTTTTGAAAATTTAAAGAGATAATAGATTATTTCAAAAGATACATGTGACTTTTATATGTTTCGACATAATTAGAAAGAGCCTGTCTTTTAAGAAAGGAATCTATCATTTATATATCACAGATTTTCATAAGTTCAATAGCATAATCAATCACATATATAATTGAGGCAGCATTGAGAAATTTGCATTTAGAAATATATCATCATAGATGAAGAAATATGCAAAAAATATATTCACATAAACTATCCCCTTTTGTCATTATCAAAAAAAAGAGGACTACAGGGAGGAAGTGGAATAAAAAGAATGAAAAAAACAATTGATACAGTCAATGAGGATTTTTCCTAAGGAGAATTTGCAAATCCAGGACTTGGTTTTGGAGGCTGTCAATTTGTTTATGTATTTGATCTTAATTAGCACGAATGTCCCTCAACTATTGTAAAATATCAATACTATTTGTGTGCTCAGGAGGGATAGGAGCCTGTTGTTATAGAGTAGGATCTACAATTTCTGGTGTCATTTCAGACCTCTACTCTGAGGTAGGACCTAAGAAGTCTGCTCTCTTTCTGTTTTCTTCTCCACCCAAATCATTTCTTATATCTTGTACCTAAACTAAGAGGGGATAGAGGAATGGTAAAGTACATACACGCAAGATCTATCTTTAAAGAGTGGCTTGGTGAAGATGTCAGCTACTTGATTCCCGGTACTAACATGCAAAAGATCAATGGTTCCTTCTAAAGCATGAGCGCTAAGAAAATGATGTTTGATTTCTATATGCTTAGTCCTAGAATGATGCACATGATTTTTAGAAAGTTTTATAGCACTCGTATTATCACACAACATAGGAATATGATAAAATTTTATAGAAAAATCCTATTGTCTATGCTTCATCCATAAGATTTGAGCACAAAAGCTAGTAGCTACTACATATTCCGCTTCAGTTGTTGAAAGCACTATGCAATTTTGCTTCTTACAGAACCAAGATGCTAGACATCCTTCAAGAAATTGATAGTGACCACTTGTATTTTTTATCAACTTTATCACTTACATAATCTGCATCACAATAGCCCACTATGTCAAGTGAATCAGTTTTTGGATACCATAGTCCAAAATCTATAGTTCCATGGAGATATCGAAAGATTCTTTTAATTGCTTGAAGATGACTTTCTTTTAGATTTGATTGAGAGCGTCTGCAAAGACACACACCAAGCATAATGTCTGGTCTTGAGCTTGTAAGATATAGTAATGATCCAATCATTCCTCTATACTTTGTCTCATCCTTAGCTTTACCTTCTTCGTCTTTATCAAGTTTAGTTCCAGTGTACATAGGAGTACCCATCAATTTAGCATTCTCAAAATGATATTTCTTAATGAGTTCCTTTGTGTATTTGTCTTGACTAATGAAGATTCCTTTTTCTGTATGTCTTTGTAATCCAAGACAAAATGATAATTCTCCCATCATGCGCATTTCAAACTCCCAGCCCCCTACGTTAATGCTAAGAATTCTTCACAGAACGATGGATTATTAGCACCAAATATTATGTCATCAATATATTTGCACTATAAACAAATCATTCTCCTTTCTCCTAATAAATAAGGTTTTATCAATGTTTCCTCTTTCAAAGTTATTCTTAAGCAGAAAGTTACTTAACCTCTCATACCATGCTCGAGGAGCCTACTTTAAACTATACAGAGCTTTGGATAACTTAATCACATAATCCAAATGGTTTTCATCTTCAAAACATGGGAGTTGCTTAACAAATACTTTTTTTGTCAATGTAACCATTTAAAAATGCACTTTTAAGATCCATTTGGAACAACATGAAGTTTCTAAAACATGTAAAGATGAGCAAAATTCTAATCGATTCCAATCTAACAACAGGTGCATAAGTTTCATTAAAATCAATACTTTCTTGTTGATTGTAACCTTGAGCTATAAGTCTAACTTTGTTTCTTACAGCCTTACCATTTTTGTCGAGTTTCTTTAAAAAACTCACCGAGTTCCAATAATTGATTTATTTTTTAGAAAAGGCACCAAATTCCATACTTTGTTCTTGTCAAACTGACTTAGCTTGTCTTTCATAATTTTGATCCAATTCTCATCAGTAAGAGTTTCTTCAATAGTCTTTGGTTTTATTTGTGAGATGAGAACAACAAAGTTGTTCTTAAAGGATGATTCTATTTTTAGACTTTCAGAGGGATCTCCCATAATATATTGATGTGTATCAAAACCTTTCCATTCTTTTGGTTTTTTTTTGGTTGCATAGGCTCCTGCTGAGATGAAGGAGCTAGCTCTATTCTAGCTTCAGAGGGGCCTTCTTGATTTTTTGATTCTGAATGTAATATAGGCGTAGTTTGATTCTTCGATGTATTTTAGGAATCAAAGGATGTTCTTCATCATTTGTGTAAGTTGCTGTTATCGAGGGCAATGCTTCATCCAATAACACATATATCGATTCTTTTGTCTTCTTTGTTCTTTTATTGTAAACTCTGAATCTGTTATTAGTGGTACTGTAGCCCAAGAAAATAGCTTCGGTTGATCTCGCATCGAATTTTTCAAGGTTTTCTTTTCCATTGTTAACACAAAACACTTGCACCCAAATGCTTGAAAGTAAGCAACATTTGGTTTTCTTCCTTTCCACAGCTTATAGGGGGTCTTTTTCAGAATAGGTCTTATAAGAAATCTGTTAAGTACATAGCATGTTGTGGATACAGCTTCTGCCAACATGTTGTGGATACAACTTCTGCCCAGTATCTGTAAGGTAATCCACTTTCACACAACATAGTCCTGGCCATATCAACCAAAGTTCTGTTCTTTCTCTTTACAACTCCATTTTTCTGAGGAGTCCTTAGATAAGAGAAATTGTGAGTTATACCATTGTTGTAATAGAATTCTTCAAACTTTCTGTTATCAAATTCTCCTCCATGATCGCTCTGAGTTGAAGTGATGCAATACCCTTTTTCTATATATTTAAAAAAAAACTTCTCAAACACTTCAAAAGCATCATCCTTATTTGATAAGAAATAAACACATGTAAATCTGGAGTAATCATCTACCAAAATAAAACTGTAATGTTTACCACCAAAACTCTGAGTCCTAGTGGGACCAAATAAATCCACATGCAAAAGTTCAAGTGGTTAGTTGTAGACATAATATTTTTAGGAGGAAAGCTGGTTCTAACTTGTTTACCTTTTAGACAAGAGTCACAAACCTAATTGCTTTCCAACTTTAAGTTCAGTAGTCCTCTTTCTAACTTGTTTTTAGACAATTTTGATAGAATGCTCATACTGTTATGTCCAAATCTTATGTATGAGATAAAAGAATCCTTTTTCAGAGAGATAAAACACTTAACACTTTGTGTGGACATGTCTTCTAGTTGAGCATAATATATATTCTGATTTCTAGGACCAACAAACACAATATTATCATTATAAATATCGAAAATTTCACAATGAGATGTATAGAAAATGACTTTGTAACCTTTGTCACATAGCTGACTTACACTCAACAAATTATATTTCAAACCATCAACAAAGAGAACGTTATCAATAAAGGTAGAGTCAGAATTACCAATTTTACCAATTCTGGTGACCTTTGCTTTATTTTTGTCTGCAAAGACAACATTACCTCCGTTTTTTCTTTCAATATAGTTAAGGTGTGATATTTCACCTGTCATGTGTCTCGAACAACTATTATCAACTATCTATTGATTCTCCCTTGTCTCCATTTTAAAACATATCTGCAGAAAGCATTATCTCATTTTAGGTACCTAAATATTTTTGGGTCCTTTCGGGTTAGCAGTTTGAACTTTCAATCTCCAAATATACATCTAAGATAATTTCTTTTTACGAAAATTACAAGAATGACTAACGTAACCATGTTTACCACAGTAATCGCATAAAATAGATTAATGATAGTTGTTATGATTTTTTTCCACTTAGCAAGTTCATGATGTTTTAGCTATAGCTGCTGCTGCATTCAATAAAGAAGTTTTTGTATAACCTGATATTGTTATTTCCATTGTATCCTATTCGGATGTACCAAAAATGCATTTACCACTAGCAAGCAATGCATCAAGATTCTTTCTTCCATTAACAAAATTTTCCGGATCCTTTACTAAAAATAAGATCTTTCTAACACTTTTCTTGTTTTCAAGTTCTAAGGCGGTGACTTTTTCTTCTAAATGTCTTACCTTATCAGAATCAATTTTGAGAGCATATTTTCCAACGTAGCTACTCTTTCTTCCAAAACTTCCTTTTCAAAAACCTTTTTCTTGTAGTCGACCTCAAAAGACATATTCTTTGTCTCCAAATTCTCATTCACGAATTCCAATGACTTAATCTTACTCTTTAGAGATGCATCATTGCTCTTGAACTCCTCAACTTCTTTGAAATACTTCACTGTCGACCTTTTTACTGATCACACAATTTATGATATGCATTTTTCAATTCATCAACTTCAATATCAGAGTCAGAATAATATACCTCATCATCTCTTGATTCAGCTATGGAGCAAATGTTGCTGGCTTCTTTTGACTCTTCTTCTTCAAAGTTTTCATAATCTTCATCTATACTGCAGTCTCATTTGCTTTATGGATTTTATGTTCTCTAATTTGTCCTTTTGAAGAATAGAACATTCTAGTCTTGTGTGTCCAGGCTTCTTACAGTGATAGCACATGATTTGATTGTTTTGTGTGTTGCTATTGCTTTACTTCCTTTTAATAGGGACCTATTGTTTCCATCTTTCTTGCTTCCTTCTCTTTTCTTCATCAGCTTCTTTTTTATAGAAACAGGCATATGTTCTAACCATAAAGTTGAATTCGTCATCTCCATCTATTTGCAACTCAGTGTCATTTTCATCACCGTTTGATTCATCAATTACTTTTAGTGTCATTCCTTTTCTATAAGAGGATCCTTCATCTCGCCTAAGCTTGGTTTTATGGATCATCAAATTTTTTCGTAGCCAGTCGAGTGAAATAGTGTTTCTAGAGTTATCACCTTAGGTCTCCATTCCTTTGGTAGTGACTTTAGAATCTTCATTATAAACTTATCATTAGGATATATCTTTCTCAAGTTCTTTAAAGTCGTGCTGATGTTGTTGAAGCGTCTGAAGAATTCGTCTATGGTCTCCCCCTGTTTCATGGCAATAGTTTCGTATTGATAAACTAAAAGACTTATTTTATGTTTCTTTACCTCACTCGTCCCTTCAAAGGTAACTTGAAGTTTGTCCCACATTTCTTTTGCTATAGATTATTATGATATCTTTTCACATTTTTCTAGAGACAATGCATATATCAAGTAAGGTTTTGCCTTAGCATTTAGTTATGCCTTTCTCCTATCAGCATCAGTCCATACATCTACATTATCGGAAGTGGGAATTGTAGCTCCAACTTTAATTGCTTGCCATACTTCAATATCTACAAATTGAAGATATATGGTCATTGTCTTTTCCCAGTATGAGTAGTTGTTTCCATTGAAATAAGGAGGCTTTGAAACGGATTTTCCTTCAAAACTTCTAAAGGTGTTTGCCATAATCTATCACGTGCTTTAAAACACAAAAATGTGAAAACTCACTCTGATATCAAATGATAAAGCAAACACACGTAAAAGGGGGTGAATTGTTTATGACTTAAAAAAATTTCACAAGTTACTTTCAATTCGTATAAAAAAAACAAATCCTAGTTAACAAGTAAAAATAGTAGGGGGCCTATCAAAGAATAAAGGCTTTTAAACGACAAGAACCTGTTAGGTGAAATGAGCCTTTTATAGGATAGGTCCCTGTTTAAACGAAATGAGCCTACTGAATGATAAATCTTGTTAAAACAATTTAAAAACAGAAAGTGCCTATTAAAACTGAAAGAAACCTCTTGCAAGTTGAAAACAGAAGGAGCCTCTTGCTAAAAAGAACACACACACAATATAATGCGAAAATTTAAAAGTTAAAGAGAAAGAGAGAAGAAGAACACAATCAATTTATATTGGTTCGACTTACAACCCAAGCCTACATTCAGTCCTTAAGTATCCAACTTGAGTGTTTCACTATCAAATTAAGTAGTAATTTGACAAGCCTTTTCAAGCTCACAAGTACATATTTTTTAAGGTTCTTCAACCTTCCACATTCAAAGTATATAACAAGCTTTTAAAAGCTCATAGAACAATATAAAATCAAAATTAAGTTCTTAAATAACAATTTCTCTCTTGATAGAGTGATTTCACTTTCAAAGGCACAATAAGAATTTTATGATTTTCAAGAATATAGAAAATCATAGATGTTGCTTAAATGTTTCGAAATTCTAAGTAGGTTTGTTTTTTAATAAGTATTGTTGCTCTTTCTTAAATAGTCAATTTCTTCAATTAGTCATTACTTCATCTTGCATCCTTAGTCAATTGGATATATTTAAATCTGAATAACTTTGATGTCATCTTTGTCAAAAAATTTCTTGTAATCACGATATGCTAATATATTACCTTCATAATTTGTAAGATCCTTTCGGATGAACCATTTCTAATAAGTTAAGTTCATAATGAAGGTTCCTACAAGAAAGAAATTGTATTTCTTTGAGAATAAGATTGATAATTATACAAAGAAATAAATCTAATTTAAATTTTAAAATATTATACAGTTATCATCAAAATCGTTAATCATAATCCTTGAGCTAATACGCCACATTGTCATCCCTGAAAAACACCAAGTCAAAAAGTCACTAATCTTAATTATTATTAATTTTATTTGACAGCTCAAAGCCAAGCCTTTAGAAAAAAAGAAACAAAAGAAATATTTAAACATGAGTTGATCATGTGCTAAACTCAACATTATTTAAAGTCTTATAAATCATGCACCTCTGGTACAGTTACACTTGATTAATAGAGCCAAAGAGTAAGATAGTTAATTAAAGCATTGACAGTTCGCGATCGAAGTTACTGTAACTAGTTGGAACAGACCAAACAGAACAGTACAAGATATGTGAATATCCTTAAGAGCATTCTTATGTGTATTGCTCCCATCTATGGGGTAATTGCCGGATTGGAAGATGGCACAAAATCGTCGGCTGCCGGAGGGGTAAGGAACGAGCCTCGTTGCTGCCCTGGAGGTGGGAGATAGTTTATATTGTATATCGGCTTTCCAGAGCTATCAAAAAAAGTAACACTTTTTGTACCATTTGGGTATGAATGTACTTCCATCTGTGGTTTCCCATCCTTACCCTTAATTATGGCAGTCTGGGAGCCATCTGTATCATTCCCTTGTATCACTGGCTTCCCAGTAGGACCATTCACGTTAGCTCTTCGAGAATTATTGTGAGTGTTCCCTTGGATTACAGGGTGTCCATCTTTCCCGTTGACAGTTCCACTTTCAGACCGGGGTTTTCCGTTAACGTAAACTATCTGAGCATGACTTCCATTTTTGTTCTCACTTCGGTACCTCAAATCATTGATTGGCGTGGGAGGCGGCATTTGGACTGTCGGAGGAGAAGAACCAAATCCACCTAAGTCGCGTGCAAGAAGATATCAATTGCTTTAGATACTTTTAAGAGAAAGCATAATTAATGCTTCATGACTAAACTTACCCCTTTGGTGTAGCATATTTAAGAGTTCGGGAATTGTAGATTATATAACATTTGTCATTATTAAAATAAACCTCGATGGGAAAAGATGTGTATTTTGTTTGGAGAGTTATTGGTACAAAATCATGCTTATTGAAACATAGACAAGTACATAAATGAATTTGTACTTACTGATTGGAGGAAATGGAAAGTCCAGTAGTACTTTTCTCGCGGCATGGCCACTATCTGGGCTAGCAAGGAGGATTAAAGTAATGCAGCACATGATTGTGGAAAGAGAAACTCTGCCCTCCATTTTTGTTTTCCAATCAAAGGGTTCCCCGAGAGGGTTGTGGAGGATGCATATGCAAATCTGAACTGCACGTGATACATATATATAGGTATACTGAGTACACACAGTATAGAAATGGATAAATTGGCTTGACGTGAGAGTATGGAGTCAATTTTCGTGCGTTGACTATCAAAATTTCATCTTTCTTTTCTTTGTCCTGTTTTTACAGTAGTTCTTTGAAATGCGGCCTCATTTCCGTTGAGCCCGGTTTAGACGCAAAGATCACGGCATGTTCGACTTTGATGCATGAGAGACAGCTAAGGAAACATGAATAAGATTGATTCCCAGCATATGTGTTGAAAAGAAGATCCTTTATTTCGTTATCAGTAGTAAAAATATGTCAAATATAGTTTTGTCAATATTTCGAAGCCTAGTCTATCTACTCGGACCTACAATATTAAGGAAATTAAGCTTGGATCTCACACTAAGAAGCCATTCGTAGGTTCATATTTGACAAAGTTGAAAGCCTTCTGTTTTTTTCTTTTCCAGTTTTAGGAGAAGAGAAATAAAACTTGTCAATCATTTAAACTTCTTGTTAAGCGACTAAAATTTGACTGTAATGGGTTGTACTACAAAGTTAAACTTTACAAAATAATAAAGAATATTTATTCTCAAACTTACCCTTTTAAGTGTACTATCGTTTCAAAACAAATGTGCCAAGTATGCTCCTACCAAACAACTACAGATATTTTTAACGTCATACCATACTGAATCGTTTACATGTTAAAAAGGTAGCTCGTGATGAAATTAAATTCTAATTCAAGGTTCCGAATTGTAATTAAAAGAAGTAAAACCAATATTTTGAATTTCATACCGTACCCGCCGATACCGGCCGAAAAACAGTACCGAAATATCAATTTTAGTACCGGATTAAAATACCGGTCGGTGCAGACCAATACCGGCCGGTATTATAAATACCGGCTAAATACCGGTCAATACCGGAAAAATCAAAAGTTTAGGGACTAAATTGCAAAATTTTTAAATTTTAATTTTCAAAAAAAAATATAAATTTTTAAAATTTTTCTCTCCCGCGCGCGCAAATTTTTAAATTTATGATTAGTTTAACTTTTATTATTATTTTTATTTTTATTTTTATTTTTAAAATAAAATAAATATCTTATTACTAATAATAATTATACATTAAATAAAAATTAAAAAT
>JAOQMS010000003.1:17776882-17803818 GCA_027563885.1 Erythroxylum longipes
ATATGTGAAATATCTGAAAATTATTGTTATTTCATATTAATTGTGATTATTATTTATTATTTTGATTTTTAGAGACTGGGTTAAAAATATACAGTACGACTATACAGTATGACAATGGACTATTTTGTAATTTTTTAAAAAATTTGGAGACTATTTTATAAATTTAAAAAATTACCCAAAACGGTACCCGGTATTAACCGGTACCGGTACAGTACCATATCAGAACTTAATCTGATACCGAGTCCGGTACGGTATTCATAACTTTGAGTAAAACTGTAAAAGCCTGGTTGTTAAATCAAAATGAAATTAGTTTAACCATTGAATCAATTATAACTTTTGTTTTTCAAAAAACTCAAAACTTAACTCAGTTTACCCCATTGAACAAGATTCTCCGCTTTGCAAGGGTTAGGAAAAGATCATCAATCTACGCAACCTTATCTTTGTGTTTTTACAAAGAGACTCTTTTCGTGACTCAAATTTATGATTTTCTGATCACAAAAATGTAACTTTATACTCTATCAACTTTTATTTATAAATTTAGTTTTGCACCTTTTTAAAACATTGCCTCTAAGTTTTTTGGATTTTTTTTACCCTTATTTGAAACCAAAATTTAAGCTTTACTTCATCTTCATTAGATTGTGTCATGCTATAATTTCATTGTAATCTTGCAATATTTCAAAGGTAAATTACAATAAAAATTTTGAAATTCCTAATTTTTCAATATTAGGCATAACTATTAAAAGTAATAATAAAATGCTTGAATTTTTAATTTGTATCAATAGTTGCTCACCACTAACTCCAAAATTACCGGTGTTTATATGGCACGTCACGTTAGCACAAAATTTTAATAAATAGAAAACAAGTGATAATTAATAAACACATTAAATAATCATGTTACAAGTAAAATAAGTTTAACAAATATTTTACTTTCTTTCTTTGTAACCCTAAACCTAACAGCCTACTTCTTTCGAAATACCGAGTTCTCCACTCTTTTCTAGAATTGTAAATAAACAAACTACACATCTCAACTATTAGCTCAGGAATTATGAAAAACGATTTTGATGATAATTGTATAATATTTCAAAATTCAAATTGGACTTATTTCCTTGTATAATTAACGGTCTTATTCTCAAAAAGAAATAAAATCATAAGAAATACGTTTTCTTTCTTATAAGAACCTTCATTATTACAAAGTCACTTTTTTAAGTCACACACACAATTTGCCCCCTCTTGTGTGTGTTTGTTTTATCATCTAGTATCAGAGCAAGGTTTCACATTTATTATGTTTTACAACACATGATAGATCATAGCAAACACCTTGAGAAGTTTTGAAGGACAATCCATCTCAAAGTCTCTTTACTTCAATGGAAAGAACTACTAATACTGGAAAGAGAGAATGACAATCTACCTCCAATCTGTAGATATCGAAATATGGCAACCAATTAGAATTAGAGCTACAATTAGCATTAAATAGGGAGAGATTATAGACGAATTCTTCAAATACTTCAACAACATCATCACGACGACCTTAAAGAACTTGGGAAAGAAACATCCTAAAGACGAACTCATAACAAAGCTTTTAAAATCACTACCTAAGGAATGAGACCTAAGGTGACAACTCTAGAAATGGCAAAGGATCTAGACACTATTTCACTCAACTGGCTATGAGAAAATTTGATGATCCATGAAACTGAACTTAGGTGAGATGAAGGATCCTCCTATAGAAAATGAATGACATCGAAAGCAACTAACGAATCAAATGGTCATGAAAGTGACACTGAGTTGCAAATAGATGGAGATGACAAGTTCAACTTTATGGTTAGAAAATATACTCGCTTCTATAAAAAGAAGCTAATGATGAAAAGAGAAGGAAACAAGAAAGTTAGAAACAACAAGTTCCTATCAAAAGGTCGTAGCGGAAATAGCAAGACACAAAACAATTAAACCATATGTTATCACTGCAAAAAGCCTAAACACACAAGACCAAAATGTCCTCTTCTTCAAAAGGATATATCAGAGAATAGAAAATCCAAAAAGCAAGCGATCACTGCAACCTGGTCATATGAGAATTCTAAAAGCTTTGAAGTATAAGAACCAGAAGAAGTCAGCAGCATTTGCTTCATGGTTAAATAAGAAAATAATGAGGTATATTATTTTGACTCTGAAATTGAAGTTGATGAATTGAAAAATGCATATCATGAATTTTATGATCAATACAAAAGGTTAATAGTGAAGTATTTCGAAGAAGTTAAGAAGCTCAAAAGCAATGATGCATCTCTGAAGAGTAAGATTAAATCATTGGAATTTGCGAATGAGAAATTGAGGATATGTCTCTTGAGGTTGACTATAAGCAACAAGTTCCTAAAAAGGAAGTTCTGGAAGAAAGAGTAGCTAAGTTGGAATAGGATACAATGAAAATAACAATATCATGCCATACAATAACTTCTTTGTTAAATCCAACAGTAGCTATAGCCAAGACAGTAGGAACCTACTAAGTGACAAAAATCATAACAACTATTACTTATCTATGTTTGTGCGATTACTATGGTAACCATGGTCACATTAGTCATTTTGTAATTTTCATAAAAAGAAATTATATCATATGTATGTTTGGAGAGTAAAAAGTCAAACTACTAACTTGAAAGGATCCAGAAAATTTGGCTACCTAAAATGAGATAATGTTTTTACAAATATGTTTCAAAATGGAGACAAGGGAGAATCAATCGATAGTTAATAGTGGTTGTTCGAAACACATAACAGGTGAAATATCACACTTCGACTACATTGAAAGAAAAGACGAAGGTAATGTTATCTTTATTGACAAAAATAAAGTAAAGGTCACCAGAATTGGTAAAATTGGTAATTCTGACTCTACCTCCATTGATAATGTTCTCTTTGTTGATGGTTTCAAACATAACTTGTTTAGTATGAGTCAGTTATATGACAAATGTTACGAAGTCACTTTCTATGGATCTCATTGTGAAATTGTCAATATTAATAATGATAATATTGTGTTTGTTGGTCCCAGAAATCAGAATATATATCGTGCTCAACTAGAAGACATGTCCACACAAAGTGTCGAGTGTTTTGTCTCTTTAAAAAAGGATTCATTTATCTGGCACAGAAGATTTGGAGATGCCAATATAAGCATTCAATCAAAATCGTCCACAAATGAGTTAGTAAGAGGACCACCAAGTTTAAAGTTTAAAAGCAATCATGTTTGTAATGCTTGTTTAAAAGGGAAACAAATCAAAAGCAGCTTTCTTCCTAAAAATATTATGTCTACTAACCAACTACTTGAACTTGTGCACATGGATTTATTCGGTCCCACTAGGACTCAAAGTTTTGGTGGAAAACATTATGATTTTGTTCTAGTTGATGATTACTTCAGATTTACATGAGTTTATTTCTTATCAAATAAGGATGATGCTTTTGATGTGTTTGAGAAGTTTTGTGGAAAAATTAAGATAGAAAAAGGGTACTGCATCACTTTAATTCAAAACGATCATGGAGGAGAATTTGATAATATAAAGTTTGAAGAATTCCATGATATTAATGGTATAACTCACAACTTCTCTTATCCGAGGATGCCTCAGCAAAATGGAGTTGTAGAGAGAAAGAATAAAACTTTGGTTAATATGGCCAGGACTATGTTATGTGAAAGTGGACTACCTCATAGATACTGGGCAGAAGCAATATCCACAACATATTATGTATTTAACATAAGTCTTATAAGACCTATTTTAAAAAGACCCCCTATGAGCTGTGGACAGGAAGAAAACCAAATGTTGCTTGCTTTCAAGCATTTGGGTGCAAGTGTTTCATGTTAAACAACGGAAAAGACAACCATGAAAAGTTCGATGCGAGATTAGACAAAGCTATTTTGTTGGGCTACAGTACTGCTAGTAAAGGATTTAGAGTTTACATTAAAAAAATAAAGAAGATAGAAGAATCGATACATGTAGTATTTGATGAAGCACTACCCTCGATAACAACAACCAACTCAGATGATGAAGAGCATCCTTTGATTCCTAAAAATATATTAAAGAATCAAACTAAACCTATAATACCTTCATAATCACAAAATCAAGAAGGCCTTTCTGAAGCTAGAACAAAGCAGGCTCCTCCATCTTAGAGGGAGCCTATGCAACAAAAAACACAGAAAGAATGGTGAGATTTTGATATACATTAATATATTCTAAAAGATCCCTCTAAAAGTCTAAAGACAAGATTATCATTTAAGAGCAACTTTGTTGCTCTCATCTTACAAATAGAACCAAATATTGTTGAAGAAGCTCTTACTGATGATAATTGCATCTTAGTTATGAAAGACAAGCTAAGTCAGTTTGATAAGAACAAAGTATGGAATCAGGTGCCTTGTCTAAAAAACAAGTCAATTATTGGAACTCGGTGGGTTTTTTGAAACAAACTTAACGAAATTGGTAAAATGGTAAGAAACAAAGCTAAACTTGTAGCTCAAGGTTACAATCAATAGGAAGGTATTGATTTTAATGATACTTATGCACTTTTTGCTAGATTGGAATCGATTAGAATTTTACTTGTCTTTGTATGTTATAGAAACATCAAGTTGTTCCGAATGGATATTAAAAGTGCATTCTTAAATGATTACATTAACAAAGAAGTAATTGTTAAGCAACTCCCAAGTTTTGAAGATGAAAACCATCTAGATTATGTGATGAAGTTATCCAAAGAACTGTATGGTTTAAAGCAAGCTCCTTGAGCATAGTATGAGAGGTTAAATAACTTTCTGCTTGAGAATAACTTTAAAAGAGGAAAGATCGATAAAACCTTATTTATTAAGAGAAATAAGAATGATTTGGTCATAGTACAAATATATGTTGATGGCATAATATTTGGTACTACTAATATGTCCTTCTATGAAGAATTCTCAACATTAATATATCGAGAGTTTAAAATGAACATGATGGGAGAGTTACCATTCTTTCTCGACTTACAAATTAGAAAAACAAAAAAAGAATCTTCATCAACTAAAACAAATAGACAAAGGAACTCATTAAGAAATGTCATTTTGAGCATGCCAAACCGATGGATACTCCAATGTACACTGGAACTAAACTTGATAAAAACGATAAAGGCAAAGTTACGGATGAAACAAAGTATAGAGGAATGATTGGATCACTATTATATCTTACAAGCTCAAAACCAAACATTATACTTAGTGCGTATCTTTGTGCACACTTTCAATCAAATCCAAAAGAAAGCCATCTTTAAGTAGTTAAAAGAATCTTTCGATATCACCGCAGAACTATAGATTTTAGACTATGGTATCCAAAAACTGATTCATTTGACATAGTGGGCTGTTATGATGCAGATTATGCAAGTGAAAAAGTCGATCGAAAATGAATAGGTGGTCAATGTCAATTTCTTGGAGTATGTCTAGTATCTTTGTCCTCCAAGAAGCAAAATTGCATAGCACTTTCAATGACTAAAGTGGAATTCATAGTAACTACCAGTTTTTGTGCTAAAATATTATGATGAAGCATCAACTATAGGATTTTTCTCTAAACTTTTCTTATATTCTTATATTATGTGATAATATGAGTGCTATAAATCTTTCCAAAAATCCTGTGCATCATTCTAGGACAAAGCACATAGAAATCAAACATCATTTTCTTAGAGATCATATTTTAGAAGGACCAATTAATCTTTTGCATATTACTATTGAGCATCAAGTAGCTGACATTTTCACCAAGCCACTCTTTGAAGATAGATTTTGTGTTTTAAGAACAAAGCTTGGTATGTACAAACTTTTTGATATTATTTCTGCATAAATATTCTTTACTAATTGTCTTTGCATTTTGTTTAACAGCCTCCTCCTATTTTGTTTCCTTAGAAACTCTCTCTTGGTTTGGTAAGCCCCTTAGAGTTTAGAAGGCTCCTCTTTTTAAGGCTTCTCTTAAGTTAACATTCTAATTGACACGTAAATAGAGAGTCATAAATGGCTCTATTTCAATCTTTTTAAAAATGCACGCACAGTCTTACAACTCTATGCATGTGATCAGTAGATAAACAATTACGCTTCCTCTTCTGGTCTATATGTCTATTCATCCTTTCATAAGATCAACGCTCAAGAATCACTTAGTATACCCTAAGTAAACTTCTCTCTTCTTCCCTGTTATTCTCTCTACACCTTAACTCTCTGCATTGCCTCTTGTTTTTCCCTCTCAAACTTCACCAAGCTTTCCCAAAATGGTAAGAACAAAGTCAAAAGGATAAAAGAAATTTTTGGCCTTAACTTCTAGCCATGACAAAACACCTCATCATTAACAAACCTTTACTTTTGATTCCTCATCTATGTCTCCCATTTAAGTTCTCTGGACACTACTATCGAACCTGTTTTTGTCTCCTCAAACATCCAAACTTCAGAAATACCCAATCAGGACCCAGATGATAGGAAAAGGAAGATTGTTGATATCTTGTCTCTAGAAATCCTGACTCCTCTTTAGATGACAAAGAAGAAACAAACGAAAAACAATATGCTTTTGACTGAGAAGAAGAAAAACAAGAAGAAAGAGGAAAAGGAAAGAAAGAAGAAAGTGAAGAAGAAGAGACTTAAGTAAGGGGGAGTTATAGAAAAATGTGAGATTTCATTTACCTATTCTCTCCCTTGAGCTTATTAGTAGAGATTGAAACCCCCAAGTATGTAAGTGGTCATTGAAGAATAGTGAGTCTCATATCTTCTATCACTGTCACTGAATCATCATAACTTTATCTAGTTAGATAAGCAACATTCTTGCTTGGATTGAATATGAGACCTGACACTTCTTTAAATGTTTGCAATGTTGTTAAGAGTGTTCTAATAAATTTCGGATCATTGGCACAAAGCATAAGTCATCAACAAAACAAAGTTGAGTGATGCAAAGATTACTACATTGATTATGAAATTTGAAGTTTATGTTGTCCTTTATACAAAACTAAGTCATTCATTTAATACTTCCACAGCAATGACAAACAACTAAGGAGAAAGGGAGTCACCTTGACGAATTCCTCTTGCAACTTTGTAAAGTTAGGTAGGTTCTCCATTTATCATCACTGAAAAGGACACAAATGTGATACAGGCCTGAAGCCATCTGATAAAATCATAAGGGTATCCAAAAACATGCAGAGAGTTGATAATAAAGCTCAATTCAATAGTGTCGTAGGTCATTTTAAAGTCTATCTTGAGAGCAAAACTCTTAATATTCTTCTTAGACTTGTAATCTTTAAACATTTCTGGGGCTAATAAGATGTTGTCACTCGTACTTCTACCAGGAATGTAAACACCTTGACATAGATTAATTAATCTAGCTAAAGTAGCCTTTAACCTGTTAGCTAAGATTTTTGCAATAATTTTATAAACCCTTATAATCTCTTCATTAGTGACTTGCTTGATGAGTTATAAATGATGACATTTATTAATGGAACCAAAAACATTGTTGAGCATATCTTCTAAAAAGCAAGTTGTATGGATAGTTTCACTATTTATAGCTTTGAAGTAGCTTTTGGCTATCTCCTTCATCTCTTCTTGATCATACATCACAGTGCCATTATTGTCTTCAATAGACACTATCTTGTTTTTATTTCTCCTACCTTGAATCACACTAAAGAAATACCTAGAATTTATGTCTCCTTGCTAGATCCACTAAATTTTAGACTTGTGCTTCGATTGTGTAATGGAAGTATCAAGATCTTGTAGAAAAATTTTAAGATATGCTTTCTCCTTCTCAATGAGTATGACATTCGTAGGGTTATTTTCCAACTTTTTTTTATTGAGTGATAGGTACTTCATGGCTTGTGCTTTATCTATCTTCATAGGATCAATGACACCCCTCAGTAGTTTAAAACATTCAGATTTGATAAACTTCATAATTTGCAAACATTGATATGCTTCGGATCCTTGAAATTTTAACAAGAGCATCTGTAATAATTGAATCTAGTTGTGGATGTTTTAACAAAGAATTGAAGAACCTTAACGGAGATTTCCTTATGATTGAGCTTTTGATAATGTGAACATTGATTAAAGTGTGGTATAAAAAAAGGCTCCTAGAAGACTAAATAACTCTTTGTCATTTTGTTAAACCACCAATCATTCACTAAACTTTTGTCAAGTTTCCTCTGAATCAAAGCTGCTACCTGTCGATAGTTTCTCTAGGTGTAGGTAGTATCCTGAAACTTAAGGTCCACCAATCCTAACCGAAAGATAAGTTTAGTTAACTCCTTTGTATCTGCATGAGTTATACTTCTTCTTCCTATAAATTCAGCTAGAGAAAAGAAGATAGTTGAAGTCTCCAGCAAGCGTGAAGTCTCCAGCAAGCGTCTATGGAGTTGTATTGTTTGATTCAATAATGTTTAAGTCCTTCCATAAAATAGCCCTCTAAAATTCCAATCGTGTGCATATATGACTGTAATTGCTAATGGCATTTTTTTGCTTTAATAATGAGTTCACAATGGACGATTTGTTCAGTGAAAAACTAGTTAGATAGTGTTAGATAAGTTGGATCCATTACTAACACGATCCTGTCATTTGGATGCTTCAAATGATTGTTTAAACCTTACCATTATACTGTATGAACTTCAAAACTCCCATAAATACTTCTTCCTTTATTTCAATTTCCACCAAACCAAAAAAAAAACAAATGATTAGCCCCTAGGTATTCCTTTAGAGCTAATTGTTTATTAGGAAAATTAAGTCCTCTCATATTCCATATTGTACAGTTCACAAGGGGAGTTTAAGTTCTGTTTTCCTCTTAGATGTCTTACTACCCGTTACATGCCATTGATTTATTTTCTACTTAGTAACTTTTGTTTCACTACTAGACTCGATTAGCACTGCATTATTAGCAAGTGACACGTTTTCTTCTCCATCATTTTGGTCTAGTATATTAGCCAAGCATTGTCTATTTTATGTTTCTACACTTCCACATATATCCTACTATATAGGTCGGTTTATAAGAGAAGTAACTTCAAGCTGTTGATTATCAAGGGGACTTGGTACATTTGTATCAGATGAAACTACTAGCGGATCATTCCCATCTAGATTAGTGTCATTGTTAACACTTATCCCATAATTTTCATGCAGACTCTATTTTTCATTTTTTCCATCTGGGGTATCTCCTTGTTTTGAACTAGTGTCTTTATTGGACTCTCTAGATTGTTTTCTTTGTTGGTGTTGATCATCACTATTTAGAACTCCATTAGTTACTAACTGAGGATGTGTGCTATCTGTACCTTTTCCTTCTTCCTCAGTTTTGTTTTCTTAGGGATCTAGACCTTGCTTTTTTTCCTTTATGTAAGGTTTCCATGGGTGAGACAATTGTATTTTGTCTTCATTCAAATTACCACCTTCACTATACCTCATCATAGGAATGGTTTCGAGCATGCGTTTCTTTCATTCTACTTCAGTACATACCCTAGCATAACCGACTTTCGTAATGTTTACAGTGTTCTTGTTCATGGCAAGAGGTGTGCCAATGTAGCTATTCAAATAACTTAAACCTACTAAATACCAATACTCAAGAGGAACCTTGTGCATGTCAATCAATATAGGTAAAGTTCTGATCTCTACTATATCTAGCTTGAAACTAAATTCCCACTTTCTTTAAAATAAAAGTTTAACTTGTATGTGCCAAGGACCAAGTCCATCACCTTATTCACCATTTCAATTGAAGAGAATCGAAAGATTAACATGGTTTCTTCTATGATGAGAGTGGTTTAGAGACCCCTTTTTTTTCTATTTGAGTTCTACCCAATGTTTGACACTCAAGTATGCCACCCTCTTATCTAGAAGCTATCCTATAAGGGACGACTGTCATTTGGTAGCTCCTAACTACAACATAGCTTCTGTTAGGAAGACGGGTCCCTCTGCAACACCAGGAACAAATCACAAGCTTCCAAAAGTTTCTGGATATCCTACAACCTAACTTCATATTGGCTTTTCTACCTTCTTGCAGTGGATTGTGAGGTTAGGGGGTGCAACGTTGGCAGATAGAGGAGAGACGTCCTCTATCGTCGTTAAAGGAGATGGAGATGAGGATGAAGCCTCAGGTGAAATTTTACCATTAAAGGTAAAACGTCAAAACCTGGTGCTAGATGAAATGGGCGAGCTGCCGATTGAGGCAAAAACTTTGTTCAAACCAAACAGAAAGAAGTAGTTCGAAAGAGAGAGCAAATGGAAGAAGGTTAGTAGGAGAAACAAAAGGGCAGAGGCAAGGAAACATTCAAAGAGTGCAAGTTTCATGGTTGGTGCAAGAGGAGGACTAGAGAGAACCATAGAGAGAAAGAGGAGAAAGGCCATCAAAAAGCTGACAAATCAAGGATTACGAGATGTTATTATGAGAATTTTATAGGAAATATTTGATCATAATGAGTATAATTTGTTTCAATCTTAATTCCTTAGTAACCTATAATATAATTTTTGTTGGCCCCAATTCTCGGTTCTTATTTCACGGCGACAAGGCGCCAAAATTTGAGGGACTTTTTAAAATAAAAGTATATATATATATATATATAACTAACATTAAGATAATAAGAATTAAATTCTTGATGGGAGTAAAAACAAATAAACAGACAAAAAATAAAAAATAAAAAAAGAAGTGCAAGGTTTGCCTCAAAAAATGCACGGACGTGCATTTGAGAATGCACGGCTAAGGAAATGAAGAGTCACGATCATTCATATGCACGATCGTGACTTTTATGAATAGTAGCGGTTCGTCAGGATCGTCCATGTGCACAATCGCGACCTTCCCAAAATAAAGGGGTTGTCACAATCGTGCATGTGCACGATCGTGCAACCATACTATATACACCAATTTCAAATCATCATAACTTTCAATCTCGAAGTCCAAAAATTATAAAATTTTTGTCGTTAGAAATTTAAGAGAAAGAGCTACAACTTTCATGAAGACAATTTTGTCTAATTATGCCTAGATCATTACAATTTATTCATTAAAAATTCAGAATACATTTTCATCTCCTTTTTTCTCTCTACCGTCAATATACACCTTACACAATATCACAAGACTTGAAACCAACAACATAAACCATACATACAAAACTCCAATTAAAACAATTTAGTTAAAGAAAACCCATCCAAAAGCTATCACATAACTAATAATTTTATTCCCAACTACAATTGACACTTAATAGAGAAGAAATTTCTGCATATATTCAAAAGAGAAACTCTACGATTCTTACTGACATTTCTCAAACAAAACAGAGTTTCATTTCTCAATCAACACAACGTTTATACATAACTTCAATTACATATTAAGAGTCAAAACAGTAGCATAATTAAAAAATGCGATCATGAATGCATGATTTCAAAGCTACCTAAGGTATTTGAACTTAGTTACAAAAGATGAGATTCTTAAAGATTTGGCCAAGTTTTCGCAAGGTTTCCTATTGATCTGCTGATTCTTGCACTTGAGATGTGGAAAATGATGGGGTGAGCCGCGAAGCTTAGTGGCTAATACGTTTATAGCCATCGGTAATGAGCTAGACACACACACACAACCAAGCATATTTATATACACCAATCCAGTTCACAGAACACTTATTATGTCGCTTTTCCCAGCTTGCGACAAGATAAGTAAGATTGGTTGGTTGTTTGCAAAGTTAAACCTAGAGTTGTTATTGATTCACGTGAAAAAGGAGAACAGAGAGTTGAAAGTGAAGCGTTTTAGGAAGAGACTTATGAAATAAATGCATCTTTCGTATATGAGGATAATGAACCTTTGAACGATCCATGTAATGAATATGTTGAAATTTTATCTGGAGACGATGAGGAGGGCCAGAGATCTGAAGAAGAGCCTGAGTTTGATTCAAATTCTTCAGAACAAGAAGATGATTTTGATTTACAATTAAGTGATGATAGCGATTAATTTGTGTTTGTAATTGAATATTGTATGAACAAATCAATTATTTCCTTTTCAATATATTGTATAAATTATTGAAATGAAATTGTAATATTTCTACAAACTTCAATCAAATATTGATTTCAGGTTGAAATATGGCATCAAAGAGAAGAGAAGATACTCAGCGACTAAGATTTTTCAGACCACGATTCAGAGGTATTTACTATACAGGTGAAGGATCTCATGGTATAGCAACTAGAGATGAAACACCTCCACCCCCTCCACCTACTACACTGGTACCCCTACATCAGCCACCACTCCATCCGCATCAGGGGTAAATAATGCGGATGAAGGAGACGGCCGCCAGCTTGGAGCTGAGGGACCCGATAGACGAAAATACATCACAATTGTCAATAATATGTAAGTGAAAATACGTGAACCATTATATGTTATAATTAAGTTATAGGTTTAAATTTTAAATTTTGTATAAATGTATTTGTTTTTATATTAGGTTTTTTTCATCTGGACCCTGTTCAAGAAACATGACATCGAAATTCAAGGAGAAGATTGATCCTGAGGGATATGTATGGAAGAATATCTCTCAGGCGACAAAAGAATTTTACTTTCACGAGTTTGAGGTACGACAGAAATTATTATTTCCTTTTTTAATTAACATTTTTATACATTAATTTGATAAATATTATTACATCAAAAGTATTTATCGAATATTTTCCCTTTTATTACAGAAAGACCTTTTTTGGGATTCTTAATTTGACGGGATTATCTATAAAGTATGGGAGTTGAGAGCACATACACGTTATCATGACTTTGTTAGTGCGATATGTAGGACGGCTGTACGACCGCCTTACATTTATGAAGAAATATGGAGTCGTTGGTTGCGGTATTGAACATCACCTGAGGCCATGTCCGTTTCAAAGCGTAATTCGGCCAATAGACGTGGAGGACCCGAGGGAGAGAGTATTCCCGTACATATGGGAGGATCTATTACCCACCAAGAGCATACACAGAGACTTGCAAGTATCTACAATTTACAGTTATATTCTCATCTCTTTTCTTTGTTGTATTTTAATTGAATTTGCTGTGTTAAAATTTGGAATGAAATATATGTTTCTGGTGCCATATGTGGCTGTATTTTTTAGTTTTGTTCTTTGTTCAATAGGGGGTAGACTTCATAAAAATAGAGGAAACCTATTGAAATTTTTATAAATTCTAATTCACTTGTATTTCTATTGAATTTTATATGTGAATTTTGGAATGAAAATATGTGTTTCTTGTCGAGAATGATAATGTTATATTGGTGCCATATATGGTTGTGGTTTTAGTTTTGTTCTTTGTTCAACAGGGGGGAGATTTCATAAAAATAGAGTAAGCCATGCCAAAATTTTTATAAATTCTAACTCGCTTGTATTTCTATTGAATTTTTTGTGTGAATTTTGGAATTAAAATATGTGTTTCTTGTTGAGAATGATAATGTCATACTGGTACCATATATGGTTGTGGTTTTAGTTTTGTTCTTTGTTCAATAGGAGGTAGATTTCATAAAAATAGAGGAAACTCTGCCGAAATTTTTATAAAATCTATTTCACTTATAATTAACATTTTATTCTTTATGTAGGAAAAGTCTATGAACATGAGGCCTACACCCCGTCAGCTATTTCTGCACACTCACACTAAGAAGCATAACAATGTGACATTCGTCAACAATCGTTGTAGAGAACTCAATGTATGTGAAATTTATGATGTAATATTAATAATGCTTAATAATTATCACCTACTAATTATAAGCATTGCTTTCTAATAGGACCAAATACAACAAAGCATTGAACGACGGTCTTAACAATCTAAAAATGTTGATGACACTGAAACTTATCTTAAAGCAATGGGTGGTAGGAACTGTCGTGGGAGGATATTCGGCTTAGGTTCATTTGCGAACACTTGTTACTTGCAATCCTCCACGTCTAGTACAGCAACATCTGCTAGTCGGTCCACCACTAGTCAAGTGGAAGTACTTGAGAGCACAGTGCAAATATTGTCGACTCAGTTGCAACAGATGTTGGAACAGTTGCAATAGTCGATAGCACAGCAACAACAGTCAATGCAGTTCATCGCTCAACTCCGTCAGGAGGTGGATGAGTTGAAGCGTAGGGGCCAACTAGAGCATCCGCCATCTCCAGATCAATAGTGTACTTTTGGTCATTTAGTTTGTATTATAAATACTTATTATTTACAATGTAATGTTTTTAGTATCAATTAAGATATTTTAACTTTTAATCATTAATCAAAATTTCTATTTCAGCAAATTAAATTTATACTATCAATTTATAATTTTTAAAATTATGCATTAACTATAATTTAAATATAATGACAACATATATTATATATTTTTAAAAAATTAAGTAACGCATTTATCGACGAAAAAAAATGTCCGATGGTAAATACATGACCAATTACCGACGGTCCACGAATTCTTCCATCGGTAACGGTAGAAGGAATTACCGACGGAAATTCATATTCGTCGATAAAACTTTTAGCAAATATACCGACGGTAAGTTTATTACCATCGGTACATATGCTGACGGAACAAAACAACCGTCGCTAAATGGTACCGATGGTCAAGTACAGAGTAAACCGTCGGTATATTTATTGAAGGTAAGATAATATTCCGACGGTAACAAATGCACCGTCAGTAAAGTTACCGACAAAATCTGCTTTGACCATCGGTAAGTATTAACTACGGCCGATTCTATAACACTTTCATTTGTCGGTAAATTATGTCAGTAATATGTATTACCAACGGAATGTTCGTATTTTCCATCGGTAATCTCCGTCGCAAAATGGCATTTTCCTTATAGCGAGTTGTACCGCTTCTAATGTTTCGATTCAAAAGTATGTTAGGGCATATAGAAATTATATTCACCAGAACCTTGGTTTATAACTTCTTCTATTTTCGACTCGTGGGTGAGAATACGGATATTAATCAAGTCCGTGATACCTGATGTACTCCAAAGAGAAATAGAATTATAGAATACAAATTTATTGGTAGGAATGACAGGTTGTAGAAAAACTATTCAGATATACTAGTGAGCCTCTTAAAAAAGGAAAAAGAAAAGTTTGGTGGCGAGATTATGCAAAAATATTTTTACAGTTTCGCAATAGCATTGATATTGAAATAAGTATTCTCATCAATACCTGTGAATTCATTTATGGATTATTTTTCCTTTTTATAATATATTCTAAGGAATATTATGGTTTTAATAAACATGGCCGGCCTGACCGAATATTTTATGAAATTTGAATAGGTATATACGGAGTTTAATATTCTTTTAAGATCAAACAAAACAAATAACGAACTCGTTCTAATTAAAATTTGCATCCTCTGGTATATCTCTCCATTCTCAACTAGCCATCCTTAATTTTTAAGGTTTTAGGTAAGTTACAATCTCCTACATTAACTCGAATCTGTAATCTTTCTCTTACCGTGACTTGAATCTTCAACCTCAAGAAACCCTTGGCGAAGCTTGTTTCTCCAATTATACCACCGCTTTGAGGGCTTTTGGAATTTTATTATGAGAAAAGTTATTCGTAAAATATATGAATCTAGTGATTTTACATACTTGAAGTCCTCAATTTACGTACTTGAAGTCCTCAATTTATAATATATTTTATATGCACTGACATTCCTTGAATTTCATTGCAGGTTGGAGAACCTCTGCTCAATCTTCCTATTTTTGATATTTATCTTGTTTAGAATATGAATCTTGCAAATTTTACGAATATTTTCGCACATATTATATATTTAAAGACAATAACAGGTTATTCCTATTTTTGGTTAACGCATTTATTTTTATTAAAAAAATATTAAAAGCTTAATTGCATTACCACAAAAAGTATTAATTGCATCCGGGTTCAAATAACAAGATAAAACTTCCAAGTAAAACACCTTTATCCTAAAAGCGTTGATATCAACTACAAGAGTTAGCTACTGGTATTCTAGGAGTCTTAAAGAGAGCTTTTCTCCTTAAAGTACTAAGCTTGGAAGCTAGATACTTACACTAAGTAAATTAATTACACATTTCAATCACTTTCGTCTTTTTCACTTAACTGAATTATGTTTCCTTTGGCTAAGATAACCTCCCCTATCTATTTCCTACGATTTGGAGCCACGTTATTTATATTAAGATGTTCTTGCTGAAACACTCCCACTCTTTTCTCTCCTTGTTACATATATTCGACGACCCCCTTTAAGATTGTATCTGATATTGAATGACTAGAATGATATTTTCCCAACCTTTACCTACATAAACTTGCTTACATCTATACATAACCTGTCTCCATACAACTATAAAGTATGAGCATTTGAAAATAAATGCTAAACAGATTCTTGTTCCTGTCGACAGAGGCTGTAGGTGCTAATGATTGAAATCCCTCTAATTTTGACTTTTGTTTAGAGCTTCGGCTTCACAGTTAGCCATAATATGAAAAAACAACTTAGGGGATGTAATTTTTGGACCCAAACTAATTTTACAAAGTGACAATTTCAAAGAATTTTTCTTTGAATCTATTTAAAAAATTTTCAAAATAATATTATGTACAATTTAACCTACATTAACAAACTATCTTAAAATAGGTCATAACATAAGAATAGGCATTTATTTAAATTTATTAGAACCGTTTTTTGGTTATAAGCCCACCAAACAATTTGAATTAAACATTGTTTCCGTGACTTGCTTGTTAATCGATCATATGTCTTTTTACTAGTTTTATTTAGATGTCTACCTATATTTATGTTTTTAAATTTGATCCAAGATCTCTAAAATATATTTACTTAAGATGCTCTCCTTTTTGGAAGGATTATTAGTGTTACTCTTCCATTTTGAATCATTATATTATTTTCACATCATATTCTCGGGACATGCTTTGTATTTTTAAAGTCTTCCGTTAAATTTACTAAGGAGAAGCCGATATTATTTTGGCATTGATGTTGTCAAAAATCTTGGAATGCTAGCTAGTAGTTCTATAAAAATAAAATTAAAGGTGTGAGGTGTCATACCTTTTTCGACGAAGGCAATAAGTTTTGAATATTAAGAGAATGTATATTATTTTAATGAAGGAGTGCCCTTTATAAGGAATAACCAAAAAAGGTAAAATTCAAATATGACTTTATTTTAGGCTTACACTCTACTTCTAATAAGTTTGTTTGTAGCCATAGACAAGATACCATTCCTTATTCTTGTCTGTGTATGGCTTATGATCATCCAGAGTATATAAGGTACAATAGGCAGTGGCAGTAGCCTGGGGTGGCAATGGGGGGCTACCGCCACCCTTGTTCTGGCCTCTTTCATGCTTAAATGCATGCTTCGGCTCTTTGCCAACGACTCCCTCCTCTCCCACTCACTGCAAAGTCCAGTCACTTCCTTCTCTCGCCCCCCTTTAAAAATTAGCCGAGCTTCGCCAATAACAATAGGGTGTTTATAAGTAATTTTTCTTTCCAAAATACACTTAAAAATGTTTGATGACAATTTAGATGGAAAGATTCCACATCTTTGTAAAGATTCATATTCACTATCTGAGATTACAAGGTACAATAAGGTATTTATAAGAAAATTTTCTTTTAAACCACCCTTAAGAAACTTTAATGACAATTTAGAGGGAAAGATTTCACATCTTTATAGATATCCATATTCATTTTCCTAAGCTAAAAGAGTGGATTTTATTACTCAAAAATAGGGGAGATTGATCTTTATTACTATTAGGTCAAGATTTATTATTAATGATTTTGATAATAACTCTATAATATTTCAAAATTCAAATTAGATTTATTTCCATGTATAGGTAACGATATAATTCTTAAAAACAAATGATATCATAGGATAAATTCTTCCTTTCTTACAGGAACCTTCTTAATGAATTTACCTTATTAGAAATGATTCCACAATATCCAGAAGGATCTTAATAATTTGAACAATGAGCTCCGAAAAACTTTTCTCTTAATGTCTAAATATTGGAAGATTCCAATAGAGATGATATCAAAGATTCATTAGATACAAAGTCAACTCAGAATTAAAATGAAGTAACAACTAGTTAAAGAAAATTTCTACATAAAGAAGAGTCAATGCATTTTGCCAAACACGCATAGTAGCACATAAACTTGCGAAATACTTCAGTAGAATCAATATTCTTCAAAATTATATCTACATCAAACTCCTTGTGCCTTAGAAAGTGAAATCACTTTATTGAGAGAGACTGTTAAACCTTTTTAACATTTTTGTTGAGAGCTTATAGAGCTTGTTAAACACTACGAATATAGAAAGTTGAAGAACCTTGAAAAATATGTACTTATGAGCTTGGAGAGGCTCGTGAAAATTTACGACTTAGAGTTTTATAGTGAAATACTCAAGCAAAATCCTTGGGACTGAATGTAGGTTTCGTTATAAGCCAAACCAGTATAAATCGACTCTCTCGCTCTCTCTTTTTTTTTTACTTTTAAATTTTTGCATTACAGTGTGTGTGTGTTTAATTCACAAAAGGCTCCTTCTTTTTTATGTTGTAAGAGGTTTCTTTTGTTAATAGGCTCCCTTTGTTTTTTAACAAGTTCCTTTCATTTTTAAACGTTAACATGCCCCTTTCGCTTTTTAAAAGTTAGCAGGCTTTTTTCACTTTTAACAAGCTCGTTTCGTTTTTTAAATGTTAACAGGCTCCTTTCATTTTTTAATAGGCTCTTTCTATTTGTAGATTTTTCTGTTGAAATTTAACGGGTTCTCATCGTTTACATGAATTGATACTAACTTAAAAAAATTTTAAATCACACATAATTTAACCCCCTCTTACGTGTGTTTGCTTTATCATTTGGTATCAAAGCAAGGTTTCACATTTATTGTTTTTTATAGCACGTGAAATATCATGGCAAACAATTTGAGAAGCCTTGAAGGACAATCTGTCTCTAAGCCTCCTTACTTCAATGGAAACAACTATTCTTATTGGAAAGAGAGAATAACCATTTATCTTTAATCTGCAGATATCGAAATCTAGCAAGCTATTAAAGTTAGACCCATACCTCCTGCTACAGATAACGTAGAATTGTGGATTGATGCTGATAGAAGAAACGCACGTCTAAATGCTAAAGTAAGACATTATCTGATCTGTGCACTATCTCTAGAAGAGTATGAAAAGATACCCTATTGTTCTACGGCAAAGGAAACGTGGGACAAACTTCAAGTTACTTTTGAAGGAATGAATGAGGTAAAAAAATATAGAATAAGTCTTTTAATGCTTCAATACGAAACTATTTGCATGAAACAGGGAGAAATTATAGAAGAATTCTTCGAACATTTCAATAACGTCATCACAGTATTAAAGAACTTGGGAAAGTTATATCCTAATTATAAGCTTATAACGAAGATTCTAAGGTCACTGCCAAAGGAATGGAGACCTAAGTTGATAACTCTAGAAACTGCAAACGATCTTGACACTATTTCACTAGATTGGTTAAGAGGAAACTTGATGATCCATGAAGCCGAGCTTAGGCGATAAGAGGGATCTTCATAAGAAGAGGAATGGCACTAAAAGCAGCTGATAAATCAAATCCATCAAACGATGATGAAAGCGACACTGAGTTGCAAATAGATGGAGATGACGAATTCAATTTCATAGTCAGGAAATATGTCCGCTTTTATAAAAAGAAGCTAATTAAGAAAAGAAAAGGAAACAAGGAAACTGGAAATAACATATTTCCATCTAAAGACAGTAGCAGCAGTAGCAATTCACAAAATAATCAAATCATATGCTATCACTACAAGAAGTCTGGACACACGAGACCAGAATGTCCTCTTCTTCAAAAAGATAAAACAAAAAACAGAAAACCCAGAAAGCAAGCTATGATTGCAACTTGGTCAGATGAGGATTTTGAAAACCTTAAAGAAGAAGAGCCTGAAGAAATCAACAATGTTTGCTTTATGGTTGAATCAGGGGACAATGATGTATATTATTCTGACTTTGATATTGAAATTGATGAATTAAGAGATGCACACCATGAACTGTATGAATTAAGAGATGCACACCATGAATTGTATAATCATTATAAAAAATTAACAGTGTAGTATTTAAAAAAGGTTAGGAAGTCAAAAAATAATGATGATCCTTGACGAATAAGATTAAATCACTAAAATCTGAGAATAAGAATTTGTTATCTAGAATTATGTCTCTTGAAAATGACAATAAGATAAAAGTCTCTAAAAAGGAATTTTGGGAACAAAAGGTAAGTCGGTTAGAGAATGCATTGCTTGAAAATGATTCGATTGAGGTAAAACAATTAGAAGAAAAAGTTGCTACTCTAGAACTTGAGAAAGAAAAAATTGCTAAAAAAAGCCATTTCTCTAAAAAGGATCTTGCCAATTTTGTTGATAGAAAGAACAATCTTGATGCATTACTTGGGAATGGTAAAGGTGTTTTTGATAAGGCTAGAATAGGATATAATGAAAATAATAATAATAGGCCATACAAGAATTTCTTTGTGAAATCCAGCAGTAATCATAGTTAAAACAGCAAGAACATGATAAATAACAAAAATACAATAATTCTCATTCATCTGTTTCGTGAAATTATTATGGTAGACATGGTCATATTAGTCATTCTTTTTACTTACAAAAAATGAAGAAATTATCTCAAATGTATGTTTGGAGACTAAAAGGTCAAACTACTACCCTGAAAGAACCTAGCAGATATGCTTCAGAACAGAGACAAGAAAAAATCAATGGATATTTGATAGTGGTTGTTTGTGGCACATGACAGGAGAAATATCATATTTAAACTATTATGAAAGAAAGATGGAGGTAATGTTGTCTTTGTTGACAAAAACAAGCCAAAAGTCACTGGAATTGGTAAAATTGGTGACTCTACTTTTGCTTTTATTTATAATATTCTTTATGTTGATGGTTTGAAACATAACTTATTAAGCGTAAGTCAATTATGTGATAAGGGTTATAATGTCATTTTCTATGCATCCCATTGTGAAATTATTGATAATCTTAATGACAACATTTTATTTTTTTGTCCTAGAAATTAGAATATATATTTTGCTCAACTGGAAGACGTGTCTTCCTAAAATATTAAATGTTTTGTTTCAATAAAAAAGGATTTATATATATGGCATAGAAGATTTGGACATGCTGGCATGAGCATTCTATCAAAATTATCTAAAAATGAGTTAGTAAGAGGACTACCTGACCTGAAGTTTGAGAATAATTAAGTTTGCGAAGCTTGTTTAAAAGGAAAGCAAATAAGAAGTAGCTTCCCTCCTAAAAATATTGTTTTCACTAACCAACAGCTTGAACTTGTACATATGGATTTATTTGGTCCTACTAGGACTTAAAGCTTTGGTGTTGAACATGACAGCTTTGTTATAGTAGATAATTATTCTATATTTACATAGGTACATTTTCTATCAAATAAGGATGATACTTTTGAAGTCTTTGAGAAGTTTTGCCAAAAAATTCAGATTGAAAAAGGATACTGCGTTACATCAATTTGAAGCGATCACAGAGGAGAATTCAATAACAGAAAATTTGAAGATTTATGTAATGAAAATGGAATAACTCATAATTTTTCATGCCTAAGGACTCCTTAGAAAAATGGAGTTGTTGAGAGAAAGAATAAGAATCTCGTTGATATGGCTAGGAAAATGCTGTGTGAAAGTGGTCTACCTCATGGTTACTGGGCAGAAACAGTATCTACTACTTGTTACATACTTAACAGGTGCCTTATAATACCTTTTCTCAAAAATACCCCTATAAGTTATGGAAAGGAAGAAAAAAGAATGTTGCTTACTTTCAAGCGTTTGGATACAAGTGTTTCGTATTAAATAATGGAGAGGAGAATCTTAGAAGATTTGATGCAAGATCAGATGAAGTTATTTTCTATATTATAGTACTAGCAACAAAGGATTTAGAGTTTATAATAAAAGAACAAAGAGGATAAAAGAATCAATACATGTGGTATTTGACGAAGCACTACCCTTGATAACAGAAGCTAATTCAGATGATGAAGAGCATCCTTCGGTTCCTAAAAATACACCGCAAACTCAAACTAAGCCTATAGTATCCTTTTGAATCCAGGACAGAGCAGGCTTCTTCATCTCAGTAGGAACCTATATAATAAAGAACACTAAGAGAATGGAGAGGTCAAGATACACATCAGTACATTCTAGGAGACCCTCTGAAAGTATAAGAACCATATCTTCCTTTAAAAAACATTATGTTGCCCTCATCTCATAATTAGAACCAAAGACTATTGAAGAGACTCTCATTGATGAAAATTAGATTTCATCTATGAAAGACAAACTAAATCAGTTTGACAAAAACAAAATTTGGAATCTAGTAGCTTATCCACAAAACAAGTCAATCATTGGAACTCATTGGGTAATTCGAAACAAATTTGACGAAAACAGTAAGGAGATAAGAAACAAAGCTAGACTTGTAGCTCAAGGTTATAATCAACAAGAAGATATTGATTTTGATGAAACTTATGTGTCTGTTGCTGGATTAGAATCGATTAAAATTTTACTTGCCTTTACATGCTATAGAAATTTTAAATTATTCCAAATGGATGTTAAAAGTGCCTTCTTAAATGGATATATTAATGAAGAAGTGTTTGTTAAGCAACCTCCCGGTTTTAAAGATGAAAACCATCCTAATTATGTGACGAAGTTGACTAAAGCTCTGTATGGTTTAAAGTAGGCTCCTCGAGCATGGTATGAGAGGTTAAGTACAATTTTTACTTGAGATAACTTCGAAAGAGGAAAGGTAGATAAAACTTTATTTATTAAGAAAAAGGATAATGACGTACTCATAGTGCAAATATATGTTGATGACATAATATTTGGTGCTACTAATCAATCCTTCTATGAAGAATTTTCATGTTTAATGTAGGGGGAGTTTGAAATAAGTATGATGGGAGAACTATCTTTCTTTCTCGAGTTGCAAATTAGGCAAACAGAAAAAGGAATCTTCCTTGGCCAAGACAAATACACAAAGGAACTCATCAAGAAATATTATTTTGAGAATGCCAAACCGATGGGTACTCCTATCTATTCTGGAACTAAACTTGATAAGGATAAAGAAGGCAAGGCTATGGATGAGACAAAGTATAGAGGAATGATTGGATCAATACTATACTTCACAAGCTCAAGACCAGATATTATGCTTAGAGTGTGTCTTTATGCACGAAAGCCACCTTCAAGCAATTAAAAGGATCTTTCACTATCTTAGTAGAACTATGGACTTTGGATTATAGTATCCAAAAATTGATCCTTTTAACATAGTTGGCTTTTGTGATGCAGATTATGTAGGTGATAAAGTTGATAGGAAAAGCACAAGTGGTCACTGTCAATTTCTTAGATGTTTATTTTCTTGGTCTTGCAATAAACAAAATTGCACAGCGCTTTCAACATCTGAAGTGGAATATATAACAGCTACTAGTTGTTGTGTTCAAATCTTATGGATGAAGAATTAACTCCAGGATTTTTCTCTAAACTTTGATCATATTCCTATACTACCTGACAACACAAGCGCAATAAATCTTTCTAAAAATCTTGTGTATCATTCTAGGAGTAAACATATAGAAATCAAACATCATTTTCTTAGAGAATATGTTTTAGAAGGAACCATTGAATTTTTGCATGTTAAAATTGAAAATCAAGTAGTTGATACCTTTACTAAGCCACTTTCTGAAGATAAATTCTATTTGTTAAGAAAAAATCTTAGTATGTGCAGATTAACTCTATGTGAAGATTTTATACTACTTCTCTCTACAAATATTAGTAGGCTCCTTCTAATCTTTTGATGCCTATTTTTACTGTTATATATTTGTGCATTTTTTGTTGTGCTTCGTGATTGTTTATCTCTTATTGATAATGACAAAGAGGGAAAGTTAATGATATATTTGCATCTATGGTATATTTTTGATGATACATATGCCTTTGATGATATATATCTGTAATATTTTGCTAACTGTTGAAATGTTGTTGAAACTATATTTGTGAAGTTTAAATTTGTGATATGCATAAATGATAAGCTCTTGTCATAAGAAAGGCTCCTTCTAATCATGGCTATCAGTAACAACACATAAAGGTTACAGGTATCTTTCAAAATATTTTTTATTTAAATTTTGAAAATATATATGTTATTGCTTTTCATCATCAAAAAGGAGAAGATTGTTAGCTCAAGGTTTATTATTATTGATTTTGATGATAACTCTATAATATTTCAAAATTCAAATTGGATTTATTTCCTTGTATAGATAACAATATAATTCTTAAAAGGAAATGATATCATATGATAAACACTTCCTTTGTTACAGAAACCTTCTTAATGAACTTACCTTATTAGGAATGATTCCACAATATCCAGAAGGATCTTACTAATTCGAACAATTAGCTCTAGGAATTTTAACAAAACTTTTCTTTTAACGTCTGAATATTGGAAGATTCCAACAGAGATGATATTGAAGATTCGTTAGATACAAAGTTAACTCAGAATAAAAATGAAGTGATGGCTAGTTGAAGAAAATGTCTACTTAAAGATGAGTCACCACATTTTGCAAAATACACACAGCAGCATACAAATTTGCGAAATACTTCAACAGCATTAATATTCTTGAAATTCATATCTATATCAAACTCCTTGTGCCTTAGAAAGTTAAATCACTCTATTGAGAGAGATTGTTGAACCCTTTATACATTTTTGTTGAGAGCTTGTAGAGGCTTGTTAAATACTATGAGTGTGGAAGGTTGAAGAACCTTGAAAAATATTTATTCTTGAGCTTCGAAAGGCTCGTGAAAATTTACTACTTGAATTTTTATAGTGAAATACTCAAGTTGAATACTTGGGGACTGGATATAGGCTTCCTTATAAGCCAAACTAGTATAAATCGGCTGTGTCACTCTTTATCTCTCTTAACTTTTAAATTTTTGCATTATAGTGAGTGTGTTTAATTTACAAAAGGCTCCTTCACTTTTAGAATATGTTCCTTCTGTTTTAATATTGGAAGATGTTTCTTTCGTTAACAAAGTCCTTTCGTTTTTTAACAGGTTCTTTTTGTTTTTAAATGTTAACAGGCCCCTTTAGCTTTTTAAAAGTTAATAGGCTCTTTTCATTTTTAATAGGCTCCAGGCTCCTTTCATTTTTTAACAGGCTCTTTCTATTTACAGATTTTTTTATTGAAACTTAGCAAGTTCTTATCGTTTACAAAAATTGATAGTAACTTTAAAGCTTTATCAATTACAATAACACTACTGAGATGCAATTTTATAGTTCCCTTACACCCTACAATAGTAGATATAGTTATTCAAACAAGCATATCCCCAAGATAACTTCAAAATGCATGTATGGTTTATCATTTTAAGCTTTATGGTTTTATACTATATAAGGCCAGTTCCTCCCATTCATACAATATTTAGCTTTATGAATCATATTAGACCTATAACCTTTAATCTAACTAGTTTAGTTTGAGAACACTAAGTGATTATTAGATGATTTGCTCCGTGAAAGGCCATATGATTAAAGAAATTTATATTTATTTCAAGTGACTCAAGCTTATAAGATTATAGGATCATGTCAAGTTTTTAGATGAAAGGTTTAACAAGTGGAAGAAGGAGAGTATAACCTTGCAAATATAAGTTAAAATATTAGTTGACCATATTCTTCCTCTTCCCCATCATAAAGTTCTCTTAAGTTAACCAAGTCTATAAAGAAAAGAGATGTCTTGTAAGAAAATTAAGGCTTTTATGTTCTTCTTTCAGTATACTTTTTCATTATTTTAACTTTATAATTCATTTATAACCATGATGAATTTGGGAAAAAAAGATCGTTAAGACCAAGGTTGCTAAAGAGAAGTGTATGGCTGCATTATCATCTTGAGAGAAAAATAAGTAGAAGGTCATATATAGTGACCAAGTCATACTCATCCATATAACAACACCTACTCTTTCATTGCTTCCACCATCTGTTAGCTCCCTCTCCTTCTTCTATTTATATTATTGTTATTGATGAAGATGTTCTTTATACTAAATTAACTTGTTAGTCCTACTTTTTAGAGGATATCCTTTATCTAAATTGGACTATAAAGAAGAAGGATTTCATTTTCATCAACATTAAGTTTGGATTACAATTTATCATAGTGATCATCACCTTTATTGATAAGGCAATGCCTGAGACACAAACTTGAAATTCTTTTTCATATACTTAAAGTGATTTTTGGATTTGGTGAGGATTTTTTTTATTGCTTTCCTCCTTTATGTATGTCTTTTTAGTTGTTCCTTTCATCTTTATAAGCTTTTAAAAAGTTTATGATGAACTCTATAAGATGAAAAAACATGGAATAAAATGGAGGAAAACTATCTCGCCTTATGTGAAAAGTATGATAGGTTTAAAAAGGATAAGGTGCTAATTGAAAAAGAGCATAACTAGTTAATCATTGCATAAGAGAAGGAAATTATAGTCTTGAAGGTGGAAGTTGCTAACTTAAAGTAAGCCTTGGATGGCAATGGGTCAAATCGGACTAGGCTGGCCCAAACTAGCCCCTCGTATCTCGGGCTTGACGCTGGTCGAGCTGGAGTCTAGGCCATAGCCAGGTTGACCTAACATTTTATTTTACTAAATGAAAATTTTCAAAATGACATCATTTTCGAGCTCGAGCCCTAGTCAACCTAGGCCTGGCCCAATTGCCAAGCCTAAGAGGATTAATAACAGTAGTATAAGGATGACAATTTTAAGTATGATAGTATTCGTCTCTATTATAGTTTCAAAACCTTTTAAAATTAAAACTGTAATAATTTTATCAGTGCCAATGCTTCGAGACTTGTCATAAGTTAGCTTCTAAAAAGCATTATAACCTATTTTTTACAAATGTAGATATTTTTATAGCTCTTTAGAGTTTTGAGCACCTAGAGACTAAATTATATACAATTTATTATTAATAATATAAAAATATTATTATTAATCATTTAATTTAATTTATTTTATTATATGTTATTTATATTTAAAAATTATT
>JAOQMS010000003.1:17820242-17836078 GCA_027563885.1 Erythroxylum longipes
TACCGACTGTTTGATTGTTTAGTGATGTGGCACACCACCCTCGCGGGGCACAGATTTGGATATCACCGTCGATATCGGGTTCGGGTCCAGCAGGAGTGAGGTGTTACAATAATTCATAATGAAAAAATAATAATTAAAAAATATAATTAAAACAAATTGAAATGTATAGCTATAGTTAGTTTGATTCGTCTATAAATATTCATTTATCTTCTTGTTTCATCGTCTATCTTCTTGTTTAATGTATTAAAAGACTAATTCAAGCATCTAAGAGTAAAGCTTGTGAGAATTAATTTTTATAGATTTCAATTTACAAATTAATATTTGGAACTTAAAAATAGTGATTTTGTATTATAACTCAATTTTTTACTCATAATAATATTTTGTATTTCGTTTTTTCTTTCAATCTTAATTGAGTTTTGATTTTGTTGTATCTATTTAACTAGTCTAATAAGTGGTATCGAAGTCTAGTTAGGCTCAATGACTGTCACTATTAATGAATCCTCTGCATCACAAAATAAATTAGATATTGTTCTCCATTTAAGGTAATAGGTATTATTCACATCTACAATCATTGTTTATATGAAATAGTGAGAGTTATTTCTCTTAACTTAAAGCAGTGCGAGATAGAACTAATTGTAGTCAAATTTAAGATTAAGAAGTTCAATGAAAATAATTTCTTATTTTGGAACCTGAAGATAGAAAGTTATCTTCACTAGATTTAACTGATGAAGTCTTATCAAATATAGAGGCGAGGAAAATATTAAAAGAAATATGAAATCTTCTCATAAAATTGTTTGAGGTCAAGTCACTCTAAAACAAATTTTCTCTTAAAAGAAAACTTTATATTCTCAAGATGTCATAATCTATTTTGATAGCTGAACACATTAATAATTTGACTACTCTATTATCTAAACTCATATAATTAGACTACAATACAGCCACATGAACATGTTAAAATTTTACTTCAGATTCAGCCTTATCAACTTATCATCAATGTAAATAATAGTCTTCTTATCGATAACTAGTCTTCAATGAAGTCATAGTTATAATCTAAAGGAAGAAAGTTAGCATAAGGATAAGAAAGACATGTATTCTAGTTTATAACAATTCGAAGACTTGATGGAAAAAAAAAAGGATATCAATAAAACATGTGCCAAGTGAGAGCCAAAATTATAGTAAATCAAAATCAATAAGTAAAAGGAATTTAAAATGTTGTAATTGTGACAAGAAAGGTTACTTAAAAAGGAATATTGAAATTAAAATAAAAAATTCTTACGTAAATTTTGAATGTAATTTAGATGACAATAATGTCTGTATTATGAGGAAGTAACAATAATTGAAAGTAGGGAGTCACTATTTGATGTATGATTAATTGAATCAAGAGTTATTTTTCATATAACCTGTAGAAGAAAATGGTTATACCATTATGTAACTATCTTAGGAGAATCTATGTACAATTGTGATGATTATCTTTTATAGGTTGTCAATGTTAGAACTATTAAGTTGAAGATGTACAATAATATAACTCGCACTCTTCAAGAGGTACGACATATTGGTTTAACAAAGAATTTGTTATCTCTAAGGTGACTAGATGATTTTGGATGCAAAATAAAAATTGTCAATACAATTTTAAAGACAATTCAAGGTGTGCTTGTACTTTTGAAGGAAGAGAAGAAAAAAGGAAGACATTTACATGCTCGAACTAGAAGATTTTAAAGAAAAAAGGAAAAAATAACCTAGTTTGCAAATTGAACAAATCTCTATATGGTCTTAAACATATGCCAAGGTGTTGGCATAAAAGATTTGATTATTTCATTATGAGCTTGGAAAATCCAAACTTAATATATATCCTTAAGCATATTTTAAGAGGTTGTTAATGATGATTTTATTATCTTATTATTATATGTAGATGATATATTAATTATAAGTGTTTATAAATATTATATTAAAGAATTGAAGACATAGTTGGCTAAGAAATTAGAAATGAAATGAAGGATTTGGGATTGACAAATAAGATTCTGGGGATCCAAATCACTAAGATAAAAATAACAGAAAATATTTGAATTTCTTTAAAAAAACCTACTTAAATAAGGTCACATGAGGCTTTATTATGCAAAATTCTTGTTAATTTCAAGTTATCCTTTAGTATAAGCTCTAGAAATAAAGATGGGAGGATAAAGATGTCTCTAGTATTATATGCATTTGCAATGAGGAGTTTAACATTCTCTTTAATTTGTACAAGGTCACACATTGTACATGCAGTGGGAGCAGTTAGTCATTTCATATCCTAACAGAGTGTGTTTCAGTGATGTAAAAAGGATTCTAAGATACATTAAGGAACCTATGATGTTACATTACAATATGGAGGATCAAACTTTATTGTCAAATAATATATTGACTTTGATTTTACAAATGATCTTAATAAATGTATAAAACATGTTATGTATTCGCTTACTAATGGGATTGTAAGCTAGGCTTCAAAGTTACAATCAATTTTTGCTAAATCAACATCATAAGCAACACATGTGGCAGTTGTATAACTAGTAAAGAAGCATTATGGTTGAAACTGGTGTTGAAAGAACTTGAGCACAAATAATATAAGGCTTTTATTATTTTGTGATAGTCATATTGTGTAGCATATAACAAAGAATTTGGTATTTCATTTAAAAACCAAACACATACGAGTTCAATTTAACTATATTCATAAGAAAATGGAGGAAGAAATTATAAATATGTAAAAAGTTCATATTAAAGATAATATAGAGTATTTCATGACAAAAGCGGTAAAAAATGACAATTTTATTTAATGCCAATCTTTATGCATCCGAACGAAAATGTAAGCAATATAACAATAGCAAGGTAATGTGAAAATTGATTGATACTTACCTAAATTTTCAAAGAAATTATTAAGAAAACTAGATATTACTCAAAAAATTTCTAAATATTATTGAAAAAATATAGAAATGAAGATAAATAATGTACAACAATAATAACAACACACAGTGAGGGCCTCTTTAAAATGCTAGGTTTTGGGAGGCTTAATAGTACACAGTCTTACTCTTATATAATAGAAAGACTGTTTTCGATAAATAGTGTATGATATAAAAATAAATATTAAAATATGTGATAATTAGAAAAAAAATTAAAAATGTATGATTGTAGCTAATTTGATTTGACTATAAATATTCGTATATCTTGTTGTTTTATATGCCATGAAACAAATTAAAATATCTAAGAGTAATGTTTGTGAAGATCTAAACTTATAAAATTTTAAAATTTAAATTAATATTATAATATATAATTATTGAATAAAATATTTATATTTTAAATCTTATTTTCATTTATAATAATATTATGTTTATCCTTTATAAATATTAATTAGGTTATGATCATGCTTTATTTGCTTAATTATTTTAATATTTACATTTGCATTTTGTCAATTGCAGAAGTTAACGCTTTATTTGGGATTTCATGTGCATGTATATGGATAGTGTGAAACGTGGCCTCGTTTCTATAAATTATGAAAAAAATAATTAATAGTTTAAGTCCACGAACAAAATGGTGCCAATGTGAATGCAGTATTTAAACAAAATAAGAGAATTAATCACTTAGACGCGTAACGTTGATTGCTGTGGACCGGTCTTACCTGCCGCTAATGTGCTATTCTCTCATTTGTCCCTTGCATGGAGTCCCGCTTCGGTTGTTTTGTTCAGATTCTGACACTTGTCTTTCATTCCTGACTCCTAGTGTCTTTTAAATTTGTAAATTTTATTTATCCCTATATATTTATATTAAAGTCGTCAAAAGTTATTATACTAAAAAAAATTATACTATACATGGTTTACTATAATTGAATTGGATAAAAAGAAATTAAGTAGAAAATAGACTACCTTATATCATTTGTATAAAATAATTTATTAACAATGATTAAATTATTAACAATGGTTAAATTAATTAGGAAGTCTACTAATAAAGCCTCCTAATTACTGATTGTTCTTCCATTATCTTTTATATTGTATTTATAATTCCTTTAGCCCTTGTCTTTATTTTTTCAGTGTCATTTCAAAATAAATAAGATCATTATTGTGTTCTCACTGTCAATTTTTCATTAGTATTTTTATACTGACAATGATTGTTTGACATATTCTTAAAATAAATTTCATAGCAAATTACAGATGACATACAAATTAGTAAGGATTTTTTTTTTGATATATTCTAATTTTTTTAATTTTATTCAATATTTAACCAATTTTATAATATTCTGGCACCATTTAAACCTTTTAATTCTTAATTTTTTTAAAAATTTTAAAACATTGCTTGTCCGTACTTCAAATATTTTTTAATCCTCTTATATTATTACGTTAAGATACAATTTTACTATCTGAAGAGTGAATAATACAATACAGCTTGTTATATTTAGTGCAACAACAGTAAAAAATGGTAATAAATAACACGAATCATGTGGTTTCAAGATCGGGGAACTTCCTAACTTCACATTTATAAAATATTTCCCGCGAAAGAAACTACCTGTCCTTTATGGGATAGCGTAGTAATTTTCCAAGAGCATAAAAAAAAAACCCATTTCTAAATATTGGAATTTTTGCCTACAATTTCAACGTCGAAGGATTTTGACAGATTCTTACAATAGTTCATACAGATTTTTGGATGAAATCAAATGCGCGTCTGCTCTGATGAATTGTCAAAAAAAAAAGGCAAAATAAGAATTAAGTAATAAATGTCTGCAAACTAATAACCAAATTAACTGATACAAAGTCAAAGTTCCACGTTCAAAAGCTTTCAGGTTGCGCCGTCTCTCATCTTTTTCTTCTTCTTCTTCTTCTTCGTTACTTGGGGTTGTTTGTGTTTTTCTTTTATTTTTCTTCTAGAAGGAAGAAAAGTCAAGTACTTAAGGTGTTGTTTCATGGAAACCAGTCAGGTTTCATGACTATTTTAAGGTGAATATGCTAAATGGGCAAAGGATCTCCTTACAAAATCGTCACTAGTTTCTGTTAATATCTATCTCCTGTTTCTTTCCCTTGACCCTCCAAGTCTTTGCATTTATCATTGATTTGTATAGACGGGGAACACCGTTGTTTCTCGTGTGTCATTGGAACACTTTCCCATTAGCTGTCACAAGGTTGGTTTGGGTTTTATGTTCTTTGTTAATTGTGATTCTATAATCTCCAGTTTTTCTCTGCTCAAAAGCCTACCTGGGTTTGTTTGTTCTTTCTGTAGAAGTTCCGACCTTTCCTTTCCCCTTCAACATTCTGTTCAGCTATTGCCATTATGCAATTTTGTTTTCAGTGTGGCTTCTAACTTCTCTCTAAATTTTCCATCTCTCTGAATCTCAGAGTTTGTTTTACACTCGAATATTCGTGTTATATTTTTTCTGTCGGGATATTTATCTACCCAATCTCTTCTTCCCGAGTTTTGGTTATATCAAGGATTGCCTCTTTAACGAGCTGCTTTTCGCTACCTGGGAGGATATTTCTTGGTCTTACTTTGGGACTCTGATCTGGATAATTTCTGCAAGTTTCTTATTTTCCTCAAAGAAGCTGCATTTTCACCGTTAACAGTTTCCCCAAGAAAGATAGAAAAAGAATCAATTTTGCAGGTGAATTCTCTATTTGAACCCAGAAGTTGTCTCATAGTCTCAAAGAAGCTGCACCTATTGGTGTCAATTTGATATAACAGACACCATAATTCTGTTGTTGTCAGTGGTTTCCTCTTTGTTTCTGGTAGCGAATGGGTGGCGGTAGAAAGAGGAGACTACGTTTGAGTAAGATCTACTCACTCGGATGTGGTAAAAAGTCATTGTTCAAGGATGATCATTCACAAATTGGGGGACCGGGATTTTCAAGGATAGTGTTCTGCAATGAACCAGAAAGTTTTGAGGCTGCAATTCGCAAATATGCTGTCAACAGTATAAGTAGTACCAAGTACACTCCTGCAACATTCATTCCTAAATCATTGTTTGAGCAGTTCAGGAGGGTGGCTAACTTTTACTTTTTGGTCACTGGTATTTTGGCCTTCACACCTCTTGCACCTTATTCAGCCGTCAGTGCTATTCTTCCTTTGATTGTGGTTATTGGAGCGAGCATGATCAAAGAACTCATTGAAGATGTGCGACGAAAGCAGCAGGTAATTTTAATTGCTTACTGGGTATAATTATGTCCATCTGTGCTTCTCGGTGGTTGATGCGTTCAATTAATCTTCCATTTTCTTTTTTTTTTCCCAGTTTCAAGTTACAATATGAGTACATAAGATTGGAAATAAACTAAAATAGTTTCTATTTAAAAACTTTATTTTGGCCTAATTTCGAGATTCCTAAAATACCTGTAGAAGTCTATCCAGGTTAGGGGAGAGTTTTGTAAGTTTAAGCTAAACTGCTGATGATCAAAATGAAGATTTTTGTATGGATCACAAGGGACTAAAAAGGAATGAAAATTTATAGCCTGCATAACTTTAGACAGTTAATTCTCGTAATCAGTTCATTTCTCTTTATATGCAAATATCTTTCTGTTGACCAGCCGAGAATGCATAACCAAAATTTTTAAGCTAGACTTCAATGTAACTTGAGAGAATTCATGAAGCATCTTCATTGCAGTATCTAGTCTTTTTTTGTTGGCAATGTTTTTTTCTGCTGCAGTTCAACAGAAGTTTGATTCAACTGGGAAAATATTTCAGTAAAAGTAGCATATTTTCCTGTAGGACTTTCTAATATTTGTGAAGCTTATTCGTTACCTTAGAATATTTTATTTTCTTTCTACTGTGAAAATAATCTGTGTAAAGTTAGTCCTTTATGGAAACTCTGTTGCCTACTTTTGAACATGAAAATTGGCAGGATATTGAGGTGAACAATAGGAAAGTTAAAGTGCATGCACGTGATGGAGTTTTCAATCAAACTCAATGGAAGAATCTGAGGGTTGGCGACATAGTAAAGGTGGACAAGGATGAATTCTTTCCAGCAGACCTTCTGTTGCTTTCGTCCAGTTATGAGGATGGAACCTGCTATGTTGAGACCATGAACCTTGATGGAGAGACAAATCTGAAACTGAAACAGGCAGTGGATGTGACTTCTGTTTTGCTCGAGGACTCTAACTTCAAAGATTTCAAGGCTATGGTAAAATGTGAAGACCCAAACGCAAATTTGTACACCTTTGTTGGAAGTTTGGAGTTTGAAGAGAATGTCTATCCCCTCAATCCTCAACATCTTCTACTAAGAGACTCAAAGCTACGGAACACAGACCATATATATGGGGCAGTTATCTTCACAGGACATGACACAAAGGTTATTCAAAATTCAACTTCTCCCCCTTCGAAGAGAAGCAGAATTGAGAGAAAGATGGACAAGGTTATCTATCTCTTATTCAGTATTTTGTTTTTGATGGCATTAATTGGTTCTATTTTCTTCGGCATTGCAACTAGAGATGATCTGAAAAATGGAAGGATGAAAAGGTGGTATCTGAGACCAGATGACTCTACAGTTTCCTTTGATCCCAAGAGAGCTTTCGTTGCATCTATTCTTCACTTTCTGACAGCCCTAATGCTGTATAGCTATTTAATTCCAATCTCCTTGTACGTATCAATAGAAGTCGTTAAAGTTCTTCAGAGCATTTTCATCAATCAAGATATTCACATGTACTACGAAGAAGGTGATAAACCAGCTCATGCACGCACCTCAAACTTGAATGAGGAACTTGGGCAAGTTGATACAATACTTTCAGATAAGACTGGAACACTAACCTGCAATTCCATGGAGTTTATCAAATGTTCAGTGGCTGGGGTTGCATATGGTCGTGGTGTTACTGAGGTTGAGCGAGCTATGGAAAGAAGGAAAGGTCATCCATCCGTTGGGAAGGAAAACGATTTTCATGAAAAGGATTCAACCCGTACAAAACCACTAATTAAAGGCTTCAATTTTGAAGATGAAAGGATAATGAATGGAAACTGGATCCATGAGCCCAATTCTTCTGTCGTCTTACAGTTTTTGCGCTTGTTAGCCATCTGTCATACTGCTATTCCTGACGAGAATGAAGATACAGGCATGATCTCCTATGAAGCTGAATCACCAGATGAAGCAGCATTCGTGATTGCAGCAAGAGAACTTGGATTTGAATTCTGCAAAAGGACTCAAACAAGCATATCTGTTCGTGAATTTGATATCAAGTCTGGGAAAAGGGTTGAGAGGTTAGTGTTCCTTATTTTTTTTTCATGTTTTAGGATACAGGGAAGAATCAATAAAACTTTGATAAAATCCTAGCACACCTTTTCTTCTGACCTTAAGCATACTCGTTGAATCATGGAGTATTTGTTTTCTAATTCCCCAGATTGGTCTGCACTATGACTGCTCTACTTCACCGTCTTCTTATAATTTTTTTGACCCTTTGTGCAATTTTTTTGTTTGTTGATTTTGGTATTAATCTTTTGCTTATAGCTTTCATTTGGAAAATGTTGGGGGATTTGAGTCTTATTTCCTTGACTAAAACTAGTAACATTCTTAAAGCAGAGTTATGTATATCTGGTTCTGCAATGTCCATTGGTAGGAAAATAGTGCTCAAAACACTTGTGGAATACTTGACTCAATCCTCCAATTCTTTAGTTATACATGCACGTACTAGTGTTGTTTCAATTTTTTGAACTCATTTCTTAGGGGATTAATTGATTTTTCTTGCAGGGTATACCAGATTTTAAATATTTTAGAATTCAACAGTGCAAGAAAGAGGATGTCTGTTATCATAAGAAATGAGGAGGGACAGCTACTAATACTTTCTAAAGGAGCTGACAGGTTTGTGACAAGCCACCCCATGGCAGTTGTTTTTGTTTGAAGTACGTAGGACTTCATTGTAACATAATATTTGTATGATGCAGTGTCATGTTTGAAAGGCTTGGTAAGAATGGTAGACAGTTTGAATTGGAGACAAGAAACCACGTGAATGAGTATGCTGATGCAGGTCTAAGGACCCTGATTGTTGCTTATCGTGAACTTAGTGAAGACGAATATAAGGTTTTCAATCAGAAATTAAGTGAAGCCAAGACCTCAGTTAGCGCAGATCGGGAAACATTGATAGAAGAAGTAGCTGACATGATTGAGAGGGATCTAATCCTTCTTGGTGCTACCGCTGTTGAAGACAAACTCCAAACTGGGGTCAGTTGAGAAAATTTAGGAAAGAATTAACATAAACTTAACTTTCTATATCATTCTTATATGATTTGCCTTTTGATGCTTATTCAGGTTCCTGACTGCATAGACAAGCTTGCCCAAGCAGGAATTAAGATCTGGGTTTTGACTGGAGATAAAATGGAGACCGCTATCAACATTGGGTATGTTATTATGGATGTCAATGGGCCGGGCAGGGTTGGCCCGCCCTCGGCCTGGCCTCAAAAACAGCGGGCCGCGGGCCGGCCGGTGGCCCGCAAGGGCTGGGATGGCCCGGCCCGCCGATGGGTCTACTGGCCCGCGGTCGGCCCGTGGCCCGGCGGGCCAAGCCAAACCCGGCCCGTCTATATTTTTTACTAAAAAATAAATACAAAACGGTGTCGTTTTGGACAAAACGACGCCGTTTTGTCGGGCCGCAAGCCGGGCTGGCCCGGCCCAGCCCGTGGCCCACCCATGGCTCGTCAAACTCGGGCCAAAATCGGGCCGGGCCAAAATTGACATGTCTATATGTTATTTTGTTACGAGTCTTAAATTAAGACCATTAGGATGAAGCTATAGTTCATATTAGAAGTGATTCTCTAACTTGAAAATGTGAATGTGCAGATTTGCTTGTAGTTTACTTCGACAAGGAATGAAGCAAATTATAATCACTCTGGATACGCCAGAGATCCAAGCATTGGAGAAAGAAGGGGAAAAGAACGCAATCACCAAGGTAATTTATTAGTTTAGTTTACAAAAATATCAACCCAATTCAAGCAATCTATAAGTTAGAGAGCCTTACTACTAATGTGACAACAACCATGCATATGAATGTGTATAATACAAGAAATGTACTTATGTAAGTGTTACTGCCCGGATTTTCTGATCCATTTGATAGGCATCGAAGGACAGTGTTCTCAAACAAATAACTGAAGGGAATGCTCAGCTTACGGGATCAAACATAGGTTCTGCAGCATGTGCTTTGATCATTGATGGGAAATCACTTGCGTATGCCTTGGAGGATGATATAAAGAACAAGTTTCTTGCGCTTGCACTTAAATGTGCATCCGTCATTTGCTGCCGTTCCTCACCAAAACAGAAGGCACTGGTGGGCCTTCTTTCTTTGGCTTGCACACAGCGGGTGCATGCTGTTTCTTTTCAGCTCTTTGTCTATAATGCTTACCATCAACTTTGCTGTTCAGGTGACAAGACTAGTCAAATGTGGAACTGGGAAAACAACCTTAGCAATTGGTGATGGTGCCAATGATGTGGGCATGCTTCAGGAAGCCGATATTGGGGTTGGAATCAGTGGCGTTGAAGGAATGCAGGTGCCTTGGCAATTTGTACAAATTACTTTTGTTGTGGTATCCCTTCTTTTTGCTATGAATTCTTGTAAACCCTACTTCGTGGTTTTATCAACTCAGGCTGTCATGTCAAGTGATATAGCAATTGGTCAGTTTAGATATTTGGAAAGGTTGCTGCTCATACATGGACATTGGTGCTACAGAAGGATCTCATCAATGGTAATTCTATTATTAATAATAAAAATAAAAATTGATCGTGGATGAGCTTTTAAATAACAAGTTTATCTATTATTCTTTCTCTTGGCAGATATGCTACTTCTTCTACAAGAACATCACGTTTGGTTTCTCCCTTTTCCTATACGAGGTATACACATCATTCTCTGGGCAACCTGCATACAATGACTGGTTTTTGTCGCTTTACAATGTCTTCTTCACTTCGCTTCCGGTGATTGCTTTGGGTGTCTTTGACCAGGATGTATCCCCCAGTTGTTCTGTCAAGGTATGTGGCCTGCTCACGCTTAGTTGTGAATTGATATGGATATTGTGAATAAACTGAAATTGTAAGTTTCCACATTCCAGTTTCCTCTATTATACCAAGAAGGGGCGAAAAATGTGCTCTTCAGCTGGCGCAGAATTATTGGTTGGATGTTGAATGGTTTGACAAGTGCAATAATCATGTTCTACTTCAGTACAAAAGCACTGGAGAAGCAAGCGTTGAACAGAGATGGAAGAACTGGTGGAAGAGACATATTGGGTGGCACGATCTATTCGTGTGTGGTGTGGGCAGTGAACCTACAGATGGTGGTGTCAACTAGTTACTTGACAGTTATACAGCACATATTGATATGGGGTTCCATAGGCTTGTGGTACATATTTCTGCTGGCTTATGGAGCCATGTCTCCCACATTCTCTACAAACGCTTATAAAATATTTGTTGAAGCCCTTGCTCCAACCCCATCTTACTGGCTCCTCATACTGTTGGTCGTCTTCTCGTCCTTGATTCCATATTTCTCTTTTTTGGCCGTTCAAATGTGGTTCTTTCCCATGTACCATCAAATGATACAATGGATTAATCATGGCGGTCAGTCCAACGATCCTGAGTATTGTGAAATGGTGCGACAAAGGTCACTGCGTCCAACAACGGTTGGTTTCACGGCACGTGTAGCTGCTACAAGTAACCGGGTAAGGCAGTCATGATCTAGAAGACCTGTAAAATTTGACCTACTGCAGAACCAAAAGAGTTTTTTTTTTTGTATACCCTTTTTGCTAGTTTATGTTCATCTGTATATACGAATTAGTACAAAATGTGATCATTTATTTATCCATTAATATTATTTTTGCAATAACTTTCCAAGGCTTCACTATGATCCAAGTCTACTTATCAGGCCCTTGTACAATTAAGTTTGGAGGAGAATGCATTGTTCCTGTTTGACCATTAATGCTATCAGCTCAGCTGGGTGTACAGAAAATCGTATCTATTATGAAATACCCAAGACCTTGATGGTTCACTCCACGGACCTGAATACTACAAAATTGCAGTTTTCAACTCCTTGGCTGATGCTGGTAGACCATTTGTTTTGCTGATCCATTTTGGCCACATCCATTTTGCCTAAAGTCTAGTCTATTTTGATTTGGATCTCAGAAAGAGTGAAAAAATGTCTATGATATTGTTCTTTCTATTTCCTTTTCAGCTAGTCAATCTTATTGTTAGGAAACTATCCATGACATAATCAAAGGCGCAACAGAAATATTTTATACAGTTTTATAGTTAGGTCTTAATAATTGAATAATTTTAAAAAATATGAACATAAAAAATAAATGAATTGTAATTGATTCGAATTCTTGCAAAAATGTATTGATGAAGTGCCAAGTATAAGTTGTCTAAATATCCGCATCTAACAGTATCCACATAACAGAGAAAAAAAGTTCAAAGGTAAAGGTCAGAGCAATATTTTAAAAATTAAATCAGATATCGAACCGCTCAAAGGAAAGTTTTAAGATTTAAAAGTTCAATCGGTATGAAATTGTTATAAAACTAGCATATAATAAATTAAAAGTAAAAAATTATAAGAGTAAATAAAAATATTTTATTACAATAAAAATACGTCAACGTCTATTATTATATAAATAATAAATAATAAATAAAATCTAAAAATTCAAACTAAATTTATTTTAATATAAAACTTAAAATAACAATAAATCAAAATTGTATTTGAAACTGTGTCTTATCATCGTCAAAATCTAATAAAAATCAAAGATGTTAAAATTTACGAAATCTAAAGAAGTTAGCTTACAAAATCAATGTTTCTAAATAAAAATATAACTATGATTCTTTATAAATATAAGTAATAAAATGATATTTTATATCAATCATAAATTTACATATAATTCTCTAATTTTAAAGTTTAAACCATATGAAAAATTTCAAATTTACTATCTTATTAAGTGTATGCAAAAATAAAAATTTTAATTGATTAAAAATAAAGATATACATAAGTTCACAAATATTATTTAAATCAAATTAGTTACTTTATTTTAAAATTATTAATTCATCAAATAATTTATAGATATTATATTTCATGCGTATTGGTAAAATAACTATTTTATAAATTTTGTCAATATAAAAAATAAAACAAATGACCATGGAACATCCTTAAAATGCAATCACCAGTTAATTCCCTTTTCAAGATAAAAATATATAAATTATGATTCTTTATAGATATAAGTAATAAAATAATATTTTAAGTCAGTCATTTTCATCTGATCATTTCATTTCCTTCTAATCATAATGAATGATACTACTTGAGAGAAATAAAAAGAAGAACGCAAATAAAATCTGAAATCAAATCAGCAATCTTTAGGATGAATTCAAATAAAGCACCCAGAATTGATGGATTTTCGGCCTTATTTTTCCAAAGTCAATAGGGCTAAGTGGGGCCCAAGGTGGTGACCTTTATTCAAAAAATATTTAGGAACGAAGGCTAGGAACTGGATGTGAATCAAACCATTCTAGTACTGATCCCCAAAGTCTCTTCCTCGAAGTATATCACTCAATTTAGACCTATTAGTTTGTGCTCAGTGATGTACAAGATCATATCAAAAGTGATAGTCAACCGAATGAAGCCCCACCTAGATACCTTAGTGGCAAATACCCAATGCAGTTTTATTCTTGGCAGAAACATAATAGATAACATTATCATTGCTTAGGAAATCATCCATTCGATGAGAAAGAAGAAAGGGAAGACTGGGTATTTCGCTCTAAAAGTGGGTCTGGAATATCGACTGAACTGGGATTTTATAAATGACACACTCAAGGAAATTGGGATTCCCAGTACTTTACTCCGGGTCATTATGAAGTGCATTACTACGGTTTCAATGCAAGTTGCGTGGAATGGTCAGCTCTCTGACCCATTCATACCTTCAAGGGGTATTCGATAAGGAGATCCGCTCTAGCCTTACATCTTCGTCCTCTTCATGGAACGTTTGGGACATCTCATATCCTATGCGGTGGACCAAGGAATGTGGAAACCGTTTAAGTGGAGAAGGACAGGACCTTCTATTTCACATCTCTTTTTTGCTGATGACCTAGTCCTGTTTGGTGAAGCTATCGAGGGTCAAATGAAGGTGGTTTCGAGAATCCTGGAGAAATTTTGTAAGGAGTCGGGGCAAAAGGTCAGCCATTCCAAAACTCGTATATTCTTTTCCTAAAATGTTTCCCCAGATCAAGCGCGCAGGCTTAGCCAAGCGTTACAGGTTCAATGCATGAATAATTTGGGTAAATATATAGGGGTATCATTGATTTATGAGCGTATAAAGAGAAATACTTATCAGTACATCCTAGATCGGGTCCATCAAAAGTTAGCTAGGTGGCGTGCTCGGGAGCTTTCACTGGCAAGGTGAGTCACATTAATACAATCAGTGATATCATCCCTCCCCACCTATATGATGCAAACTGTGAGGTTGCCATGACAACTTTGTGATGAACTGGAACAAATAATGAGGGCCTTCATTTGGGGGTCACACGACGAGAAGCGGAAAACACACTTAGTCAATTGGAATGTAGTTTGTCACTCGAAGAAAGCAGGGAGACTTGGGATCAAACGTATTAGAGCCACAAATGATGCCTTTCTCACCAAATTGGGATGGGATTTGCTCAGTAAGCTTATAGCGCTTTGGGTTCAAGTCCTTAAAGCTAAATATCGGCAAATCTACATCATATCCCTCAATCACTGCATAAGCAAGGGTTGTCGATAATTTGGACGGGAATAGAAGCTACGTAGGGTTATGTCCGTCAAGGAATCAAATGGAAGCTAGGAAATGGCAGCCGGATATATTTTTGGCTAGACTAGTGGTTGGAAAATTAGGGTCCCCTAGTGACTGAGACATCAGTTCCCCTGCCTAATCGGTTGATGTACACAAAAGTGTCAGATTACGTAGAGAAGGATGGGAACTAGAAATGGAATATGATCCAGAGCTATCATCCATTTCAAGCTTGTTTGGCTATTGTGACAATTCGACCTCCACCAGATGACATGGATGAGGACTAAGTTGTGTGAAGCTCAGGACAACATGGTGTGTTCATGTTAGCATCGACTTATGATTTAATCACAAATTTAGATTCGGCGACCCAGAATCTGATATGGAATGTAATTTGGAAATGGTCAGGGCCACAATATATTTGATCATTTCTGTAGCTATTAGCCAATAGGAAGTTGCTAACTAACCAACATCGTGTCGCTAGACATATAGCAACAGATAACAACTGTCAGTTCTATCGTCAAGAAGAGACAACATTGCACGTGCTTTGGGATTGTAATAGGGTGAAGGCGATATGGTTGCATTCCAATTTGGCTAACCCTTTTCACATGCAGGTAGGAAAGTGGGCCATAATATTTGGTGTCTCTTGCTGGTATCTATGGTAATGGTGGAACAAGAGTATTTTTGAAGCTGATTTTGCGTGGTCGGAAGTAGGACACCGCATTGTTTCAGATTATATCAATTGGGTCAGAAAAGCACAAATTGTGACTGGTCAAGTCATCAACACACCGGGATTGCCTGTAGGTCAATTTGTCAGTTGGAATCCACCGCTAGAGGGTTGGATAAAATTAAATACAGATGGAGTGGTCCAACACGGGTCACCTGTTGGATTGGACGGGAAGTTACTTCGGGATTGCCATGGACAGTGGTTTGGCAAATTTATGCACAATATTGGGGCATGTACAGCCTTGATTGCGGAATTATGGGGAGTGCATGAAGGGCTTAAATTGGCTTGGGACCTTGGTTATCGGCAAATCTGTAACACCCGCACACCCCCTAGAAGGATATATGAATGCCACACAAAACCGCACAAACAAATCAAAGCATACAAAAACTTCCAGTAAACAATTCAAACA
>JAOQMS010000003.1:17853958-17864495 GCA_027563885.1 Erythroxylum longipes
TTTAAAAACATAAGTAAGTCATATGGAATATATGTTCAATGAAACATTCCAACTAGGCTACAATTTGGGGCCTTACAAAATCGTCCTCGAAGTGGATTCGGTGGAGGTAATCAATATTCTTTCATCCTCTGAACGGTTACTTAATGAGGCTATTTTTTTGGTGTAGGGCATATAGGCTGCATTGGGGCGCAATTGGGATGTGCAGATTCAACACGTTTATAGGGAGAGAAATCAGAGTGCTGACAATCTAGCTAAGTTAACTTTGCGAGCACGACCAGGAATGCACGTACTTATTGATCCTCTTATGGAAACGCGAACAATTGTACAATAGGACAGTCGAGGAGCTTTATGTCACCGAGGCATGCGATAATGTTGTAATTTTGTTTTTCCTTTCCATTGTATTCAAAAAAATAAATAAATAGAAGAACAACGGGTTAGACATATTTGAAAGAGAAAGAAGCAGCAGCAGCGTAGATTATCTTCTTCTTTGGCTTGTGGTTACAGCAAAAGAAGTTGTAACTGACGTTACATAAGCATATATAGCTTGTTTAGTTTAGTAATGACGGTGTGGGGTATAGGCCATTGGATTTATTTTTTTCGCGAGCAGTCAACTATTTGGTTGTTGGGTTTATCAAAGATCAAAAAGTGAAGAACACGAACCTTACTTTTCTTACATGGTAACTCCTTGGTGGTTTATTTTCAAGTTATGATTTTTACTTTCTCTAACCATTTATAGCTTTAGATTTTCTTTCATTCTTGTTTTCTCTTCATTTTTTCATCATTCATGCTAAAGACATTGTTTATCTCCCTTCCTCTCTCATGGGTTTGGTGGGTGAGTTTTATTTGATCTTTGGAGTTGGAGTGTGATTGGTTATAGATGCTAATCTCTCCTGATAACCGGAGAAAGGTAGAAAACAAGTGGACAAAAGGTAGAAAACCAGAGGAGAGAAGCGAAAAGCAAAAACCTGGTTCAGTTCACGATTTAGAGGTTATTTAACCGGTTAGTTTTTACTCTCAACAGTTAAAAGCAAAAACATAATCGAAAATTAGTCTAATTCGTATTTAATTCGGTCGGATCAGTAATCCATAAGATTTTTAAAACATTGGGTGGTCCCTTATGCCATCCTATTATTTATAGAAAAAATAGAAAAGTTTCTTTATTATCAAAAATAAACTTCCTAATTATAATTAAAGCGTATTATAAAAATTAAACTTCTTAATTATAATTAAAGTCAAAATTTAATAATAATAATAATTTAAGTTTATTAAAATCAAATATCTTTTATTTGATGCTTAAAGTTTTTCAAAATTCACAATTAAGTCCAAACTAATTTAAATTAAAATTTCTCTTTATAACAACTCTTTTATATGTTACCTATTAAGAACCTAATATGTTGACTATGATTATAATTTACAATTATAACTAGATAAATTAGAACTCTTTTAATTCTCCAATTAAATAATTTATAATCATAGATTAAGATCGATATCTAATAACATATCATTGTCATCCAAATATTAGGAATGTCAAAGTGGTTTGACTAAACCTATTTACATATGGTTATGATGTATAGTTTAATATTTGTCATCCAACATTCCGATTGGACATAGAGTATAGATTTAATGTCTACTTTTTTTAAATCCAATCATATTTTGTTCTTGCTAATTAGTAATTGATGTATAATTCATATGTGAAAACACTCTTCTAGTCTCAATTTGCTCTATCTAGAGAATTCTTTAAATCAATACTAATTACGAACAACATAACATTCTCCCTAATTATTTTAGAATAACGAATCTTTTATTGACTTACTCAACTATCTACTATAGTTAATAGTTCATATTATATCCTAATACTATCAATTAAGTTATCCTAAATAGAACGAGTTATAACTAGTATGAAAATATAGTAATTCTCACAGGAGATACTATGATGATCTTAATTTTAAGGATCAATTGTATAACTACAATAATGAGGAAATTCACAGATACATAAGTAATATTCTATTTGAGACCCTCATAATCAGGCAGTTTAGAAAACTGATATTATAGTAAGCACTTACATATTTATTTGAGTATATTCATAATTTAATTTATGAAATCAATTACTTTCTTTATTAAAAAAGAAATATAACATGTGCTATTCCATCAATATCTCATTTTTATGAAACTATAACTAGGAACAAGTTAGAAATAATATATAAATGAAATTAAATTCTTATAATTACGATCTCATCACAATTTTAATTGCATAATAATATTCCAAAGATTTTATCTCTAGCATTAAAATATCAAATATAATTAATAAGATACATAAAGTTAAATAATGTCATTATTAATTAAAATAATAATGTCATACATAAAATTGCAACTAACCAATTAGCTACAAGAGTATAAAATAACAATCTCTCACTTGTACTAAAGCAATCCCCTATGAATCAAATACCATAAATTTCTATATATTGACCATATCTCTTTTGATACGATGGCTTAGTGAGAAGATCTACAAATTTTCCTTCAGTGAGAACTCACTCTAATTTTATGTATTTTTGTTCCACTATTTTCTCGATTAAGTGAAACTTTTTGAGTACATGTTTGGACCGTTCATGAGACTTTGTTTCCTTTACTTGTGTAATGATGCCATTATTGTCATGGTATAATACTATTAACTTAACAATACAAGGAATCACTCTAAGTTCGGTGATGAACTTCTTGATCTAAATTACTTCATTTGCCACCTCTGACATTTAAATGTACTTTGCCTCGATCATAAAATCTACAATAGTTGGTTGTTTGATACTCTCCTATCTTAGTGCACCACCATTCAGTATGCTCTGACTGTAATCTGCTATCATTTGGATCAAATTGAAAACTAGCATCTGAATACTCTTGAACTCTTAGTTCAACTCCTTTATAGCCAAGAAAATATCTTTACTCTTTTAATATCTTTACTCTTTTTTAAGTACTTTAAGATATTTTTCACAGTGGTCTAATAATCATTAGAATTGGCTTGAAACTTCCTTATTATGCTCAAAGCATAAAAGACATCTGGACTAGTATATAGAATCGGATATATAATTGATCTAATTACCGAAAAATATGGAACAAAATGTATTTTGTTTCTCTCTTGTTGTGTCTTTGGACATATAATTTGTGAGAGAAAAATCACATGTGACATGTAAAAGAATCTCCTCTTGGAATTCTTCATACTAAACATCTTTATTACTTTATCAATGTATATGGATTAGGATAAGTTAAGCAACCTCTTTGATGTATCTCTATAGATTTTTATTCCTAGAATATAGTCTGCTTTTTTCATATCCTTTATGGAAAAATTTTAGGACAACCAAAGTTTTACATATTAGGGCGTTGGTATATTGTTTCTAATAAGCAATATGTCAATCCATATATAGCATTAAGGAGACGAATACACTCCTACTAACATTCTTATAAAAATATGGTTGATTTACTTTTTTGATAAAATCAAACTCTTTAATTATCTCAGCAAAACGGATGTTCCAACTCTGCTTCTCTTGCTTTAAGTCTATGAATAGACGTTTGCATCTTGCACAATTGATTAGGAAATCTCTTAGATTCAAAAACTTCAAGTTGTGTCATATATACATCCTTAAGCGAATTCTTATTGAGAAATATTATTTTGACATTTATTTTTCATATTTTATAATCATGATATCTAGTTGTGGCAATAAGATCCTTACAAATTTAAGCATAGGTATTGACGAAAAGGTTTTATCAAAATCAACTAATTGTTTTTATTTGTAATCAATAACCACTAACTATGATCTGGACTTATAAAACACAATAAGGTACGAGGAAAGTTAGTAATAATAATAGAGGGGATCCTTTTTGCTTGTGATGTGTATTGCTGTAACAACCAGAGCAAACGAGGAGAAAAAGATAGGTTTACTCCATTATTTTGACGTGTGGAACGACAGCTGTTTGATGAGATAATTAAGAAGAAGTGAATCATCATCGATAGGTTTTCGGTGTTGATATCTTTTGGGTTTATAAAGAATACTAAATTGATTAGGGTTTTCAATTTGCACTAGAATTTAGAGATAATTGCACTTGTTGTTGAGATTATTATTATTGGTTATCAATTGTACTCTTAATTATTATAGTGAATTGACTTTAGTCCGTGAAGATCTGGACCGTAATTTTTTCTAATTGAGAGGAGTTTTCTACGTAAATTGCTTATGTGTTAATTTAGTTTCTTGTAATTTATTTCTCTTGCTGTTATTATTGTTGTGATTGTGGTAATTTTTCCTAACAATTAGCACATTAGCATTAACGACAGAAATTGTCGTTTCATCGTAGAGTTGGGCCCTATTGAGGTTTGTTCGCTTCGTCGTTTTAGTAGAAGCAGGTAACCATTTAATAAACTCAAAATTTTAAATTAAGTAATTTCAGTCTTATAATTGTAAGAGGTCCATTTTCTCTCCTTTGGCCGTTCAGCTAGCATCGTTTCGTGTAATTCTATTTTTAACTGGTTGGAAATTTTCTATGTTAATAATCGAATGAAAAAGTATAGTGGTTGCAGGAGCCAAACACCTTAAAAAGTTACCAATTCATTAGCATAGCAAGGCCTTGGATTTGCAGGGGCTTGTATCAATATTCAATAATATATTAGCCGCGTAAGTCGAGTCTGTACATACTTTCTGGACGTGACAAGTTCCTCCCCAAATTGCTTTTTCAAAAGGAGTCCTCATTCATCAGTGTATGCATATGGGATCGAGACACCATGGCAAATGCTCTCTTCAAGATCCTATGGGAGCTGGGTAGATGGGAAATCGTTTTGAGGTCATCTTTTACTAGCACATTCAATAGTACAGCTACAAGTTTGTGTAATAATTTAGGTCAAGCTGGGATTGGATGTACGAAAAAATTAACCTTTTTTTTGGGTCAAAGAATAAATTAACAGCTCGACTTCTTCTTCCTGTTATTACCAGGATCAAACCTAGAAGAATGAGTCAAAAATTCGAGAGCACATAAAATTCAAGATTAAAAAACAAAAAAAGTTTTAACAAGGTTATATCCAATCCAACAAATACCATCCTTGATGATCATAATTTTTTGAGAGAATTACAATTAGTACCTCGTGGATAAATACATCCCTCGCTTTAAACATCATCATCAGAAGAGCTACCTTATAATACATGCAACAAACAAGGCCATGAATGAAGGCTAGGCAGTAGCAACCTTTAGGCCAAGAAAATCAGTAGCAGATTTAGCCATGATATTTGCAAACTCATTAAAACTGATAACGCCATCACCATTCGTGTCCGCCTCCCTCATCATTTCCGTCAACTCACGGTACGATAAAGGATGACCCATTTTAGCCATGGAGCCGGCGAGCTCAGCCGCCGTGATATAGCCGTTACCGTCACGGTCAAACGACTGGAATACCTCCAAGAGCTGTTCCTGGTTGATGAGGATCTCCTCGTTGAGGTCTGGGAGAATGAGGTTGACCAACTCATCAAACTCGACATAGCCGTTTCCGTTGGAGTCCATGTTGTGAAGGATGATGTGGATTTGATCGCCGGTGGGCTTGAGGCCGAGAGAGCGGAGAAGAGCGGCGAGTTCGAGGTGGGTGAGGCTGCCGTCCGAGTCCATGTCAAAGCGCATGAATATGGCCTTGAGCTGCTTTAGTTGGTCCGTTTGGAGGGTCGCCATCATGGCTGAGATATGGATCGGAGATGGAGTCCTACGTTAGCGGATTGATTGAAAGAAAAATTGAAATCGGAGTAGAGTTCACTGGTGAACGGTGATTATTTGTTCTTTGAAGATCGTTTTCGTTTTCTGTTAATGATGTGGGGTTCCAATTTCCTTATCTCTTTATGTTGGAAGGGTTAAAACTTAAAAACTGAAACCGCGTTAGTACCTTAGTGATTGTTTTTGTCGTTTATGGTGATGTCTATGAAATAAGTTGGGTTTTTATTTCACATATCCTAATTTTAAAGTGTAGTTTCTATTTCTTATCATTCGTACTTAATCTTGAAATGCTGGTCTGAACGAAGATATTTCTCTAGATGTCTTATGTTTAGCACCAACTGATTGAGACACATATTACCTAATCTTGTTATATAAAATACGGATATAATTCTGGGCCATCGGTAATTGTTGCTCATCGTTTGTTCTATATTTAGCTAACGCCTGTGGTGTCACACAGAATCTCTATTTAAGCTTAATCTTCTGTATTTGAGTTGTCATGTCAGAGCGACACAATTTATATGAAAGCTTTTGACTTTCATTGTCGGTTGGAATTTTCTTTAGAAACTTCAACCCCCCGTAGTGTGGAAGCCCGATGCTGTGTATATCGTATAAATGCAAACCGAAATAAACTCATCTTATTTAGTGTCACATATTAATTTACTATAGGGTAAATTATATTATTTCTAATTCAACTTTGAACTATATAAATCATCTTACTTAAAACTTACCGACTTCATCTTATCACCATCAAACAGAGCCCAAGTAGTGCCGGCCCATCATAAAAAGAGGCCCTCAAATTTAATTTGACTCTTAGCTAACTTTTAAAGAACTTTGTTTCATCAAATATTCTATCTTTATATTTTGTTTCTTTTGTTCATAATATCCGCACACAAACACATTTACTAGTGTGCAAACATAACTATTGACAGTAACATCTCTAATATGAGAAATCGGAATTGCAACTGGAAGAGGGATGTCCGATTAGTTGTTTGTAGGGCCATCATAAAAAAAAAGCTCTATAATTCTCGTTACTTAATTTAAAAATTATATGTTTATATATTATCGATTTATTGGCCCTTTTTTTTTTTTCACCTAGGCCCTATAAAATAATAAAAATGTCCTTAAGCTCAAAGGGTATTTTGTAATTAATTATTGTGTTTTGAAGTTAACCTAGAGCTATCGTTCGAACATTTCAGATGCTATAGTTGAACTTGATTTTTATTTTTAACTATGATTTATTTTTAATTTGAGTTAAATTTATTTATAAAATATTCAATCATACATAAATTTAATGATTTTATATCTAAATAAATTTAATTTAATAAATAAAAGTTTCCAATTTATTAAACCTTAAAAATTTATTTTAACCTGTTCGTCATCGTCTACCTCTTTTTTTAATTTTCTTCCCATTTTTTATTGTTTTTAGTTAAATTATTTGTTTGATAGCAAAAGAAGAGTAAATCACAGTTTAACGTTTTAGAGTAAACCAAATAAATCCTATTCAAAACGTTTGAATTTAACTTTTTATTTGACATGGATTTGGCATACAATATGGAATGTATGTTTAATGTTTAGTCCAACGGTTAATGCTCCGGGAGGCGGATACCATGCAAAGCTTATTACTAGAAACTTGAAAAAGATCCGATGATTTTCAAATGGCTTTGCACATTTATAGAAATCTTATTATATTGCTAGAAACTTGAAAAATATCCAATGATTTTTAAATGGCTTGCTCATTTATGTTAATACAATAACGATGTCAAATTGAAAAAAAAAAATCCATAACATGAAACAAGTATGCATGTTAAACTCCTAGCTCGGTTCGCTCAGATGCATTTATTAGAAGTGGTCAGCCTTGAATCATCATCTTTCATTTTCTTACTGCTGTACAAAAAAAGGAAAAATCTGGAATGAATCAAACAATTAATGACCACAAAGAGACTGTTTAAGAAATAATAATTTTGCTAAATCAATTGGAATGTTTTAAAGAAGCAACTATTTCAAGTAATTCAAGCTTTACAGCACTCAACTCAAATTCATCTTTAGATACGTATCTCTGGGAGCTTCTTGATAACTCAAATTCATCTTCAGGTACATATTTTGGAGAGCTTCTTGATAACCCAAATTCATCTTTAGCTGCGTGTCTTGAGGAGCTTCTTGATCCCTCTCTACCCCAAAAGCTTCCAAAAGCAAACTGTCCCTTGTGAGATAGCTCTTCCATGACTCTCTCAATATCTTCCAAGCAACCCTCACAATCATGTTTATCTATAGGGCACTTATCTCCTATTTGTATCTTAATACACCCTTCATGAAACTCAACAAATTCATCGTCTTGACTTATGGCTTCTATTTTCTTGTCTCTCTTCCTGCTGTTAAGCTTCTTCTTTGCATACTCTTTAGTCCTTCGAGCCAGTTTGCATGGAAGTTTGAGAAAGATGAATATAATTAGTTGCAGAATCAAGCACTGGCAGCAGCAAGAAAGAACAACACAATCTGCGGCGACCATGCTAAAGTCTTCCATAATTGAATATAATGAATTGATGAATGAAGAAAGTAATGTTGGGAAAAAGAACTGGAGGATAGAGAGGTCATGTCTTACTAAGGAATCAGTTCCTTGTCCTCATAAGAGGGTTATTAGGAGAGCAAAAGCAAACCGAAGGTTGGTGGCAAAGTTAGTCATCACTTAAAAGATAGTATATTTGCATTGCCTTATGGCTTCCAAGATAGGGTCATGTTTGTGTAGTAAAATATTGTACGTAAAGCAAGAACAAGCTGTCTTAATTTTATTTTCGTGAATTATACTTCACCTTGGAATTGAAAGAAAATGACTAAATATTTATGAATTTAGTTATAACCTGGAGGATCTTGGAGTTTGGAGTTTGTCAATTGAGTTGGACTGTCTGAACTAACCCCTCATTCACTCTCAGGGCATGGAACATTGGCGAACAACTTGGTAACAGTACATCTCATGTCCATATCGTTGTTCAGTTGTCAAAAGTTGTTGCCATTCACCACAAGATTCCTGGTTTCTAGCTAGCCACATGATCAGGCACTTTTGAGCCATAGGTCGTTTTGAACCTTTCTTCCTTCTCTGGATTAAGAGTTGATTCCTCCTTTCGAACTCATCTTCCTTGATGGGTTGGTGAGAATTACATAAATGGCCATGTCTCTTTTTCTTCTGTGCCATGTACGACATAAAACTCGAGATTTATTTATCTGTCTGATCTCCTTCACTTTTTAAACTTGCAATTTATCTGCAACTGTTGAAAGATACTCTCTTCTATCTTCAACATTATGCAAAAAAATTTTCTTTCCAAAAAGTGGCATATAGTTTGTTTCTCATCTTTATGAAATATCACTTAAGATTAAGAAATCCAAATAGTTTGTTATTAGATATATACCTGACTAATTAAGAAGTATATTTCTATTAAACTTTTATTCATCAATTTTCAGTTATTCAAATTGTTAAAACAGTACAAGTTATTAAAACTTTGAATTTAAGGATAAACAATCGTCATACAAACAAGTTGAATTGCAAGTTTTATTGGATATTATGATTTTAGTTATCACCGTCATTAAATTTAGTTGAAGGTTTTCTGCTCTATAATAGATAGAAGATATATAGATATTAATTATCTCTTTACATAATTTTCCTTCCTGGTGATATTCAAGCATCCCCTCTATCTAGTCTATGCTCTTGTTTGTATGATATGGTTCTCTGTGCCAGTAAATTCCATACTAAAAAGATTCTGGGTGCTAGACTGTAGAGAAAATGTTACACGAGTATGTGCACGTAGTAGTAGGATTTATGACTTGCCTGATCATGTAAAAGGCTACGGCAATTGGCAATACAAGTTAAGAATTTCAGTCGTTTATTAAGTAGCCCTCATTCCACCAAAAACTATTCACATTTCAGTAAATGCTTCTTGCTTCATTTCTTTTCATGTTTAGGCGCACCACCAGAAGATGTTATATCTGTTGGACAATACGGTCACGGAGAAAAATAATTTTTTTTCAATAATTTAAAAAATTAAGCTCGAATCATAAAATATGAAGTTATACCTGATTTGATTTTTCTATTGAAATCCTTTTGATGAATCAATCATGAACTGTTTATACGTTCAACTTCTAACAGTATCTACGGAGCAATTTCTTAATTCTTGAGAGGAATGAGCAGGAGTGCTAGCTCCTTATACTTAATTCTATTTATAAAAAAACACTTAAGATTTTAATTTCTATTAAAATTAAATGCATCAATTATAATTAAAGTTTAATTCTAATTAATTTAATTTTAATAAAATCAAATATCTCATATTTGATTCTTAAATTTTTTCAAATTTTATAACTAAATCAATATTAAAATAAAATGTATCAATTATAATTAAAGTTTAACTCAAACTCAAACTCTAATTATAATTAATTTAATTTTAATGAAATCAAATATTTCATATTTGATCTATAAAGTTTTTCAAACTTTATAACTAAGTCCACTACAAGAAAATAGTGAGTTAGAGACGGAAAATACTGACGAAAATGACAAATATTTGGTCGGTATTTAACATTACCGACAGAATATACTGATGGACAAAAACGTCGGAGATTCGGCCGTAGCTAAACTTACTGCAGGTAAAGAAACAAACAAATGTCGGTAATTTCAACTGAAAAGTTACTGACCGTCCCACATTTTCCGCCGGTAAACTTACAGACGGAAATTAATTTTCCAACGTTAATTTTACCGACAGTAAGTTGCTAAACCGTATGTAATTTTAGCATCGGAATGTTTTTAATACCGTAGGTAAAGTTA
>JAOQMS010000003.1:17879612-17890338 GCA_027563885.1 Erythroxylum longipes
ATACCCAACGCTGTATATTTTATCAATGAATGAAGTGAATATTTTAAGAGTAATGATAATGATGCCATGTGCGAGTTAGTTTCGTTATTGCTCTAACATACCATTATCGTAGGATTTGTGCCTAAAAGCTTAGGTATGTACCCTATGGTAGTGGGATATTACACTAGGTTATTCAATAATTAGGTTTAATTAACGATTGTATCTTCATTAAACAATACCTAAGAGAAAACTCGGGTTAATTGGTAACTTATGATTAATAGTTGCTATAAGAGGTTTGAGAACAACAAATCAATGAAATATATTTAATTAGGGTGTAGGCCGAGATTGAACCAAAGAACCGGGTTCATAATGCATTTATCATTTTTTCATGTTTTCTCTAATTTGTTTTTATTAGTTTAGTTTCATTTTATTTTCTTGTTTGATAAACCAAAACACTTAAAACCTAAATACCGATTAATTTCATTTCAATAACTTTACACACAATCTCTGTGAGTTCGACCTAGACTCACCACTACTATAGTAGTAGTCTAGTTTATTTTGACTATCGTTACGACAGGCTGTCAATTTTGGTGTCATTTCCAGGGAGTGTGGTGTTTAGTTTTTGTTCATGATTTTAATTAGTGTTTTGTACATCGTTGTTTGTAATTAGTTCTTATGCATTTATTTCATGATCTGTTCACTTTTTGTTTACTGTTTGTTGTGTTTTAAAAAATATATTTATATGGATCGAAGTAATTTCTTTTATAACTCATTTTCCCAACCTTATAATTATGTTTGTAGTGATCATACAAATTTTAATTATGGATGAGATAATCAATAAAATTACTTCCCTGATAGTTTGTAGGATGCACAACAATTCATATACAGACCAGAAGTTTCTTATTGCAACTTAGGTACACCTCTGGATGACTATATCAAGACCTGTAAAGCTACCCATCTTCAATTTTAATAGGGTATGCAATAACTTTAAGACAGTATGCAGTAATTTCAATAGAATACCCTATAATTCTAGCAGGATGGGCATCAAATTTTGCATGATATAAGGTCGAACGTCCAAGATGTGGAGAGCCAATAAGATTTAGGTATATCTTTATATGACTTTATTAAGATCTCTACCACTAACGATCTTCAATTTCAACAAAGTATGCAGCAATTTCAATAGAGTATGCAGTAGCTTCAACAAAATATAAAGCAGCAGTTGTAGCAGTTCCAGCAAGAAACAAGTTCTAGATTTCAGAACCTAACAAGTCAAATGGGTGAGATGGCAGTAAGAATCGACTACCTAGAATTACAAATGGAAGAGGAGCAATCATATCAACCTGAAGTGTACCTAGTGGAAGTTAGTGTAGAGGCCTTATAGAGTGATGAGAAGCTTGAGAATTTTGAGAGCAATATTTAAGGAATTACATGTGAAGAAGAAGTTAAGGAGGAGCTCAAAACAGGAAAATCTATATCTTTTGCCTTAGAGGTACATACTGAGTTCCATTTTGTTGCTAAGAATGACTCTTTACTTTTATCTAGCGGGTTAGAGAAATTGAACGAAGAAGAAAAAGGTGAAGAGACATTCCAAATCTTTCCAGAGTGCAAGGACTTAGTAGAGATCAAGAGCTGGAAGATACGGAAGATTCTGAATGGGAATGATCATTGACTAAGGCCCTATCTTGAACTACCTCACGTGGAAGCGACTTAAACTGTACAACCCGAAGATCATAATTTCGTCACGTGAGGAAAAGTATGGAATCGAGCCAGCAACACCAAACAAAGGTGCTTTTTATGAGGCAACCCAAGGGAACTTAATTTCTTTTCTTTAAAATTTTGCATTTATTTCCTTTATACATGTGTGTTTTTATGTGGGTTTATTTCTTACTTATTTTAAGTTTTCAATCAAAATAAGAGAGAGAATAAAACAAACAAACAAAAAAACAAACAAACATTTTCTTGTTTTCTATTACTTCTAGGATTATATAGTCAAGAGAAGAGAATAAATTGACTAAAGAATTTCATGGCAACTTGAGCATATACTTTTACTATTATGATTGGTCGATGTGTATTATCTTTAGAAGAGTAGTAACTAGTGGTAGACAAATCTGATGAGATTTTGAGCCTTATTAGACTGACACATCCATATCAGTCTCATTGTCTTTGTTTATATGTGACCTTCATAACATGTGCATCCTAACTTTACCTTGATTTTCTATTCGATACCATATTTTTATCATATGCATTAACGTGCAAATGATTAGGCATTCTTTATTTTTCTGAACTACATTAGTCACCTACCCTATTGACATTATTTCTCCCTTGTTAAGCCCCCTTGAGCTTTATTTTCCTTTTCTTTTTCTATTAACTACATTATATGCTTTAACCATAACCAAATGCCCTTCCCAAGCCTTAAAGCTAGTGGAACATTTGTTGGTTGGTGAGTTTGTGGATATACAAAGTATAAGTGTGGGGGTGTACATATATGTAGTTTGGTTATAATGTTAGGATGCTATTTTATGTCTTATCATTAAAATTCCCATGTTGATATAGTTTCTTTTAAGTTTCATAAGAGAAAAGAGAAAAAAAGAGAAGAGAAAAGCAAAAGAAAAGAAAAGAAAAAGAAAGAAAGAAAAAATGTTTAAATAAATGTATCAAGGAGGAAGTGTATATGTGTTGAAAAGTTGATTAAGATTAATCTCTCCTCCTAAAGTTGTAACGAATGAGTTATTTGAGTATGTTAGATATAAGGTAGATGTTGTCTTGAAACGTTCACTCATTGTAGTTTCAATGTATTGTTATCATCAATCTTTATGAGTGATCCCTTAGGATTGGTATAGGCTTAATATGGTTTGTGGTGAGAGAGCTCGGATTTGAGCTAAGAAATATATATTTTTGCATTCATCATAATTGATGTACACAATTGTGAGTGAACGTTAGTTTTTGCACTTGATGTATATTGAGTGTTTTTCTTATTTCACTAGATTTAATGACTTTCATGCTACTTTACCCAAATATATCTCGCTTTAACCCTTGCCCCATTACAACCTTGGAAAGTCTTTTCATTCATGATTTTGCATGTGATTTTTAGTGGTGGAGAAATGAAATAATATGCAAAGTTGTGGAATGACATGATCATGAATAGTATTGAGTATACCCATAGATATATCTTATTTAAACATATTTTCCAAGTCTATCATTAGATTGCTCAGTTTTTAAAGGTATTGAATGTTGATTAATCATGAGCAAAAGCTTGGAATATTAAGTTCTTACTATGATTTTTGAAAGTTATTCACCTTTATTTATAATTAAGTATTCTTGAAAAATATGGGAATTGAGTAAATGTTTTAGGTTTATGAGCTTAATTTTGATGTTTTTCCAGAGGATGACCAAAAGCTAAGTGTAGAGGAAATTAATGTGTTTAATTAATGGTATAATTATACCATAATACTTAGCTATGAATGACATGAAATTGCTTAAGATACTTTATTTTAACTCATATGTGATTTTAGGCATAATTTGGAGGTAAAAAAGTTAAAGTGAGTTAAAAGTACAATATTTGAGTCATTTTACTAAAGATTAATATTCACTTGTCTTTATGGAATAAGAAGAAGAAAATTAAAGCAAGAAGAAAATAAATTTAGTCCAAAAGAAGAGAACCAAGAAGCAGCCAAGAGAAAGACCGAATGCAAAATGATATAATAACAAGAAATTAAAGCAGCAATATAGCAACATCACATGAAGCTAAACGGAAATAAAATTTGGGCGTTTCATACAAGCAACGTGCGCATTTCATATAGCAGCTGGACCAAAATGGCAGTGCAGGCGGATAGGCATGCAAGAAGAAACCGCCAGCAGCTGGAAGCATGAAGCAAAACGTCATGCAACAGGTGGAAGCAAGGAGATCAAAACGACGTTCAATAGGTGGAAGCAAGGAGGACAAAATGACAGCAGCAGACATCATGCCAAAACGCAACACAGCCAACAGAATACGTAGACTTTGGGCAATAAGAATAAAACGCAGAAGTGAAAAGGGTGTTAACATGTTATGTTTTGAAAATAAAAGAATAGGGAGGTTAGTTCTTCGGTAGAAGTGGTCGGCTGAAGCAATTTTCTTGGGAGCTCTTGGTTTTAATGAAGATAAGGGTCAAGCTCTTAACCGTGAGAGACCGACAGAGGGGTAGCTTCTTGATGTCAGTTCGGAGGAGACATCGATACCGAAGACCCACTTAAATGCATTTCTCCTCGTATTTGTTGTTTCTTTCTCTTTTTAAAAATTTATTGTGTTATTCTATGCATATGGATTTGAGTTTCGTGTATGAATGATCGTATTATCGTTATAGTTCGATTATTTGTATATGAACCCATTAGATATTATGAAAAGATGATTTGAATGCGTTCAATAGGTTGTTTTATTACAAACCAGTTGCTAAAATTTCAATATAATTCGTAATTATTTTATTTGAAATTCATTTGTAGTGACTAATAGTTCGTAATTATTAGTGGTAACATAACCTAAGTTAAATGATGCATCGTATGTGGTTGTTGTCTTGATTAATCAATTTTCCTAATTTGTAATGCTACTACACAATTGAATATAGAGATTGTGTCCTGGGTTATTCAGTAAGTAGGTTTAATTAACGATCGTATCTTTATTAAATAATATCTGATAAAAAACTCAGGTTAATTAGTAACCCACAATTAATAGTTGTTAAGAGAGGTTTGAGAACAACAAATCAATGCAATATATTTAATTAGGGTGTATGTCGAGATTGAACCAAATAACCAGGTCCATAACGCATTTATCATTTTTGCATGTTTTCTTTAATTTGTTTTTGTTAGTTTAGTTTTATTTTATTTTCTTGTTTGATAAACCACCCTAAACCTTAAATACCGATTAATTTCATTTCAATAACTTTACACACACTCTCTGTGGGATCAACCCAGACTCACCACTGCTATAGTAATAGTCTAATTTATTTTTACTAGCGTTACGGACACATTGTCATATGCTCACAATCAACATTATGAAGAGCTATTATTTTAGAATGATTTGATGAAGTTACAGCTACTATTTGCTTTACAAACCATCATTATATAACAATGCATCCATAAGTAAAGACATTTTCTATGATTATCCTTTATGGAGATTTAATATACATCTAACATTCACATATCCAAGAAATTCAAGTAATTGGGGTTTATCTTCTCTAAATAAAATAAGCACATATCCTTTATTTTTTTATAAGCAACACAAAATGTGTTTAACTATATTCCATTGTCTTCAGGTTAAAGAAGGACCTAACCTTGCTAATAAATTCACAATAAATGAAATATTTAAGTTAGTATAATTAGAAGAAATTAATATAGCAATTGCATTAAGATAAGATACTTTTGGCTCAGTAATTCTTCATCACTTTATATAAGTCTCTACAGATCTTTTTTCTTGTTAAGTGACCGTACAACTATAAGACAATTAAGTGGATGAGATATATCCATGTGAAAGCACTTTAGGACCTTTTCATAGTGACTTGATCAATGGAAAAAAATTCTGATTGAAACAATGTCAATATGAAAATCGAGAGAAAATTTTGTTCTACCTAAACCTCTCATTTCAAATTATACCTTTAAACATATACTAGCCTTACAAATATTTTTTATGTAATCTATATATACAAAAATAACGACATATCCATCATTGTAGTTCTTATTAAAAATTTATGAACACATGGAATCATTAGTATATCTCTTCACTAGTAAATATTCACGGAGTTAATCATACCACATTCATATATATTATTTTCATTCAAACAATGTCCTTTATAACTCCAATGAATATAGGTCATGACATTTAGAATCATTAATTTCAAGTAGTTTAATTTCTTTAGGAAATTTCATATAAATGTCACATTCTAATGATCTATAGAGATATGTCATCACTACATCTATTAGTCATTTAATAGACTTTGTTGAGCTATCATGCTTATTAAGAGATAAAATGTACTCATCAACCTCTTACTTTCTAAACCAGCTACTTCATTTGAGGGATGCAGTTCAAGCTGATGTTTCTTGCAAAATTGGCAATGGAACACATATTTCTTTATGGTTCAACAATTGTTCCTCATAAGGACAGCTTATTCACTCCCAAGGTACATCAAGGAATTCTCTTATCCTACCTATTCGCACTAAGCTCATCTAATTAATCAATAGAAACATTTGGAAATTTCCTGAATTCCTTAGTAATCTGTAATTCCATCTACCCTTGATCTATTTTATTGGAAGAACCGTTCACTGGCTTTCAACTCATAATTCTCTTCCTAAGCCTGTTAGACAAATATACATAATAGCTATGAGACTTTGTGTGTATGTTATTTAGAAAGAAAGAAACTCTAGGAGATTTGCAACCAAGTTCACACCAATTGAATCTCTTAGTACAGAAGTTATCAGTGGGATTAGAGAACTTGTCCTACAGAAGAATATTGCGCAAAACTGCTGCTCTAATTCTTTTGCATACATTTACCAAAGTTTTCACATTCTAAACATCGGGATTCTTGATAAGCATATGCATTGAGTTTGTAACAAGTAAATCTTAAAATTCAAATCAATATCAAAATTTTTTCTAACATTGAAAAAAATACAAATAGTACATTATTTCAACTAAACAATCTCAAAATGAAATTAAAAAAATGACAAATATCTTTTGAATATCCTAAATTTAATAAATTTGAAAATTCTTAAAAACTAATTACTCTTTAAATCTGCCTTAAATATTTTTTTTTGTCAGCATCCTGAAGAGTGAAAAAAAATCTATATGATTTGGATTATTTACAAGTTTTATTCCAGCTCTAATACGTTCAGCTTGTGTTAAGGATTTCAGCTTTCTAAGTTCTTCATCGAATTTCTGCCTATTCTCATATTCCTTCTAATTCGGCCCTGTAATAGATTCTACAACTTTAGCCATTTTTTCGTTAGATTTCTCCAAACCTTCAGTAAGCTTTTTAGTGATACGTTACAAACATGAAACTAAACTATCAGCACTCCCCTTCTTTTTGCGATGTTTTTTCTTTGAATTTCCTTAACCTTGAGAATTACCCCTGATTTGATCTCTTTGTGGCTTAACATCACCCTCCTCATTAGATTCGTCATTCTCTTCATCCAATTTCTCTTCTCTATTTATATTTTTTAGCATATATGCAATTGCTTCAGCATTTTGTTTGATTGGCATGGATTCTTATTTGAGAAAGTGATCTTTACGTATTTATTTGTTGTATTCATCCTTGTGGACTTATATTATGGGAAGGATCACAAGCCCTGACGCTCTCTTTGTTTTCAGTGTCAATTCTATGGAAGCCATACTGCAGATTATCCTTGTTAACTCTATTCCTTCAATATGATACGCCAACGATGAAGGAGAGCCTTATATACGTAAACAAAAAAAAGATATACATCTTTCTTCTGGGTTACTTAATTTTGAAATTTTAATCTTTAAAATTGTTTTAAAAATATTAAAAATTTTGAAATATATGTGACATGAATATTATACTTAAAATAATCAAATGATAATTTAATGTAATTTTAAAATTCTAAGATAATTATAATAAATTATAGTTTAGATTTAATTTATTCAAGTGTGATTTAAAAGGAGTCCAATTCCTAATTTTTTTTATAAAAGAATTGTCGTAGAGTTGAGAGAAAAAGAATGGTTAAATTGGCTAGCGTATTTTTTATATTAAATTTCTGAGAAAAGTAATTTAAATACTAAGGGGTGATAGAATTTAGAATCCAAGTAAAGTGTTACTATCTTCCCTAGATTGGGAAAAAATTTTACTTTCCTAACTACTCAAGAAAATGAACCAAACATGGTAATATAAATTTTAAGAAAAAGATTACTTTTTCAAACAAAAATCTATGCCAACCAAACAAGGTAATGAACTTTTGTTTTATGATCATATTTGTCTAAATTTTTCTTATTGTTATATTACATAACCCTGATGGTAAAATATAAACACATTCAAACACCTTCTTGGTATTTGAATTAGTTTTTGTAATGCATGAGAACTAATCATGTGGTGTCTTAGAAAAAAAGTCTTTGGCATAATCTTCTTAGGATGTAGTATTTCTTTTCACTATTTTAATTCACGAATTAATAGCATTAAGATGCATTTCAACCTTAATAACCTAAGGAAAATTAATTTATTTGAAAGAAATATCAAGAACAACAATTCTAATATATTAAGGTTCAACATATTGTGATTCATACTTTTTTCTTTTTTTAAACCTTATATTTAAGAGAACAACTAAAGAATAAAAATAAGAAGGGAAAGAAAACTAAAAAATATAACTTTTGTATGTCAGAATAAATTATTTAATACATGAGATGGTGGTGGTGATATACTGATATTTTATATAACTGTCATAATTTTCTTAATTATTGTATGCATTCCACATAACTCTCTTGCATATTAGATAACTTTATTATTTTATTTAATAATTTTATATGCTAATAATTCAATCAATTACAACATTCATTCTATGACATAAAACCTACTATTGTTACTAATGTCATACAGCTGCAATTTATTACTTTGTCAGGGAAAGCATTCTCTATTTGTTTCGCCAAACAATAATTTACATTTGGATATTTACTTTGGTGACCTCTGATGCCATTCTACATCATAATTTATTGGTCCCTTACCTCGACTATCCCGATTGATGATGACGAGTCAACTGGCCATACGTATGTGGATGTGAACCATTCAAGATAATGTACGGAAACTAGAGCAATTAATAACACAAAGGGTCAAGAAGTAGGCAGCTGAGATCCACATACTTTACATGTGGTCTTTAATTTGCGTCTCAAATTTTCCGTATTAAAAAATGTTTTTATCATTTCATATATATTTTTCTTAATTTGATGATTGTTCGCAAATGTTATGTTCTTTTTTTATAGTTATGTAAATAAATCAATCCCACACAAAAATTACACATTTGCAAAAAAAAATTAATGTTTTAGAGTTAACGTTGATCTATATTTTTAATCCTACATTTTCCTGTTTCATTATTTTTATTTCTAGATAATATAGGTTAAATTACGAGGATGGAAGTCATCTATTCATTATTCCCAGGCAGAATTTCCAGCCCTCAGCTTGTTTAAAATTGTGAAAAGAAAAAATGAAGAAGAATAGTTTTAAGTTTCGTATAGTTTCTCTCCACCATGTTCACGTGAAATGTATTGTGGTGAAGGAATATAATTGATCTATAATAGTACTATTGCTCGTGTCCGGTTAAGATACGGTTGATAACAGGTCAACGACCATGCTCTGAAATGCGAATAAATAGAGAAGCGGTCATCTTTAGATGTTAGTATTGAATAGGTTAAGTTGAAATTTGGGTCCTCTCAATGTATATGATAATGAAAGTAGCAATATTTAATGTAGAGAAATTTTACACAATATCTTTCCTAAACAATCTTTTACATTCAATTGATTGATATGTGCATACAAATTGAACTTAAATTTAAGTTGTATAATAAACATAAAATTTATCAATATAAACCATTAAAAAAAGAAATAAAGGGTATGATTTGGAAAGAAGATGGTATACACATTTACAACATGTTTGGAACATAGTGAATTGAATTCAATTTTCAATTACAAAATTGAATTCAATTCACCTGTTCGGAAAAAAAACACAGCCATGAATTGAATTCACGTGTGGGTTTAAAACCCACGCTCTTTGTAAATTCAATTCACAGTATAATTCACGTGAATTCAATTCCAAAGGCTGCAACTCTTCTTTTTTAACGATAAAACCCAATAATACCCACGACTTCAACACCATAACCCTTCTCCCAACAGCAGACGACACCACTCTTCTCCCAACAGCAGACTCACGCACCAGCAGACGACGCAACAGCAGCCTCCCTTTTGTCCACGCAACAACACCTCTGCTTCCTTTTCCTATCTCTCAATTTTACTCTATCTATTGGAGGTATTATTCTTTGCTTCAGCTTCAGCAACATATTCTTCTGTCTTCGAACTCTTTTCAGTTTCAAATTGATAATTCTGTTGTGCCCATCACTTGCTCCTTTTCGTTTCAATCATGTTTTCTAATTATTTCTAGGAAAAATCGTTTGTTTGTTTGTTTGTTTCCTTCCTTGCTTTTGAGTTCCAATTGTTGGCTGGTTTTTTACTTGGTTTCCTACACTGCAATCTTTGTTTTCTTTTTCACGAGTTCTCCGCATAAAAGTTCTAGCTTTAAGGTTTAGCTGAACGGGTTGATTACTGTGTAATTGGTGTGGGAAATTTGGGTTGGCTTGTAATTGATGTGGGTAATTTGGGTTGGCTGGTGATGTATGACGAAAGCAACCCTTTAGTGGTGAAACCTTATCAGAAGCTATAATGGCTTCTGATATCTACAAACTTACCTAAGAGATAAGCTGATATTAAAAATCACCAGCAAGTCAGGGAATGAAAGGAGAGGTGGGCTATCATTTTGATCATGAAACTTTAAACCTTTCCATGCTAGTTCGTTGATGGATGAGAAGCACTACCTTTTAAGTGGAACTAATGCATGCTTAATTTCAAAACACAGTGCTTAAAATTTCTAAGAATGAAGACATTCTTGATCATGATCTTGATTAACATAAGCTGTGGGTCCAATTAGAGTTCAGAAATCAAAATTCTATTTGGCTTCCACTCTATGAAGTGCTTAGGTCTTGATGATTTTTACAACTAAATTCTTCAAT
>JAOQMS010000003.1:17890438-17987953 GCA_027563885.1 Erythroxylum longipes
ATCTATGAGAAAGATAGAGCCACTGGATCTGAAGCTGAAAGTGCAAAGGAGAAGGTTCAAAGATGGGAAAAGGAAAGAAGGGATATGAATATTAAGGACATTGATAATATGCAAGTAAATAATGAGGTTCATTCAGAGAGTTTTTATCCATTTAAGAGTGAGAGTACTCCAATAACGCCAACAACTTAAGCTCCCTCATCATCAACACCTTCACCTTCAGTGTCAAAACCATCCTACACAGGTAAGAAAAGAAAAGCACAAGTGGAAGATCAAATTTCTTTGGAATTACAAGTTATGTCCAATACAATGAAAGAAATTGCACAAGCTATTGTAGCCACAAACTCTCGTGTTAGAAAAGAGGAAGAAATATTTGACGTAATGAAAGAATTAGAATTGGAAGGACGTGTTCTCTTGAATGTAGTTGATTGGCTTGTAGAGCATCCTAACTTTATTGGTGTGTTTTTGCATGTCCAGTTGAACTACGTTTAAATTGGTTGTCTAGGAAGATGAGTTGGTGTTAGGTTTTTATAGCTTGCAATATTTAAGTTTGGAACTTTATGGAAGATGTAACTTGCTCTATGCAAGTATGAATGTTTTTTATTTAGTTTTCTGATGTAACGATCTTATGTCTCCTTATCACAGAAAGACATGTTAAACTTGTTATGATATTATATGTAATTTGGAGTGAAATTTCAAAATTTGATAGTGCCTTGTAGTTATCAATGCAAAAGAACTACTGCTCGTTCATGCATTTTTAAGCTTCTAAATTATAATAGTTTTCTATTATTTTCATAGCTCGATCTAGCCTAATGTCATTTGCAATCAATTTTTTCTTTTCATTTTAATAATGAACTTTTTTGATGATTTTACTTATAATGAAATTGATGTTTATAAGTTGCTCTATATAAGTGTGAATATTTATTAGTTAATAAGATTATTTTTGTAGTTAGGGGTAAATGTGTCATATGAAATAATTGAATTCATTTTGATTGTGCTCCAAATAGTATAATTGAATTCAATTATAATATTACTGGATTTGTTTCAAACAGTATAAATTGAATTCAATTCAATCTCATTAATGTAATTGAATTCAATTCGTTAATAAATTCAATTTGAAAGTTTCCAAACACCCCGTTAAGGAACTAATTTTTAAATGACTGAAGATTATGGATGTAAAAAAATTTCACTTATAGTTTCTAAGCATAGAATTTAATAGAATATTATTTTCCAATTAGACGCACAATATGTAATCCTAATCAATGAACAAAACTTAATTACCGCGACGTAAAAATATTTGTACGATTGTTAAAAAAATTAATTACCACTACTTAAAAACTTGCGGACAAAAGTTAGCCAGAGGTTTTTTTACCTGGCATACGTATATACAATGTACATACATGTTTCACTACGTTAAAGTCAACTTTCATTAAGCAAAATTCGTTAGTTAAAAATCATTGCCACTGGGGACTTGTGGCATGTGGCAATCACCACGATGGTACATACTGGTCCATCTGCTATTCTACTCGTTGGCTTGGCTATGTCCACGTGCATCACGATGTCCTTACTAACGACATGAGCACTACGTAAAGTACCAGTGGATGTCTATATAAACACAATGTTTCTGCCACAAATTTTCACACAAAAATCTGAATGCTCTTTTCCCACTACTACTCTTATTCTTATCAGTCCTCACTTGATCGGGCCAATCTATACACCATGTTTGGTGTCATAGTTTCAATAGTTGGATATCTGAGATGGGCACTGAATTTCATGCTTCACTACTCTTTCTTCCAAAGTCATCACCCGCTTCGCTTCCCAAAAATTGGTGAAGGAGAACTGATTTCGTACTGTACTGACAACACTCTGGGACAAAAGGAGTCTGTCGAATGTGCAATTTGTTTTTGCAAGATTGAACATGGACGGGAGGTTAGAGAACTGAGATGTAACCATAAGTTTCACAGAGTTTGCTTAGATAGATGGCTGGAACACAAAGGTTTTACATGTCCCCTTTGCAGAGATTTCGTAAGTCCCCCAAGACTCTTCACTGAGCTTGGAATGGAAGTGCTGGTTCTAAAATATCGTTCTTTCGGTTGCCGTGACCGTGACACGTGGTGGCTCCGATGATTCGTGATTTGCTTGCAGTTGTATAATAGTTAAAGAGTCGTCTCTTCTCAAATCTCTGTTGCATATAGCGCTAAATAATCTGTAATGATCAAAGTAGAAGTTTTCAGTGCGATCTTGGAATATATCATCTTTAAACTTCAAATCAAATGATTTTTCTAGTTAGAAAAGGTCTATGTGTGGGTCTGTAATGACAATATGAAAATGGACAGAGTCTTAATTATCGAAAGTTCAAATTCTCGCCTATTGTGATGCAACCCTGTGCCATTAAACCTCACGTACATATATTGACCTTCAAGTTTCAAAGTTAAGAAGAAGATAAGAGATGATTACTTCGTAAAAGTGAATTTTGAACCTTGACATTTTTAACATAATACAAAATAGCTTTAATGTTTTAAAACGTTCAGATTATATGTTAATATTTTAAAAAAGGTCAAAATAGACCTTAAATAAAAAAAATAATAGAATTACTCTTATTAATTAAATGTCACGTCAAAATTGATATGATATTATTTTTTTTAACCAAAAAGTTGGTTCCACGATCTCATGACCACTTATCGAGTAGATCTCATTGTTAGAAATCTTTAACACTGAATTCTACAATTATGTGGCACTGGCTCAACTTTTTGGTTAATATAAAAAAAACTAATTATGTGATAATAAAATTTATTTTTTATTAAAAAAATATAAAAATAATATTAACGTGTTAACTGTTGAAAAGTTAACACCATCAAAATTTTCATCTATTTGAAGTCTCTTTTAAATATTTTGAAAATGTTGAAATTTAATTTGAATGCTTTAAAACATTAAGATTTAAGTTAAATTTTGTTATAAATGTTGAGGTTCAAAATGTACTTTTGGACTTACTTCTTAATTTATTATTTTTTATATAAATATAATTGAAGAACATGGATATCATCTTCATTAGAACTTAAAGCAATCAAAAGTACGATTGCCAAGTGTTGTCGTAATTTATAATATATACGTATTTATATGGTCATCAGTTAGTGATTATTATTATTTAAATTTTTATTTTTTATTTATATTATTAATAATTATTAATAATCACAAATGATTTTCACTACACCTTTTACTTATGATATTGTCATAATAAAATATTCATGTTTAGAAATAAGGATTTAACTTTTTTACTTCACTATATAACGATATTGATTTGGATACTATCTAAACATATTCTTTTTTTAAAGATGAATTTGTATTAATTAATGACAAAACTATAGATACATTACAATGAGTTCTAGGCTTATAGCCTTAACTTAATTTACAAAAAGGACTGAATTGTAACTAGATATGTCAATTTCGGCCCGACCCGATTTTGGCCCGAATTTGGCAGGTCATGGGCAGGCCACGGGCCGACCATGGTCCACACGTGCGGGCCACGAGATCGTTTTGTCCAAAACGATGCCATTTTGTATTTTTTATATATTAAAAACATATAGACGGGCCGGGTTTGGCCCGGCCCGACCGCAGATAATTGTAACACCCATATACCCCCTGGGAGGAAATGCAGATGCTACACAAAACAGAACCAAAGCAATCCAATACATACTAAAGCATTTCTAGAAACTCAAGGAGCATACATTTCATTCATCATTGATTGGGTCATACTCAAAACATAACATACACATTATACTTATTTCATACAAGCCTTAAATCCAATTCTAAACTGTATTAAGGTTTTTACAAACCATTAAGCAAAGCGCAAAATACAATATATCTCATTACATTAAAGAACGACTAACAAAAACTGGACATTTCTAGAACAAAACACAATCTCCAATTTTCAAACCTTCCTATCTGAACCTTCACGGGACAAAACCACCGTGTTAAGCATAAAGCTTAGTGGGGAAAAAAAACTAAACAGGATATAGGTTGACAACTGTTTCAAACAGCCATCCAAACATTCACATATTCAAAATCACATTAGATAATAAGCAGTGTTTATTTATCCATTTCCAAAACCAAAATATCATGAATCTTAGAACAAAACAGAACAGGTCACACATTTACTTCAGCGCAAAACTCACCAATTTCAATTTTTAATTTTAACATATCAAGAAAAAAAACTTGTCTGTAACAAACAGAATTTGTTTATTTCAGAATAGAACTCAGATGTTTCATATCAAAGCTTATTTATATAAAAAATGAGCATATAACAGAATACAAAATAAGTTAGTCTGTTAATCCTTTATACAGAAGTGGGTAACGGGACTAATACTACCGTGATCAGTATCACAGAACAGGAGAGACTTATGTCTCAATAACATGAGACACTGAAGTGTCAGTAACAGGAGACACCGAAGTGTCAGTAACAGGAGATACCAAAGTGTTACAGGAGCAGCTACAGACCTTTTAGGCATGCCTATTTACCCACGTCTAGGACTTAACAGTTTTAAAACAAACCATTTTAGATTTCAAAATTTTATGCAAAAGATGAAGTACAACATATGTCTTTATTCTTTTGTGCTCCAAATGAACTTATTCATTGGCATTTGATCAAACATAATATACCTTATAAATACAATTATTGCAATTATACATCAATAGAAGTGTTGAGTCATCACACATTATGTATAGGCACACAATTCGAAGGCACTTCTAATACAATCCCAACTATCAAACTCCTCGGACAACTGATGCTCCGGTATTATCACAATATTATCATAGAAATTCCCAATTCACATACATCCATATTCAATTTATAATACATAAGCCTTTGGAATTCATTCATTTATGAACACGCCAAGCAATTCAACATTGTACACCATACATTCTTTACATTATCATCTCAATTAATCATGCATAATTAAACTAACTATTACTCAATTAACCTTATATAGTCATCAATTGCACAAAATCCCATTTGTTTTCACCTTCCTAACCATTTCTCACAATTGTGGGATAAGGGACCCGAAATCTCCAAACAACTATTTTCACATGACAGATTTTGGGTCAGTTTTGTTTAACCATTTTGACATAGAAACTGAGGTTTCTGGGCAATACTTTCTTCTAAACAATTGTTCCTCTTATCTTAAGTTTCTATAGAACTAACAATCAGACAATTTAGACATCTAAATCATGAGATATAAACAAAATACCACAAGCTACTCCAAAATGGGGGCAGCATCAAGTCACCTTTCTCGATCTCATTTTCCAAGGTCATAAAGCCAGAATTAAGTTAAATTTTCTTCTAGAATATTTAGCTCTATGTCTTAAGTTTCATATGCAACTAAAATCACATAATTTGGGGGTCTCTAGACTGAGTTATGGCTCAAACAATATGACTAAAGCAAACAAACCTAGACAGAATTTCACTACACATTGTTCCTTGTCATCTTCAACCAATTCTATCGAAGATAGCACCAAAATAACAAGAAGGCAACATCCCAGAAACAATTCCACATCCAAATGAATCTTTATATCCATTCAATCATACACGAAACATAAACCATCTAAGTGAAATCCCAAACCTTAAAACTGACAAAGTAGTTCTTCTAATGCTTTTCCTTTCCTTTCTCTTTAGTTTTGCTTGAATCACCAGGTGAAAAATGATGGAATGAAGAAGGAGAAGTGGAGAGGAGAAAAGATGAAGTTAAACTATCAAATTTTCGTGCATCTCCCTTAGACACATGTTTCAATCTCATTGGTCTATATGTTACACTCTTATTGGACCATGTGTTACAATCCCATTGGACCACATGTTACAATTTTATTAGACTATGTGTTGCAATGCTATTGGACCATATGTTACAATTCTATTGGACCATGTGTTATAATTTTATTGGACCATGTGTTACGATTCCATTGGACTCACATGTTTTAATCTTATTGGTCTATGAGTTAACTTTAGGAAAATTGCATATTGGTCATTCTTCTTCCTTAAATTCCCACATTTGCCTATACTCTTATCAATTACTTTCATTATCCTATGTCTTAATTTTCTATTGGCATAAATTTCATGCAATTTGGTTAATTATATCGGGAGTTATACCCCAAAAACTACAGGCTATTCGAAACAAGGACATCAGCTAGAACTCAACTTCAAAATAGAATTCAAAACTCCTAGAGGCAGAATCAGATTTGGGTTACTTCATGAAAGTTGTAGATAAATGTATCTAGTTTCATATGAATTTAAAATAATCCAATTTTGATGTTTACAGGTCAAGATATATTTGAACTAACGAAGTCTGTTCAGTAGTTAAACCAAAATTAGCATATGACCATCATTTTTCCATCATTCAATTCTCATCATCTTAACACATATTCATGCCAATTCAAATCTCACAACACTTATATTAATACATACTATCAAGTTTAAAATTCCCTCACATGTTTAATTTCGAATTCCAACTCCAAAGAACAAGCTAATCATACGTGTATTGCCATAAATATGTAACATTTCATCTAAGGTATATATTAGGGCCTTACATGAATATTCTATGAGGGATGATACATTAGAAAAGACAGTAATAAAGCAAGGTTGAGCTAAGTTATAGTTCCCATCGTCTCTTCATTTGAGTTGGAAGAGTATGTTATGTGTTTTTAGCATATATGGAAGCTCAAATCCGGTTAACAATTCTATCTACAAGTTAGTGTTTCCCTTCTTTCACATCTATAAATCTATGGTTGTTTCACTCCTTTTAGATGGTGTATATAGTAGCAGTGAAAGTTGTCGTTGTAAAGAGTTGCATTGGTTATATCTGGTTTTGAGTTTTGAATAACGCATTCCTTAGTCAGTTCCCACTTATATCTGCTACTAGTATTTGGTAGCATATGTAAAATCCTACTCCAGATTGCCTTGGAGTTTTTGCAAAGAAAGAAAAGATGATCTTTCTTCTCCACTTCTGTTTCACATAGTATACAAGTATCATCTCTGTTGCCTTGCCATTGTCTTTTGTCTTGAGTTTATTCTTAATCGCAAGCCAGGTGATGAATAAGGCTTTAGGATTCAGAGTATGAATCCATAAAATATTATACCATAGGACTTCAATAAAGCTGGAGGATAACAATTGATAACACAACTTGTTAGAGTATGCACCATTCGGATTGAGAGTCCAGATAGTAACATTTGTAGTCCTCATGTCATTTAGTCAAGCTAAGTGTGCAACTAAAGAGTTAAAGCCTCTAAAGTGGCAATTGATTCCTTAAGCAAAGAATCTCAGAGTTGTGACTAAAAGGGAATACCTTAAGCCAATTGTCATACCAGAGCCACATTCCTACTCCATTCCCAATTTGATGTTAAATACAAGGGTATATGATAGCCCTCATCTTCATCATATGCTTGATGATCTGAGAGCCATCCCGTGTATAATCTGCCTACCAGATGTTTACATTTTTTAGGTGATACTCATGCATCCATTTAATCTATAATACTTGATGATCAATATAAAGACGTTAGATCCTTTTACATATGAGAACATTATGCATTATTGAGATGGGAATAATACCAAATCCTCTTTGTTTCTTCGAGGTAGTCACTTCACTCCACTTTATCTTAGCATTCTTGAAGTGTTCTATTTTGTCTGTCTATAAGAATGCTTTTAGTGTTCTTTCAATCTTTTTTATAATTTTATTTAGCAAAGCAATGTGAGCTGTCTAATGTAAATACCAGCTAAGAACTAAGATGATAAGGGTAAGTCTAGTAGTATAAGAGAGAAATTTGTTTTTCCATACATTAACTCTAGATTTGATCGTTTCAATGATAGGAAAACAACCATTGTACTTGGTTTTTTAGATAGTAATAAGTACTCCCAGATTATAAAAAAAATGGAGTTGAATGTACATGAAGTCCAGTAATTTTTCCAATTTATGCAAGATTTCTTACATCAACTGATAGAAAAACACAACCCTTTTCAGAATTATAGTGTAACCCTGACCATTTAGCAAATAACTTTAGAACATGAATCATTATGTTGATTGACTAAGCTTCGGTACCATAAAAAAGCAATAGATCATTAGCATACATAAGTTGGGTGAGATTTAGGTGACTGCATTGATAATGATATTGGAATCCTCGATTGCATGAGATTATATTATGTAATAGTCTTGATAAGCCTTCCTTAACCAATGTAAACAGACAACGAGATAAAGGATCACCTTGTTAGAGCCCTTTTGCAATTTTAAATGGTTTATTAGGGCTGTCATTCACTAACACACTCAAAGAAGCAGTTTGGATACAAGACATAATCCAACTTACAAATTGTTAAGGAAGTTGCAAAGCTTCAAGACAGAATCAGATAAAACTCCAGCTAATGGTGTCAAATGTTTTGAAAAAGTCGATCTTGATAAGACAACTGTTGAGTTTTTTACCAGATCTATAATCCTTTAACAATTCTTGCAATAGGATGATGTTATCCCCTATGTTTTGGTCAGGGAGGAAGGCACCTTGTTTTGTGCTTATAATGTCTGAGATTGCTAGCTTGAGTCTTTCGGCTAGGAGATTTGAGATCACTTTATAAATGGTATTGCAGCAAGAGATGGGCTTAAAGTCTCTCATATTCTGTGGATGTTGTTTCTTAGGCATCAAACAGATTAAGGTATGGTTGATTTGTTGGAGTAGTGAAGAGTTTGCCAATGATATCCCAAAATTTTTGAAAGAACAAGGCAGTGAACCCATTAGGCCCAGGTGATTTAAAGGGTTGTAAACTAAATAAGAATCGTTTGACATCCTGTTCAGAAATAGGGGAGATCATTAGCTCCTTCATTTCAAGGTCTATTAGGCAATCAAACAATCTTTGCTCATTGGAGCTTAGAATAAAAGATTCTACATTAGGTCGATGAAGTAATTTCTGGCTATCTTTTTCAAGTTCTTCTGATCTATATGTTCTCTCCCATATTAGTCTTAGAGCATTGTTGTGTCTAATTTCTATCGATTTTGGTTGCTTATAAATTCTTGTGTTTTAATCCAAATTTGAAATGAATTTAGTGAAAATAGCGTGAACATTGTATGAATGTTGGGTGGAGTGTCTTATGAATATTGCATGAAAACAAGAAAAATTATCCATGAAAGAATGAAAGATGGCATGATTTATGCATGAAAGAGTGAATTATACGTTAATTATGCATGAAAATGAGTCACACCTATAACCATGGAAGTCATGGGTGTGATAATGAGTCACACCCATGACTTCCACACTCATGGGCATAATAATGCTCACTTATTCTTCTACTCTCACTTTTATGGTCATGTGTCAAATGATAGCATGAAAAGAAAGCAATCCTAAACCTAGACTCTCTGGATAAATAGAAATGTTTTTTGAGGCTAGAGGGCACACAGACTAGACTGAGGCTGGGACAAAAGAACAGAGAGTAGGGAGGCGGAGAAACAGGGAGCTTTGGCTGAGAAGAAAGAAGAGAAACAAAGGTAAGGAAGAGAGAGAAATAACAGAGAGGTGGAGCCTGGAGAGGCACTAGCGAGAGCTGAAGCTAATCTTCTAGGTGAGCAATGAGCAGAAGCAGAAGGCAGAAGGCGAGAGCCGACTCCAGAAAGGTTGAGATTTGTAAGAGATCTACTACTAGCTTCATCATCCGAGAGGCCATTTTGTTTGTTCATTCCTTTTCATCTCTACTATTATTGTGAAACTCATTTAATTTATATTGAACTCCTTTATCTTTTATCTATTAAACTTGTTTTCCTTTGTTAGAGTTTGATAGTTCATTTCAGTGACTGACTTTGTTATTGCTTTCATATTCCTCTGTTACTGTTAACCATGAGATTGAGGTATATGAAGATGATTAACTATGCTTATTCCATGATGGACTGATTACTTATTCTTAAGAAATAATGTAGCTAATTTAGTTGATTATATATTACGAAGGGATTGTTTTATTATTTGCTATAGTTTCTGAGCTTATTGGATGGAATAGTATGACCAAACTTTGCATCATTTTGGTATTAAATGAAGGATTGAGAGAAGAAGTTTAATATAGAACGAGAAACTATAGATGTTTTAAGTTATGAATTAGAAGAAATATATTAACTTAAGTGGGTAATTATTAGTTAGGTTTAATAATTAATTTAGGTGATAAACTTATCGAATACAAAAGTTAGATTATTTTGTTATTTGAATTGATTTTAAAATCCAACTATTAATTTTAGTAAGACAATTATCCAATCATTTCCCCTTAGTCATGCATAGGAGACTAAATTAGTGAAATTAATTCTCAAGAGTTTCCCACATTGATTGATCAAATCATTTTTGCTTAATTTTAAATGAGTTTACTTTTTAGTATAATTGCGTAATTTTCTTTAAAGTCTTTACTCAACAAATTGGGATAGAATGTTATGATTGCATTTATTTTTATTTTTATTCAAAGTTGATTTGAGTGAACCAATTGCACCTCCTTGAGAAGACAACTTTGGGTATTCGACTACATTTACGTCATATACCTACAAATAGGATTACCTAGGTATTTTTAGAACTTATTTTGGCACAAGAAGTTTTTTGCGCCATTGTTGGGGAGGTGTTTAGTATTTAGACTTAAATTAATTTTGATTGTTTTGTTAGTTCATGCATACATTTCTCTCGTGTTATTTCATTGAATTATTTAAGAAGTTTTTGTTCCTAATTCAGTGTTGCCTTTATTTTGTTTATGCGAGTAAGGAGATCTCGAGAAAGTGAACTCACCCCCTTTATTGATAACATGCATCGGATAAGAGGACCTCAAAGAAATTTTGAAGAAAATCTTGAGAAACCCAAGCTTGAAGATCAAGAGATGGTTGAAAGGCAGTCAATAATGGAGGATTATGCCAGATCAGTAATTGGTACTGCCACTTTGTTCATACATTTAAGAGAGCAACCATAAACTATGAATTGAAGAGCATCCAATACAACATGCTGCCATCTTTCTGTGAGGTTCCTAATAAAGGCCTGTTAAACTTCATTCGGGAATTCTTATTTTCTAGAAAATAATATCAGACTTATAACTAAAAAAAAGGAAGCATGAAGAGGAGATAACGACCTAAGTTTAAGCAAAATTTAGACTTGGGTCATCTGATGCTCGAAAATGAATTGAATCATGTCCCACTCAACATTGTTCACTTAAAAAGTAAAACCTTGCTCAAGATATAAGGTCTAATGTTATCAGATCTAAACATTGAGTCCCTAATCTTGACAGACCATCAAGGATAAAAGATCTCCTTGGCCAAGTTAACTTTGCCTCTATCATCACTTCACCAAATTGCAATCGCAAAATGATTATGCTCTATGGAGTTAGACTTAAGATGAATCATAATCAACCTCAGAGCAACTTATAACTTCAACAAGTTTGTTATCTTCTCCTGCTTAAAGCCCCTTTAGGAAGATTTTTTCCTATCATGACTATATCTGACCTTTGTCATATTTCATCTCCTTATTGGACTCTATAGATTTGCCTTTTGAGGAAAGCTTTTCAAACCCAAAGTTATAAGAATAAAGGTCCATTCTTGTAATATAAATAGTAATATACATAAATGGCAAGTTTACATAAATCAAAGAGAAAGAAATGTGGAAGACCTATGAGTTTGATTATTTTAGACTCCAATCTCTAATTTTAACTCTTCTATAATTACGTCTCCTCAAGAAGTTAGAGACTTAAGAGACTTGCTTCAATGATTAAGGCCTTTCCTTGTGAAGATAGTATGCATCTAAATTAATTCCTATTAAAGCTAAATTTTTGGTCTTTAATAACTGAAAATTATTATATATCTTATTCCCCAATTTTATATTGTTTTAAATTAATTTCATAGCACATTTGGAAAAAAAATTGTTGCAATTTATTATTAATAACCCAAGTTGATTAATTCCTTATTTTATTATTAAAAAGGGGTCTAAATTATATTGAATATTTTCTTGTACGTTTGATGTACTTAAGTAAAAAATAGCCTAAGAAACAACCTAAAAACAAAATAGGAAAAACCAACAAAAATAATCCAACAGTCTAACTACAATAATAGTCCAACAGTCCAACACCAAGCTAGTAGAGAAATAACCCAAATAATAGAAGAAAAGTTGTTGTCGAAAATAACACCAAAAGAAGCAGAGAAATAATCCAACAATAGAGAAACACGCCAGTGATTGAAGAAAACAGCACCAACCCAACGACCCAACTTTAACAAAAAAATTAAAATAAAATAGAGGAGACGTCAGGGGAGAAGGAGACTGACCCACTTGATGTCTCCAATTTAAAAACTACCTAGAAATCCATTTGAAGTAGATAGATAAGAGGAGATCACAACAAATTTAGTAGATTTTAGCCTTTAGGGATCTTTTTGAGGCTATAAAAACAAGCATTTATGGAAAGAAGGGAGCTCTGTAAGAGGTTAGGCACTCTTCTAAGGCAGTTTGAAACAAAGTATCATTCCAATGAGCAATTGGGTATGAAAAGGAACTAATTCCCATATGTTTTGAGCTAATTCAAGGTTGGTTTTTGAAACCCCCATTACCCTTGTTGTTTATTTTCTATGCTTGAGCTATGATTAATTGTTAAATTTTAGTTTAGATATGTTGTTTTGAGTAATTAGGATGTCATTTTCTGGATGAATTCAAGTTATTCCGAGACGATTTAATAGTATACAATTGTTGGAATTTTTATTGTATTTATTTATGTTCTTATTTAAATGGATTAATCCTTGATTATTTGAATATGATAAGTAGATAATGATTCATTTGGAATAGTATAGGCCAAAATTTCAATGTTTGTTGGACAAATTTCAGCTGTTGATTGTATTTCCTTGTTCTTAATATATTTTGTTATTAGAATTGAGTTGGTTCAATTTTTAAAAGTGAAAAGGAATAAATAGGAACTAGCTAGTTGGTTATCTACGGTCAAAATGTTGAATTTCTCTGATACATTGAAGTTACGTGACTAAATTAAAATTTGAAACATGCTTGTACATTTATGAATATTATATTAGTTTTATGTTTTTTCTTTTATTTCTAGACTTAATTTGAACATTAAATCCCCCTCCCCCTTTTTATATATGTATTGTTTTAACTAAATTCATAGGTTTAATCATTTTTAATTGTTTTGGTTTCAGATTTTGCCTAATTTCAGCTCATTGATAAGGTTAATCTTGTATGTGAGTATAATTGCATGAATATGGACAGCTTAAATAATGTTTTTTAAGGCACGATTACAAGTTTTATATTTAATGTGAATTGGAGTTATGCTTTTAATAATCAATTGGATGTTCATTTCTACATAACTTTTACTTGATTAAACTGAAACTTACAAACGTAGTTTGTTGTTAATAACTTGGATTACTTTCATTGAGTTTTTAAATTGAACATAATGATTGATTCACAATAAAATGAAGAGTTTAAATGAAGAATGATCAAATTTATATTGTTTTCGTGCTTTGCTAAAGATTTAATCCATATTGTCCAAGTTTTTAATTTCTTTTAAATGAGCTGCATTATGTATGTTTAATCTCTACTTAACTTGAAAAATAGCATAGCTTAATATATTTAACTCAAAATAACTATATATTGGATGTTAGATATCAAAATATTGGTCAAAAACATGATTAATATATATTATGGTAGAATTGGAAATTTTCTTTTAATAGTTTGTTAGTTTATAGAAAGATTTTCTTATTAGTTGAATTATGTAAAGATATGTGCCTTGGTAGAATTAGATGTTTAAGCACCAAATTCGGATTACTTTAAGAGTATTACAAAAATGAAACAAGGTCTATCCAACTAAAGTTTGTAAAGAATTGTCCAAAGTTTGTAACTGAAAAGAAACGTTATATGCTTACTCTTGGCTCAAAAATCTTTAGTCAAGTTGGTTTGAGTCTAGGAAGCTAATTAGATGTTAAAATATCTATTTAAATTGATTTTACAGGTATTGAAAATTTTAGTATGACTTAATGTCATCACTAATAATTCTAGCATTACGTATTTTGAATGATTACAGCTCTTTGACAAAGAAAATAATCTTTCAACTTTTAAGTATTGATTGTGTGATTCTAAGAATGTACTATATGTTTATTTTCTTAAATTTTGATATTGTACCTTACTTATGTGGTTAAAAAGGACATTGTGTGTTAATGTGTTGAAGATGTTTCTATTTTAAGATGAAATTTCTTTTATTTAAGAAAAAAATGTTATGATGTTTGCATTTTAATTTGCTGATTTATAAATCTTAATTTGAAATTGAATAGGTTATTTATAAGTTTCTCTTTTATTTAAATGTTTGGAATCTTTTCTAGTTGAAAATATATTATCATAAATTTACCGACAAATAAACTATTTTGGTAAATCAAACTTTTTGCTTGTGATCGACTCTTACTTGTTTTAGTTTGATTGATAGATTTAAAACTAAAATAAAGATTTAATGTATATATGACGTGTCAGTCTCCCTGTATAGACTTGAATTCTTATCGTAGAAAGAAATATAAACTTCCTCTTCTATTTATGTGTTTTTTTAGGAGGCTTACATACCTTGATGCTTATATCAGGTCCGGCATTTAGGTGTTATTCCCACATGCCTCGATTGATGCATAAACTTAGAACAAGTTCACACTAGGCGCCACACTCTTTAAATGACAAACTACGAAGAATCCATACATTCAGCATCACTGATGAGGGTAAAGTTAACCTAAGCCTAGGCATATCTCCTCTGAATATGGATACAAAAATCATTGACAACCTCAAGGCACGCCTAAAAGCTATTACGGTACACACTCATTTCCCTAGCTTATAGAAGAATGCTCTCTCATAGGTATGTGGTTTACAGATTTTGATGTACAAAGGAATATTGTGCTCTGATATCATAACATCGAGGGTTCACTCTAAACTTAAAGTTCTTAATTTTTTAAGAACAGCTGGCCTTTCTCCCTTAATACTAGACTCATCATCTATGACCACACGCATGCCTTTGTACTTGATTCACTCCTAGACCGAGCACTTAGTCCCCACCACTTGATGAACAACTACATGTAGATACTGTCTTAAAGGAAAGAAAATTAGGGCATCCTTACCAAAGACCAAAAAAGCGGGCCTACAATGAATTATGGTTGCTAAAGTTACGTTGCTCGAAGTCACAATTCTGTCTTAAAAGTAAAAGGATAAGTTACTGCTTAGACATAAATGCCATGAAGTATTTATAGAAAGTGAGTGCACTATAAATATACTTTAGTAATATGTGAACAGATTTTTCCCAACATTTTGAGTCCCCACTCTCGCCAAAGATCATCATGCAATTAAATAATTTATTATTTATTATTTATACAAATTAATTAAATAATTATTTTGTTTTTTATTATATTATGCTGCGAATTATCTATGAATATGATCCTCACGCCACTTAATTGCGTCTAAATAAATATCTTAATACTTTTTAGTAACATAAGAATAAATAAAATAAAATACACAATTTAGTAGATAATTAATATTATAAAATGAAAAATAAATTATTTTAATTATTATTTAAAATTCCTTTATGAATCCTTTTTCACTGACTGAATATTACACAATCTTCCTCCATTACGAATTCTACTGAATAATGCACAATCTTCTGGAAAGAATCTCTATTTTCGTTTCAATAAAAATCAATGAAATGCTATATGATTTGTTAGTGGTGGTACTCAGATTTTACAATATAATTAAGATTTATAGTGGAGACTTTACGTCTCAGCTCATACGAAGGGAAATGGGCGTCTCTGTGATTACGTATACTAATGAAATTTGGCAAATGCAAGTCGCGTGCTATTAATATGGGCGAGCATATGAAATGATTGTAGACTTGGAGTTGGGACTTGGGATGCTGAAGAGCAATTGATGCCATTTGGGTGGATCCCACTATTTTAACTCTTTGTCCTTTTTTTATATATAACTCAAGTTCTGGGTTTTGTCTAACTAATCCTGAGACCTATGAGCTACCCACTCAGATTTATAGATAGATAAATATGAGTCTGATCTTAGACAGTAATAAAAGTACCTGCTTCAAAAGGTAGGTCACCACAAGAGAATTACATCACTTTAAATAAAAACTATTCCTTCCCAAATTCAAACCCACAACCTCCACACAATCCTCCCCTCTTTCTACCAAGAAGCTACCCCGTGAGGGGCCTCTTTATCCCTTTTAATCTTACTAGGCGTTTGGTTTGAGCACAGGGTTGGCTATGGATATGGGTATAATAGTATAAGGGGATGGGGATGGGTATGAAAAATAAAAAAAAATGATTTTTGATTTGTAACTTGGGTTTCTGTATTAATACCAATAATATTGTTTAGTTTGTTGCATTAATGGGAATGAAAGATAATATAATACCATTTTTACCCTCAATAAAAATGAAAATAATTTGCCCTTCATATGTTTATTGGGGCTATCTCCATATGTTTAACTTACAGTAAAAAAAAATTAATCAGTTTTGTCAAAGAATTCTATCGCAATTTTCGAGCATTAGATGAGCTATATGATCATTTGTCAACATAACTGCATAATGCCAACAATACAATTGGAACTATATTTTCATATCATATTCAAAATTCCTTCGTTGTTGAGACGCGATAAGGCACGATGGGAGATCGTAAGAAATTGAGAGGCAATAAGGAAGTAAAAAGGATGGTAAGGCAAAGGCTGGGGATAAAAGAGTAAAAAATAAACGTGATAAAAACTTAGATTGAAATGAAAACTCAATACCCACCCCCCTTGGTGGGTTTAGTAGATTCCCAAATTTAATGGGATAAATCCATTTTCCTGGAATTGAGAACCCGAAAGCAAACACTATTTTTTTACAATTATTCCATTCCTTTGTTCTCAAACCCTCAAACCAAACGCCCCTTATTCTTAGAGCAACTCATACCATTCGGGAGGACCACAACATTTTAACTATTTATCGATTTTGATCGTATTCTTTCTTTTTCATAAAGAACTTCAAATAAAGAGAAAACTTCCTACTTGATGTTTGACGTTTTGCAGCCGTCAGACCATTTTCACTTCATACGAATGATTACTTCAAATTTTGTGCACGCCATTTTCTTCCATTTCACCAAGGTTACCATACTCTCAATAAGGAGTAATTTATTTTTTTAGGTTAACTATATACAATCTTTTTCTTTATTTTTGTTTTTAATGTTATTTAGCTTTTAAAACTTAAATTTTAATTATATCATTTTAATCTTTACATTAAAACTTAAATTTTAATTATATCATTTTAAATTACAAAATTAATAACATTTTTTTAAAAATACATTTCGAAGGCAATCTTTAAAACTATTTAAAATGTTAAAAAATTTAAATATTGAAAAATGGCATTAAAATAAAATTTTACATCCTATATTATTATTAAAATTTTGATATATTTTTAAATTGCATTACATAAAGAGAGATGCTCTCAACTCTCTTTAGCCTCTCTCTTTCTTGCACTCGATCCTCCATTTCAGCTTACCTTATTCATTATTAGCTTGCTCCTTCATCTTCTTCATTGCCTTCACAATGCACTATTGTACTTTTCTTATCTTAGTTATTTTACTTGCCTTTCACCTTTCACAAATCCACTAGTTTGTTTACATTTTTAATAATGTCAGAGGAAAACTTTTTTCCCACCTCTTAGCATAGCTTTCACCACAAAGCATCCCTTTGCTTCCTCTACACAAAATTCCTCTAGAGTAATGGACCACTTTATGTCTCGGTCACATTGTCAACTATATTGGGAAACTTGTATGTTTAAAAACAGCAACAATTGAGATTAGTATAATCAATTATGCAAAGATTTGTGTAGTTATTAATGCCATAAAATGCTTACCAAAAGAAATTCCCATACTCAGACTTGATGAAAACCTTCAACTGATAAAAGATATTGTTAAGGTGACATATACTTGGAAGCCTACTAAGATAAACAACAAAGTATGAAAACCTTCTAGGAAGACCTTCAAATCTACATTCTCACAAGATATGTTAGCGGATGACATTTATGTGAATTCAACAGAGCAAAATCAGGAAGATGGGGAAACTATAGACGTAAAACAAAATCTAAAGCTGAGTAATGATCCAACTTTACTCATAGTTATAAAAAAAACACCTCAATATGTAATCACAAATGGAAATTCTAATACATAGCAGGACCAAATAAGATTTCACAATTCCTATTAATTTTGTTTAATAGCACAAAGGAAATAATCAAAGAACCTGCTTCAACTTATATTTCATATGAGCAATAGGATGAGGGTTTTAAGTTTGCAATAAGAAGAAGATTTTGCATAAAGAAATATCCTTGGTTAAGGATCAAAAATCATGTTAATCTTAGCCTAGAATGTCAAATGCTTGAATTCCTTTGATAAGAAAACTTATGCTTAAGAAGTTCTTGTTGGATAATAAGGGTATTATCCTAGGTATTCTTGAATCAAAGATCAAGAAATTGAACCATCATTTGCTGAATTTTTTACCTAAATGCTAGAACCTCTTACATAATTATGATTCACATTGAAATAGAAGAATCTTACTATTATATAATGATACAAAGATCACTATACTCAATTACATGGTGACTGATCAACTAATTCATGCAAAGGTAAGTATCAAAGAGCTGAACACATTTGTTTACATCACTACTATATATGCTTTTAGCTATCCTTTCCAGATAATTGCTCTTTGGAAAAAAATCAAAGAGATTGCTTCCTCTCTGTATGAACCTTGGCTCTTGCTAGGAGATTTCAATATCATCATTTCATCTAATGAGAATCAAGGCAACCATCCCTATAAAGTTGTTGGTAATGATATGAGGGATTGTATAGATGAAACCCAAGTTAGTGACCTACCTTTTGGTAGAAATTCTTTTCCCCTAGAATAACAAGCACAAGGATAACACATTTATTAGGAAGAAATTAGATGGAAGACTCACAAATTTAAATTAGCTTCATAAATTCCCTCACACCATTGCAATATTCCAAATACAAGCTTCTCATATTACTCACCTATCATGGTCCATTCCTCATTTTCAATTCCAATCAGAATCCCCTTTAGATTAAATAAATTTTTAACAAGTATTAAAGGTTTGTTTGAAGTTGTGGAAAAATGATTGCATCTTCACGTTCATGGAAAATACAATATGCTCTTATTAGAAAGCTTGCCAATGTTAAGGCACAACTGAAATTCCTCTATAAGAAGAATATAAGAAATACACATCGCCTAGTGAATATTGCTAAGTCTGATTTTACAGTTTCAGAATGAAAAATTGTCATCCCAATTTGATTAAATGCTTCAGAGATTGCTGAAACAAAAATATATGTAGATCCCCTTTCTAAGGAACTTTAAATCAAGGAACAACAGATATTACACAACTTCTCTCAAGTAGTCAAATTTAAGCACTCAGCATTGAAGCAAATATCTAAAGTTAACTAGTTGAAGTATAGTGACAAAAATTTTGCATTTTTTACAAATTCATTGCTTCTAGAAAGCTATCAATCGAATTGTGCCCATCACCTTTAAAGGAAATGTGCTCACAACACAAGACACACTCTTTAAGGCTTCTTCAGATCACTTTTCCAAATTACTCAACTACTACTTTGATGGTCATTCCACATTAGGACTCTTACATTCAACCACATGAAATCCTCACGTTAGCAAAACCAGCCAACATTACAAAATTTACAAAAGCTCTAAAATCCCTATACCCCTATAAGTCTTCAAGTCTTGATAACCTAAATGCAAACTTTTTCCACAAAACCTGTCGAATCACAGGCCAAAAAATCATTGATGTTGTCTTTGAATTCAGCATCAAAAACAAAATGTTGAAGGAAATCAATAGAAATTTCATCACCTTAAACCCCAAAGGAGCTTAGCAGGAATCACTTCATGATTACAAGCCTACAGCATGCTACACCACAATTTATATCATTATCAAGGTTCTAGTTAGAAGGCTTAAGCAAATTTTACAAAACCACATTGATTAGGCACAAGGTGCCTATATCCCTGGCAGAAGCATTAGAGATAACATCACAATAGCTTAGGAACTCTTCAAACACTACACCAAAAGAAGAGGTCATTAGAATTGTGCAATCGATGTTGATTTTCGGAAAGCATATGATACTATTGATTGGACTTTCATCATCAATACTCTGACTGCTCTAGATTTTCCAAACAACTTCATCTGTTGGATTCATTACTGCATATCTATTGTCACTTTTAATATTCTAATTAATGGTGAGCCTTCTGATTGAATTATACCAACATGAGGCATTAGGTAAGGGGATCTAATTTTTCCTACCTTTTCTCTGGTTATGAAAGTTTTAAACAAACTTTTGATAATAATTATTGAAAGAAGTGAGCACTTTAAATTTCATACTAAATGCAAGAAACTTAAAGTCCTTAGTCTCACTTTTATAGATAATGTAATTCTCTTCCCCAAAGCTGATTATAACTCAGTTTTAACCTTGATCACGTCTCTCAGGATGTTTAAGAGGATGTCAGGCCTAAGCCTCAACCAAAAAAAAAGTTCCATCTATGTTTCCATAAGTGCCAGTAGCTCTTATCCTCTCCTAGCAACTATCACTAGTTTTTCACCATAACAGCTCCTAGTGTATTACCTTGGAATTCTAATCCCTACAATCAAAATGTCACAAAGTGAATTCAGACCACTTCTTGAAAGAATTACGAACAAAATCAACAACAAGAGCAATAGAGAGTTGTCATTATCATGTAGATCACTTCTAATCAAATTTATGCTATCCTCTATCTGTGTATATTGGGCATCACATCTGGTATTTCCTAAGAACATTGTGAAGAAAATAGATATAATTTTTAAGAAATATTTATGGTTTAGCTCTAGAATGGACAACATAAGGAATGGAGTTAAATGGGCTGAGGTTTATCAATCAAAATGCAAAGAGGCCTAAGAGTAAATTCCATAAAAATAACAAATCAAATTTTGTTAAACAAAAAGATCTAAAGATTGATAAAAGACAGGAATTCTCTTTAGGTTAAATGAGTGCTTGAATACTATTTCAAGGACAAATGCTTGTGGAACTTCATATTGACTCAAAGCATAGCACCTATTGTGAAATTTATTGGTCATCATAGGAACAAAGTAAGGGATGTATGCTCAAACTAGGTAGGCGATGGAATATATGCTAGCTTTTGGCAAGATTCATAGACTTCTTTTAGTCCCTTTGCTCAAATCAATGAGCTCGCATTTCTACAAAAAACAATTAAACCAAATGCTAATGTAGCACAAGCAACATCATCCATCAACCTATCTCAATCCACTCTTCATCCTCAACTGTCCTCACTTTTATTAAGAACTTTAGATTAAATCAGCATAAGGACCAAGCTATTTAGAGACTGGAGTCTTCAAGATAATACATAAACCACTCTTGCAGAACACTCTATAAGGATTCAATTCCCTAAGTTGGCTAGTATAAGATACTTTGGTGCAAAGATCACTGTCCTAGAGCTGCTCACACACTGTGGATTGCATTTAAACTCAAGCTTCCCACTCTTAAAAGACTTGGTAAATACTTATACATCCCAAACTAGTGTGCTTTATGCAACAAAGATCTAGAATTGCACAACCATCTCTTTTTTTAGTGTGCATACTCTAACAAAGCTTGAAGAAGCATAATGACATAATGTAGAGAGCCAAATTGTCCTCCAAATGGTTTACATCATGAAATGGAGTCAAAAGATCATAAACATGCCTGAAGGGGACAAATGGTGAATACCAATAGCACTATGTCAATACCACTATCTTCCTTGTCACTTGTGTATGGAATGAAAGAAATAGTATAGTCCAAATAAGCATAAACCACAAAGTAGAAAGTTCATTAGATCAAATGGGACAAAATCATATTACTTCTTGGCGTGTATATCCACAAACAAAAATAGAATATAGAATCAAAACCATTTAAGGAATCATCTAACTAGATAAGAGTTAGAACAAACTACAACCTATAACCTCTGCCTTTTGGATGTTCTCTTCATTAAGTTTCCATTGTAATTGCCTTTAAAATTGTGCTACACTTATAGATATCCATTTTGATTAATGAAATCATTCTTTTTCTTAAATTTATATATATATATATATCTTATTTCTTACATATATAAATTTATTATAAAATCAGCTAACAAAGCATATCTTGGACCAATTTACTTATACATCTTGTACCATCATTTTAAAAGGTAGCAAACCAAAATTCCTTTGACATAAACTTTTTTTACTTCAAAGAACATCTCTAAAGTTGTTTTTAATCCCAAGTTAGTCATTAAAGGTAGGTTTAGTACAAATGATAGGGTGTTCTTTGACAACGCGAGTAACCCCTCTAGTTTTTTTTGCAAATGAAAACCTAAATCTATCAACTACCTGCTCATGCTAGGCTATGGACCTAACCTTAAGAGCAATGTAGATTGTATTTCCCTACTACTGATCAACTATAAATACAATCTTAAAATTAAGCTTTTGAGGAAGCTTTACTATCTTCAACTTTAAGAATGAGCAAATGGACCTACAAGCTTTAGTTAGAGAGAATATCTCATAACTTAAACCAAGCATGAGTGGCAGTATTGTCCAATAGATGATACATTAACTAATTCTTTCTTTATTTTCATTTGTATCTTCAACATTAAGAATAAGTAAATGGATGACCTGCAAGCTTTAGTTAGAGAGAATATCTCATAACTTAAACCAAGCATGAGTAGCAGCGTTGTCCAATAGATGTGGTACATCAACTAATTCTTTCTTTGTTTTCATTTGTATTGTTGAGAATAGTAAATGTTATTTGTCAACTATAGATTCCTCCTGTATCATGTTGTTTTAAGCTTTTAGCCTTTTTTTGTTTGTTTGTTAGGCTTTAGCGTTAGTTTTCTTGTTAACTTGTTAAGAAGAATATGAATTATTTACTGAGCTAGTTGCTTTGCAATCAATGAAGAAGCATCTTGTTTGTGTAAATATATATTTTTTCATAATTATCATTTATAGAATGGTTACAATGGATTTTCCTCTTTTAGAACCACTATGATGGTTAAAATGAACGGAGTAAGTGAAGAATAGGGAGAATTGGAAGAGGACTTGATCATCTTTTGTTCTGTATTTTGTCGATAGCAAAAGGAGAGAAAGAAAGTCAAATGCAAGGACTAGATGATTTTTTCAATTTACGGTTTCTTTAATTTCTTCTTCTCTTTCATTGCTATCACTAACGAGTACACTAAACAGTACCCAAATATCGCTAACTTAATTTCACTTTTGTTTTTTTTAATTAATTATCCTCTAAATCAATTTTGAAGGCTACTTTCAATCACAGTTAATTAAAATTAAATCTCCAAACTTTTATAAAAAGATCAAATCTCAATTAAATCCAAATTAAAATAAATTAAACTTGAACTTGAAGTTTTAGATACACTCTAAGTGAGTTAAATAGACTATTTAAGTCTTGAAATTAAACTAGAAATAGCTCAAATTGATTTCCATAATTCTTATAGAGTTTCCTATCGAATTTAATTATATTATAATAAATAATCCAATTAAAACAACTTAACATGATATAAATTTAACAACAAAATTGCTGTCTTTTAATCCAATTCAGTTTGGAAGAACTTCACATATTTCAATTTGATTCTAGATTCAATTATTACAAATATCTTGATCCGCGTGCAACTCTATTTGTCGAGTTAACTAAGCCAATTTATCAAATAGCAAACATAATTTAACTAAGCTAATTTATCAAACAGCAAACGTCATTTCTTGGAGCCAATGGCAAGTTTACTAAAATATGAACGGCTATACAAAAAGTTGTAGCACATGGGTCATGCAGTTACGACTTACGAATACCATACTATACTGGATTTAGTATTATATTAAATTCTAGTACGGTACTATATCGATATCTATCAATACTAAATACTGTTTTTAGACAATTTTTAAAATTTATAAAATAATCCTTAAAGTTTTTTTAAAATTTGCAAAATAATCCTTCAATATTTTACTGTATGATTTTTATTTTTTACAAAAATATCTCTAACTTTTTTAAAATTCAGTATCGGAACAGGTGGGTATGTCACGATTTGGACCCAATACTAATACATCCGATTTTATACCATTTTCGTACGAGATCCGTTACAATAGTCATGGCAGAGTGACTGAAATCTACGTACCCCTATTTCGTACCAGTTGGCGCGACTCTGAAAGAGCCTGTATTGCAATTCCAACTGCAATTTTTTATTTTTAAAATTTAACAAATAATCTGTTAATTTAAATTTAATTATTTAATATTACTTATTAATAAAGTTATATATTTTAATAATTTAATTATGAAAATGTTTCAATTTAAAATACATATACTTTAATATTTTAAAATAGTTACTTATGAAATATTTTTAAAAATATCAAATAATTAATTACAAATAACAAAATCAAAATTTGATTATTAAAATATATTAGCAAATAAATATTAATTTATAAATTAAATGAATAAAAATTGTACAAAATATTAAACTAAAATTATTCAATCAAAGTCATAAAATTAATTTATCTCACCAAAACTACAATAAAAAAAATAGAAATATAACCAAATAATAATAGAAGTATTCACTTAATACATACAAGCAGCTTAAGAATACTACCGAGGAAAACGGTCATAAATTATACACGAAAACATTAAAATTGCAATTGGAAGAATGTACACAGAGACCTTACTAGTAACAAATGAATGTATAGGAAAATTTACGTGTTTTATCACAATCAATCGTTTTGGGATGGCATTTATAAAAAAAACCTCAACAATTCACACCTCATGACACATGAATCCCTCATCGCATTAGAACAGTCTGAATTGCATCTTTTTGAGCCTGCGTTAAACTCTGAAATTTCCAAAATGCAAAAGATATTATGTCATGTTTGCTGATTTCAAGTATTAAAATCAAAATCTCTTTTTAAAATAGTTCCCAAGAAGTTTTACGGACAGTCTAGAATCAACCTGGCAGAGATGCTGAAACAACTGTCTGTTGGTATGGGAGAAGTTTGCAAAGAAATCCGCCATATAAGTTGCCAAGTTAATCTGACAGCAAAATTCATGAACTCACGGGCGCATATAGCAAATGTAAACATATACCCAAGGTAAACTTTAGAGCAAAGAAATCACCTCATTCAGTGGATCAGCCACGCATAACAGATAAGCATAATCTTCGCCATCTTGGTTCTTGATGTTTGCAATCAATAAACAGCTGTTAGTTCCAGAGAGCAAAAAGAATTGAGAAAAGTAACAGTTAATAATATCAAGCAACCTCATTAAATGCTTGTGCCATTGCTTCAAGTTGATTAAATGTAGTTCTGCCAACTGAAGTAGTAGCACCAGCAGCAGAGTACAACAAACTCTGATCTGATTCTTTGTCGTCTTTATAAATCTCTTCCCAATCATTAGCCTATTAGAACAAGAAGCTCACACTTCAAAATTTCCACTTTCCAAACTTGAGAGAATATAAAAGAATCTGAAACCCAACAAGCCACCTCATTATCATCCAATTGCTCCTGGATTTCAATTAGTTCATCTGAGAGCAAAGCCAGTATCTGCAACACGTAAAAGATCATATCAACATTCAATCCCCACCCAGACATGAAATGTACACAAAGCTGTTGCTACCAACAGGTTTAACAAAGAAGCTATTCCAAGACGTAGTAACAAACTGCATGAATGATCACAGCCAGATGCCAGAAAAAAATAACGTCAGCTTCTGGCTTATTGTTGCACTAAACATGCTTGCCTTCCCATCTATAAGATTTGTCAACTAGCTGAACTTTTAATTGTTCTGGGTTGTTTGTTTCATAGAAGTCCTTAACGTTTCACTGCATATCAGATAGATCCTAAATATTACTAGAATTAATCTCGAATTACCTTTGCAGGGAGTGGTACAACTGCCCATTCATCTGGAGCCAGTTTTGCTTTTGAGCGAGTAGTTATCCCAGCAGTGGACTACATATATGAAAAGACTATGAATTCTTGAACAAAAAAGATAAATAATGTATTTTGGGAGCTTCACAGTGTAGCAGAACCTTAATTAAATGACCCTGCACATTAACTTTTCCCAATTCATGATGCCCTGAAGAGAGTAACAATGCCAAAGCCGTGGTTGTAACCTTGATTTGATAGGCCCCTTGAATCTCCGCTGCAGTTGGTTAGAATTTCAGCACTAGTCAGCCATAGCAGTGATTTTCTTGTAAAACCCTGCTGAGGGAAAGATACTAAAGACACATTGTAAAAGGAAAAGGAAAAAGCAAATAGCTGGATGTACAATGCTTTGAACATGAGATTTAGGCAGCATATCAATTGTGTCAATCAATATAAAAATGAGGTACTTTGTTGGAAGTTTTGAATGTAAAATTAGTCTTAAACTTCTAAAGAAAAAACTGGATGTATTTTCTAATGGAAGAAACATCGTTTTGATCTGACTCTGAGCATCAGCATTTATTATTTATGAATAAGAATTAAGCACTGTAAAATGAAATAAATTTGTAACCATTGGAACCCATTTAACTTGACTGACGTGTGCAATTGGCAACATACAGTAGCCATTCCTAAAAAATTTGGCTAATCACAGTAACATACAGTATCTTTACCTTGCTGTTTAGTCCACTCGGACATTATATACGCAAAGGAATTAGCAAAGCCTTCAGCTGGGATACTAAACAGCATATCAATGAACTGTTCAACATTTGGGGCACTCATATGGACCTGCATTTTATAAAAGTAGAACCATGAAAACATGGACAGTGAGCATGAAAAATTGTCAACAAATTGAGCTGATAAGTATACAGGTATTTAACAAACTTCCAAGTAAGATTTGTACTTTATGGATGTCAAGCAAAACCTTCATACTTGTGCAGAAATAAAATGTTCTCCAACATTTGTGAAAGTAGTTAGCCATCTAGCATGTTTTTCGGTAAAAAGCTACTAAAGGACTCCCCGCAATGAAAACATTTCACCAGCCTCAGATGAACAAACTAAAGCATATTAGTACGAGATCACAACTCAAGACAATCATAAATCATCATCAAACAAGCATTCATATGTTCGACAGAGAAAAGTACACAGAAGGTTTATCATTACAAAATTACAAAAAATGTAACGATAGACATGTACCAATCGAGCGAAAATAAGCAACAATGAACTTCTCAGTACTGCTATTTGAGTTGACTGCATTCGTCTAACAAGGGCAGTTATTAAGTTCTGGATATGCTGTGCCATTTGCTCGGGGAGATGTAAAATAAGTTGCAAAATGTAACTACCAACAAAAAGTGAACCAGAGCTTTCCATATCAGGGTCAAGAAGCCTGTGAATATACAAACGAAAAATAGGACCATTATATATAACACAAATAAATTACCAAAATCCTATAAATTTTGTATACCCAAAGATTATGAACAATGTTGACAATGAGTAGCTTTCAACATAATCATCAGGCAAACCTTACTGTGTTTATACAAGATATGGAAATAGGTGGAAAAAACATCAATAAAAATAAAACTCAAGATTTGGAATTAACACAATACTACAAAACAATGAAAAGTAACAGGATCAAGAAAGGAAATGTAAAAAGGATAACTATAATCTCTTAACATTTCCACTGCTAACATATAAGACTCAAAATGTTCTGGTAGAAATAAAATACCAACTTAACATGGCTGGGAAACATATTGCGCACAATCAATACACTCTCCATGCATTACCATAAGTTGGTCTACATCTTTGTCTCAATAACTTATACAGAAATGCGATCATTCTCAACTTTGCCACAGTGTCATGTTTCCCATGACAATGGAAAAAAAAAATGACTTGGAGAGATGGTTGTCAGCAGCATAACCAGACAGTTCCAGTTCCAACTGTACTGACCACACAATAGAATTACACAAATTTCCCATAGCAGGGCCCATTTCAAATCATTGGAATACAAATCCAAAAGGTTTAAGTACACAATAATTAGATTAAACCATCTACAAACTGCCATTTGATTTTTTTTTTAAAAAAAAAGTGAAATACTAACCTTGAAGCTGCATCCAGCAAGCTTCTCATTGTGAAAGTAGAATCAGCAGCCCAAGCTAATACTTCTTTTCTTGCCCCAGATATAAAAGCAGCCAAACATTGAGTCGCGTTCTGCTCAATAAGGCACATAACAAGTCACTTCCCTATTGAAACAGCACTATGCTATCAGGTTTGAGAAAAATAACCTGCAATTCACCGTGATCATCACTTTGAAGCACTATCCTGATAACAGCATCAAAACAAGCATCGTATGCTGCTTTAACCACATCGTTAGGAGCATTCTGTACAATGCTATCACAGATTGTAATTAGCAAAGCACATACAATCATAAGGCTGTGGATATAGTTAGCAAAATAAAGACATAAGACATCCTGGATTATAGCTGAGAGTTACTTGCCTTCAATAGCATTGAAACCAGATCTAGGGATCCAGCTACCAATCCTTCTGGCTGTTGGTTTGGCTGAAATTACCACCCAAGAGACATCAGAAAGAAATACCTTAGATCACTATTGAGCAACTCAAGGGAACGTTAGCTTTATAAATAACAGGCGTACTTTATCCAAGATTGGCCCAATATGTGGCAGAATTCGAGAAACCAATGGGTGGATAGCACCAGGAGCATTTTTTATTGCCTGGGAGAAATATTTTATGACATAAAAATAAGGAATAGATCGATGACTGCATGTAGAACATAACCGCATCAAGTAAAGCTATTAGCAAAAAGAAAAGGTCACAGACAAGTTAATCAGAAAGAACTTCACGGTTCAATCACTGATCTTTGCTTTTAAGGTTTATAGTATAATTCATGCCTTAATACAAATATTTCATTAAAATTAGAAAAGAATACATGAGACCCCACAATTTGAATGGTTGAGCAACAGCACCCAGAAGCAGTAGAAGCCTAAATGGAGCTCAAAACCAACAAAGTAAAGCATATAAGTGCAATACTAGATTAGGCACAATAGTTAGTTGCTCCTGAAAGAGAAACAAGGAAGTGGGATTCTTCCAATTCCACAATCCTGGCATATAAATCTCAGAAGAAGGAACCATGAAAAGTTGTATATGTGTAATCTATAACCAAATAAAGTCTCCAATATGCAGTATACGGTCTCACTCTCTCTCTTGCTCAAATGTGAATGTGCATGCACACACAAAACCCTATCTGCAAAGGCTATTGCTTCCACACAATCATATCCCTTTCACAGGACTGATGGAAGTCGAACTGAATACATTGTCACATGTGAATATTCCTTGCCTGCCCCTAGGACTGGTTGACAACCTTACCTTACTGCAATAAGAAGACACACATACAGAGAGAAACACAGTTACAAACACCTATTTACAAAAGCCATTGCTGCCAAAGCATTTACACCATGTGCAACAGATAATAAAGTATCATTACAACATGCTCACAAAGAAATATTGCTTGGATATTATGCGAGTATTAGTCCTAAGCATCAAAGAACAAACACAAAAGTTATAACTGGTGATACAGGAAGCAAAATGGAAGTCAGCATTCAACGTATGAAAACAAGTATGGATTTAAGACTGATACCTCCAGAACCTCAATTGCATCCAAGCTGATAAAAGGATCAGCAACATGCGATGCCCACATATTAAGTATCACAGGAGAGATGATTGATTCAATTGAAGCTGATACTTCATGACCTATGATTAAATATACAAATAAGATAATCAACTGCCAATGGAAGGCACAAAACCCCACATGTTAAACCCAACCCACCTGCCTTAATTGCTGCTTGCAATGTTTCAAGTACCAGGTGCAATGTCTCATCAGAAGCCTACAAAGTAGAACCGCACTGCAACTGGTAAATATGAGTTCAGCAATTAAATTTACGAAACTTTGCCAAATTCACCTGGTGAAGAAGATCTGTAAGTGATGAAAATAAACCAATCAAAAGTGGCTGAATAGTTCCTGTATTGGCCTCAGGCAAGAGCTGGGAAAGTGCCCGGCAAGCACCAACTTTAACCGCTGGAGGCCTGCAAAGGATATACATGTAATCAAAATGTTAAGAATGTTTGTTCTCTTAGTTAAAGATCATAAGGGAATAAGACTTACACATCCATCCCAACAGCCTTGATAGCAGCACAAATGTATTGCTCCAGAATTCCATGGCTGATCTGTCAAAAAACTAAAATGTCCACAGCAAATTCTTTAAAATGAACAAACAAAAAGGAAGGTAAAGATATATATCAATTACCACAGAGGAAAATTTGGCAACTAACATGAAGACACGAGCATAAAGAAATGGATAATCATTTACACCTGCACAAGAAAACAGCATTACCACGTTGCATATGTCAGTTAAAAAAATTGTCACTAAAAGAAAACAAAATAAACAGAAAAAGATGCAATGTTATACAACATGAGCCAAAAAGAATGAAATATCATAAAAGAAAATAAATCCAAGAAATAAAGGAGAAACCTATTCCAATGTCTTCAGTAACGATTTGCTCTACAAGTGTTCCCAAGTTGATGCTGGCTAGCCCTGAAGCCTGCAAATGATATAGATACGATCACAATACTAAAAACAAAGAAATGAGTACATACCCACCAGCTTATTGGATTCCAACTTAATATTTTACTGTCAAGAACCTCTGCTTCAAGCAACTGTTCAGACAAAGAAGCCAAAGCATACAGTGTAGCCTCCCTTATCTGCAGTAAATTACAAGAGAAGATTCAAATGCATGGGAAAAGAAATTTTTCTAGAACTCTTTTCAAAGGAACAAAGGGAGGATCCAACCACTGCTATCCAAGAGGATATAAGTAGTTCACAGAAGCAAGTTGACAATAAAGACTCCAAATAAAATATTGAAATAATTAGATATGCAATTGTTGTGGTGAACTAAATCATTTATTTGGTGAAGATTAAAAAGGGTACACGGTTTCTTTAGTTGTTTGAATATGAAATTCAAGAAAAACACGTTACAGCCTCATAGCAGATCGCTAATTATATTCATGGAGCTTGGCAAAAAATTGGAACTCCAAATCCCATCTGGTAAAATTACCAGCTTAAGAGTGCAAATTCAAGCAAATTTTCCATACAAGTAAATAAGAACTACAAAGTAGCACCACTTCAAGGTTAAAATTAACTAGAATCTTGAAATTTGAACAGTTGCATGAAATTCTGTAATTGCTGGGAAGCAGGATCAAGTCCAAATTGCTGAACCTGATTTGGTGAAAGTGCTGCCTTTTTACCAAGTTCACAAATGTCGTAGCCATGGGAAGAGTAGTGAGGAAGTGTGAACCAATTTGTAGTTGGTATGTAGATAGAATTATTTCAGTTAGCATTTAGGTAGGATTATTTTCTGTTCCTATAATAAAGAGTATGTTAGATTGTTAGCAGATTTTGTTTCAGGATTTTCTTGTATTTTTTATAAGGAAATGCATTGAAGTAATAAGAGTGACTTTATTCACCCAAAGAAATCTACATATTGAGATCCAAAGTTCTGCTAACAAGCTATTATTCCTTTCTACATAACAAGATAGGTAGACAGGAGAGGAAGTCTTGCAGGCTCAGTGTGCAAGCAGAGCTACTAGGAGCCTTCCAACTACAAGCTCGTGAAACCAGATACAAAACTAAGGATAACAATTTGGTATTAGAACAATCGGTGACACGGGGCCCTCAAACCATTCAAAGCAGTATATGGTAGTTCTCCTCCACGCTTATTGTCTTACTGTCTTGTCCTTTCATGGTCACCATTGTTGATGTTGAGTGTAAGGTCCTTTTAGGAGAATTAAGAGTCTACAAACTTGAGCATTATGATGTCCTGTTTACGGAGGCTTATTTGCTCTTGTTGAAACTTCAAATTTATCAACAATTATCTCTCGCAGGAAAGGGTTGTATGTTGTCACCTCACTTTTATGGCCCGTTCCCAACTAAGTCAAAAATTGGGAGAATTGCTTTTCGTCTTGCTCTTAAGCCAGAAGCCCAAATTCATTTTGTTTTCTTTGTCTCTTGCTTAAAGAAGTATTAAGAAGTATAATGGCCACTAGCTTATACCTTTTTATTGGCCAACTACCCATAACGGTGAAGTGTGTCGTATAAATGCAAGCACAAAACAAGTCCTTGTTGGGATGGTCTCTCTCCTGCGTATGGGAACCAAACTCTATTATGCTTTAACATTATTCCTTGTTTGCGCCTAAGGTCAACTGCCTTCTTGACGAGGTAGGAAATATTACTGTTGGGCACAGGATCAAGTCCAAATTCCTAAACCTAACTCGATGAGGAGTGGAGCCTTTTAACCAAGCTTAGACATGTTTTACCCCTAGGAGGAGTAAGAAGTTTGAACAAATTTTTTGTTAGTATTTAGATAGTATTACTATAGTTGGCATCAAAAAGGATTATTTTTATGTTGCTATAATTAAGAATCTGTTAGTTTGTTCACAAATGTTGTTTAAAGGTTGTGTCTGTTAGTTTGTTAGTAAATTATGTTTAAAAAAGTGTCTTATATTCTTTCTAAGTGAAAGCAGTAAAGTAACAAGAGGGACTTTATTCAACCTAAAAAAATATACATATTGAGATTCAGAGCTCTTTCTTAACGAGAGCTTGTTACTTCAACTTAATAAGATAGGTAGAATAAGGAGGAAATCTTCCAGGCTTAGTGTGCAAGCAAAGAGGGGACTTCCCACTACAGGGTCCTGTAACTAGATCCAGAACTAGGAACCACAACAAATTCCTAAAAAATATGCCAAAAAAAAAAAACTAAGTCTGAATGTGAAACATTAGCATAATTGGGAGCCACAAGAAAGCAACATAGAAGGGTCCACTGCAGGTAAAAGAATGTTTATGAAATTCGTGGGGATCACAGGAACCGAAATTGGAGGCAGGAGAATCATGGCAGAAAAGATACGAAGGTTAATATGATGCTGAATTTTCAGAAGAATGCTACTCAAGACAAGTGAGCAGACTGACCACAGGAGCAGGTCTTCCGGAGTCTTTAGGATACAGCTTTAAATAACTGAAAGAATTCCTCTTTGAAAGAAACAATACTAAAAAAAGTATGATACAGTCAAAGTAATCAGTTCTCTGACCTGTGAACATCACAAGATATTTTGGAAAAGATAAATTACTCTAAAGATCAAAAACACGGCATCTTAAATGATTGCTGCAATTTCCTATACGCAAAATATTGTTGGATGATTTTGCCGTGTTTCCCTATGACATGAAAGTGTTTCCCTATGAAATGAAAGGAACGTTCAAGTTGAAAAAAAACACTTAATCATTTGAATCTTTGTTGCAAAGTCTTTTAGAGAGCTCACGTGTAGAGAGATTTTCCTTCCTTATGGAAAACTTGGGAATCTCTCACTTAATGAGAAGAAAACATCCAAAAGAACAAGACTCAGCAAACCACAAATTTCAATCCCAATTATGTATAAAAAGTCCTTTTCACTTACCCTCGACCAAATTACTGAACCAGCAGCCTTTTCTTGTTGAGACTCAATGAACCTTTCTCTTGCAGATTCTATGATGGCACTGATTCCTTCTCTGCCACAAGAACTGACAACCTCCTCCAGCAAAAGTGCACCTTTCATTAATTATTTTTGAAAAGTAAACCACCATTAAAGCTAATACATTCAGAAAGGGAAGAACCTAATAAATGTTTTATAAGATATAAACAAAAGTGGTTCCAAGATAGACTTAGCAGCAATGATGAATGACTATCAGTAATGTTAAGTACCAAAAGATGGGCTTCAAAGTGCTCACCAGAAATGCGACAGCTATAAGTTACTTCATCCTCATCTGCTACAAATTGGTTGGCATCCATTGACCAATTATGCAACTACAACAGTCATCATGAATATACGATACCGCAAAAAACTCAGCTTGAATACTAATAAATATAACATTAGCATTTCAAAACTTTCAGTGTTATATATGAATGAGAGATTATTAGTGAGACATGCTGAGCAAAAAGCCAGCTTTTTCAAATTAAGAACAAATCAATAATTTATGACAGATGAAGGCAAAGAAAAGTTCTACTGGCTTTTCCCAGATGCTTTCTGCAGTACTATGAAAAGAGATATCATATTAAGCATATGTTATTATGAGGCATGCTAAACTACTTATAAGGATCTGTACCTAGTGCATTCCCTTCAGCAAAATTCTAGTTTAACATGGATAAAGGTATGCAGAAGCTAGTCCTCCGTTAAGGCTACAATGTTATCCATAAAACTCATGGTTTTATGAATGCTATGGTCTAGAATGACAACTAAGGGCCTGTTATTTCCACTTAATTTTTTTTATTTTCTGTTTTCAGTTTCAAATTCAATAGAAAATCTATTTATTTGATTTTTAATTTCTATTTTTAGTTTTAAATTTCTCTCAGTTTTCATAATTTATGAAAACTATAAAAACTAGTTTTTTTCTATTTTTATTTTGTCATAATCTGATTGTTCATCAACAAATAAATAATATTTAATTATTTAATATTAACTACTAACAAGAATCATGATTAATATAATTATTTAAATTTTATTTTTTAAAATAAAAAATACTTTAAATTTAATAACTATTTATTAAATATACTTTAGATTTAATATATCTTCAAATAAATTTCAAATAAAATTAATTTTAATATATAAATATATAATAAATATTAATTTACAAATATACGTTTTACTTATTAAATTATTTATTTAAATAAAAATAAAAATTTTACTAATATTTGTTAATAAATATTATATAAGAAATTAAAATAAACATATTTACTTAATTATTTCATAAAAGTTGATTTATTTTTATCTGCTATTTAATTATTATCAACAATAAAAATATAAACATTAACATTAACATTAAAAACTAAAAAAGTTTTTTAGGAAAAAAAAAGTAACAAAAACTAAAAACTACAATAAAAAATAAAAGTGCAATCAAATAACCACTAAATAAGTATTTTGTGACGCAAATACAACACCTCAAGAAAATTAAAGTTAAACAGAGTAAATCCAAGAATTTTAATTCAGGGACTTTAGCATAAGGGCAGTTGGGCATAAATAAGAAATCCACCGAAGCATGAATAAAACTGAAGAATATACAAGGTACCATGACGATCAATATAAAGAGTAGCACAAGCATCCAGAAAAAGACTAGATATTCATACTTGGTGCTCTGTGATTTGTAAGAAGGGAATAGTATGGTACACCAATTCCTTGAGATTATTCTGAACAACCTGCATAAACCAAGTTTTATAACTGTAGTAGTTTAAGTATAAACTTTATAATAAAAACGAAAAGAAATTATTAAGAGAAACTACACTAAGAAAAGAAAAGTTGACATAGCACCTTTTTTAACTTTGAACAGCCAACAATGGTCAAAAGAAACTCAAATAGCTGTATCACGAACATTTATGTGTCAGAAACCAAACAGTTAAAGATAAAAATGTAAACATACAAGTTTACCATACAATGATATGCAGCAAAAAGAAACGTTGTACTGTTATATAAACCCTGAAGCCAATACGTAAGCACATCCCCAGCTGACATAATCTATTTCTTGTGAGCATCCTAGCCCGGTTAACAAGGTTTTTCTTGAATCAGCACAAACCATACATAGTTTTTGTGTATTAGTGCCAAAGATTCTTAGCCACTAAAAAGAGGTAAAATATTAGGAATTTGGTGACTGAACTGATTTAAAGACACACGTTATACAAAACTTGGTTTAATATACTAGTTTAAGAACTATGAAACTATAGAAAATATTTAGTTGCGCAAGAATCTATACTTGTCAAATCAAGGTTTAAAATGCAAATAACTAATCATTCTTAAGGCTAATAAAGGAGTTAAATATATGTGCATAAAAATATATAACCTCATGATTTTAACAAAGTCAACAATTGAAATGTAATTTGAAAAGATTCAGTATTAAACGAGTCAATTGAATTGGTAAATTTCATCTGTTCCCAAATTGTAGCTAGTAATTGTTTTCAGCATGTCTTATCACAACTGGGTTTCAACTTGTTACCAGTTTTGCCAGTCCCATCAGTCAGTCCAGTCCAATTTCGTTAAAACTTGCTATTAGCAATTTATCAGCATATTTTTGTCAGATTGTTAAAGGAAAGTTAGTTGTATGACTTATGAACCACAAAACTCCCCAAAACATAAGATAAGAGAAAGTAGAGAGAAAGTGAAGGCAAACAAACGTGCACATGCAAACATAAAGCCATGGTCATGCAAAACATAAGGGTATGTCCAAATACCTAAAGAAATAGTCAGTCGTAACATTTCCTTTTGAGTTAAAAAAGGAGTTATTTGTTAGAATCATTAAAAACCTAATTGTTGATAACTAAAAAATCATCTCATTGCGAATAGTGAAAATCAACTAAATATTATACAATTCATTAAATGACCAATTGCTATTATAGGACATGATGCAAACAAGAGAATTCGTCAAGTAAATAAAGTAATATTATTACTTGGATAACAAATGAATCAAGACTCTTCTCTGAACCATCGGAGTCATATCTACCCTCATAAGGATCCTCTGTACCTTCAACAGATGATCTAATATACACTCTTAGAGATGTCACAAATGTTTGCCACAAAGGTCCCATAATTACTGCAGAAACAAAGGTTATTAGATGAGTATCTCTAGACCAAACAAAAATAAGAACAATAACTCCAGAAAACTAAAACTTAAACTTCATAAGAACAAAAGATGGCAAGTTTACCCCAAAACTCATTCTCAGCAAGGGTAGGGAAATTCTGAACAAATTGATTTAAGCACTTTAAGACCTAATGATCAGAAAAAGTACATGTCACTGCAGATTCTAATCAATAAACACAACAGAAGATCTCACTAAAACACCAATGTAACCTCCATTCTCATGCTCCAGTCGTCAGGATCTTCAGGTTGCATTGGCTTTTCTAGGATAACAGAGAACTGATCCATCCAAGCTTTGATCATGGGTGCCATCAAGGCACTTGTTTCCATCTAAGCATATAAATAATTCAATGTAAAATATACAAACTCAGGGAACCACAATGCAGAAACAAGGTAATGTGTCCATATTATACCTTATATACACCACTCATAGTTCCAAGAATGGAAGTGCAAGAATACACTATTGAAAGAGCTTTGGCACACAAATACTTGTCATAGATCTGCTCAAGCAAGTCCAAACAACGCAAGTGCATATCATCAAATCAGTAATCTTGATTTCCAAGAAGAATCCACCTCAATTACATTCAGACTTTGAATAGATTAGGCTCCACTTAGAAGCCAAAACATAACATAGTTTGCCACAGCTATAGTAACGTTTCCTAAAAGCTACATGCAAAATAAACTCGTTCTCCAGCATGTTTTCCATAAGTATCTTCTTAATTTCCTTCTTAGTTATAATGACATTCTGAAAACAATTCTTACCATATTCTCTTATCAGAAAATAGGATACATCAGAAGAAATAAACCATCAAAATGTAAAAGATTTCATTCCTGAATCTCTAATAGAAACATAACGCTAGTCAGTCACTACAAACTAATATACCTATTACTTGATTTTTTATAAGGTACCCTTAATTAATTTAATACCGGGAAGAGCAAGAGATATATTTGCAAATGTATTTAATATTATAGCTTTATATGGTATGGATCCCATGCTTTAGTTGACAGTGTATATATATGACCTCATGCATTGCAAGAGCAACATGTGGTCACTGAAACCTTCACATGATATAGTCAACCACATGAACTTTAAACAATTGAATTAAGTAGAAGCTTTCACAACTTGTGGACAACATGTCAAGAGTTAAACAAAAGCTAACCTGAGGAGATGATATAATTTTATGCAAGCATGGGAATAGAACAGGTATAAGGGTTGGCACCAATGTGTCGTCCAAATCTCCAGAGAGAAAAGCCAGGCATCTTAAAGCTCCATGCACTACAAGATCAAAATAAAAACTGTATTTCCAGCTGACTCATAACTTGTCAAAGAGAATGAACTTTGAAATAGGACATTGAAGATATTTAAATCTGACAAGAAAGATATAAAGGCATACTAACAAAGCAAGTTTGGTAAATAATCAACAATGTTTACTAAAGATTTGTATTCAATAGCATAGAAATGTTCTGCTACATTAGCTTTCTCATTTGTTAATATCTTTCTTGAACATGAGCTTTCTCATTCAGAGAAAAAAAAAAAAAGTTAGAATGCAGACATTTATAGATTCTAGAACTGCCCATAAGTGAAGTTGATATATCATCACCATAGATATCTCAAATGCTTGATTGCAGTGGCCTTTCCACCAAGAAATAGTAAATAAAAAATAACTGGTCCTGTTCAAATTATAGAAATGGATCATAGAATGAGACATTAAATTAGGCAAAAAGAAGCTTGAAGGTCGTTTCTTAATTCTTTTGATTCTAGCACAAGTTGGCAACCTGCCAAACTGGTACTCCGAATATTGTATGAACCATCTGAGAGAGCTAAACAGATTAGCATTTAATACACTTACCTCCATTAATGTTGGTTTGGTTGTTAATTAAATTCAGAAGAGCTGGAAGTAAGTCAGGCCATTCCTCTGGCCAATCATATACAGCAATTGATGCTATAGCCATACTAACAGCCGTGCAGATTTTCCTATGAGAATCATCCAATGAAGCTACAAGTAGTTTGCGTATGACTTCCTAATAACACACGATGAAAGGGAAGATCAATTCCACCATTTACTTAAAATAGCACTCAAACAACAAGATCCAATATCAACATTGCAAAATTGTCCTAATACAATTTATTGAATGAAGTTTCCTCTGTTATTTCAAAAGGTTATTGTTCATATATCCCTAACAATGCCGATTGGATTCAAAAAGCATACACTAAATCACAATATTTTGCTCAAGATATTCAATACTAAATAATCATATTCAGAGCCAGTGGAGAAACTTCAAACAACTTACATACCTTTTCTTCAAGTGATACAACTGGATGTTCAAAGGATTCATCACCTTCCTGCCAGTGTTTCTTAATGAATTGCTTTAGAATAACAGCAGCTAGGTTCCAGTATGTTAAATCTCACAAGAGCAAACAAAAACTCTACTGAAATGTAGGTCAACCAACCATCCTCAACAATCAAAATATCAGTTGACTAAAAGGTATATTATCTTCCTTGTACAACTCAAAGATTTTTATTTCGTATCAAAGATATCATCCAGTAAACATCTATTTTTGGCTTAAATTTTTAAAATGGAAGGTTAAGTTGAGTACAACGAAGACACAAAAATATAATCTCAAAAAGGATATCTGGCGCAATCCTAATGAAAATTCCCTATTTGCCGCAATTTTGCACAGCGCCTCACCAAAACCTTCAGCAAACAAACATTTTTACATATCAAAGGACCTCATCAATGTCAAAGCATATTACTGAGGAAACAAAGAAAAGCAAATAGAAGTATATGCAAGAAATAATTTCTTATCAAGAAAATAAATAAGCACAATGCATGCTGTAACTCTAAAAAAATTCAGTTCCCCAAGGAAACCAATAAAGTGACCTCCAATACAAGCTCATTCCCAACTAAATCATTGACTTCAAAACCAGAGACATCCTATATTTGTACTAGACACCCAAAACCTCAATGTACACGCTGAACAAAGATTTCAGAGGAATTTTTCCCTCCAGAAATGCGGACCCACAAACAAAAGAAAGGCATTATCAATGAATAACCCCGCTATTGGTAAGCATTCAATCAAAGAAGATGAACAAGTTAAAGAGACGTAACAAGGGTTTTCGAGAAAAGAACCTGGTTGCAGAGAGGCCTGGTTGAGTGAAACTTCAGCAAAGGACCGAACTTCCTGGTTTGGGTCAAGAGTGGCAGTCAAGCAATTGACTAACCACTGCTGATCACGATCAACCAATGAGTTCGCCATCTATCTGGAGCCAACCAGACTGACTAAAAAACAAAACTATCATACAGCGTTCCCACTCTAAAGGACTATAGACATAAAGAAAGATCCTGAAGCCCCCTCGGCTATGCAGGGTTTTAGGGTTTATAATGCTAGGGCGGACCTAAGTTTATTTTCTTCAGGGCCTAAACTGTAGGCTCCAATTCTCTCAACCTAGCCAAAAATGAAGAAACTTTAGGTGTTGACTTCATCTAACTCTTCAATTCAATATTGCAAATGTCATATCTAACTTGGTAACAATTTTAGATTTAATATAATACAGTACTGATATTGATTAATGTCGAATACTATTTTAAATATTTTTAAAATTATAAAATAATCTCCCAATTTTATAAAATTTCAAAAAAATTCCGCTTGCTATATCATTTTTTAACTTTATTTTTAACACTTATCTCAAAAGCATTATAATAACATAAATTTAATATAATAGTTATTTCTTTTATATTAATATTATTTTTCAAGTGTTGTTTTATATAAAGAAATATCTCTAAGATCGAAACTATTAACATGATAAAAGTTAGAGATCTTTTCCTTGTCCTAAAGCTCCCTTGTTTATACAAGGTTTTATATTCCAAGAGCGGGTCTAAGTTTATTTTTTCAAGGTCTAAACTGTAGGCTTTAATTTTCTCAACCAGAACAAAATTGAAGAAACTTTTACAAAATTATATTTAAAAAACTAGTTACATCTATCTCTTCTATTCAGTGTTACAAATATTATCTCAGACTTACTACTAACTTTAGCTTTTGATTTTGGCTTTGGTATAATATAGTATTGATAATTGGTCAATATTGAATATCGTTTTAAATAATTTTAAAATTATAAAATAGTCTTTAATTTTATAATATTATAAAATGATTTCTCAATATATCGTGTTGTATTGTTTTTCAATTATGCTTCAACTCTTATCTTAAAAATCATAATAACATAAATTTGACGTAACAAATATCTCTTTATTCATATGAATTTTACCTTTCATATATTTTCATATAAAGAAATATCATTCATATTTTGTATCTAATGATAAACACAATTAATATGATCATTTAATTCTCATACAATTATAAAATTAAGAATAACACAGTAGATTATAAAGCACTTAAAATAATACAATTGATTATAATAAAGCACTATATAATAAGAATAATATATGCATATAAAAGAAAAAGTTCATGTCTAAGAACATAGCAAAAAAAAGGTGAAAACTGAAATAAAAAATAGTTACATTTATAAGTTTTTATTTCTACTACATATATAAAAAAATTAAAATATACGCAAATATAAGTGAAACTAAAAGTAAAAGGAGTGCATTTGAAAAATCTTGAAATTCATTCCACGACATATCCACTTAAATTACATTGACCCTAATTTTTATTTGGTATATAGTTTTCATCATTAGGGGGAATGTAAACATGAGGAATCACATTAGATGGAGAAATCTCATTCACCATAGCCCTTTCCAAAATTTTCCTATTGGAAAATATTTCTTCCTACTTATTATTCCATATGTAAACGAATCCCTCTATTCTTAAGTTTATTATTTCTAAGTCCTTATTGCATTCCAATAGTTCATCAATTTGATTCCTCACGTTTACATTCCCCCCTATGGCTATATTGAGCTTAACATGCAATTAAAATCTCTAATAATTAGTTAAGGTTGATTCATAATGTGTCCTATCTCCTTTAATTTACTCCACAATAGTGATCTTTGGTAGGTTAAGTTGAATGCATACATAAAGGTAACATAAAATTGTATATTTTGTTTCTTCATTCTCACTAGGTGTGGATAATTTGGCTTTTTATATGAAGTGGATGGATTTTTGTCTCCTTTGGATCATATGAGATTATTATTCTCTCATTATAAAGACAAGTTTGATTTAAGATGATTTGTTAGTTCCTCCTAGTGCACCACAAACTACTACGATTTTTAGCTTTGATTTTTATTTCTAAAATACTAATAAGGAAAGGTTTGTGCTCTTTTATATAGTCAAAAGCCATATTTTTCTTTCCTAGGCTATTAAGCCCTCTAATGTTCCATATTAGGATGCTCATTTGGGGCTAGAGTTGGGACTAACCTTTTACTTTTAGATCCTCTTCTTATCACCCTTTAGAGCTTTCTTCAGCTTGATTTTTCTCTATCTCCATACCATTTGGAGTATTATTTTTCTCTTAAAATATTTCATCAGTTAACTTAGTAGTATCCTTCATTTTGAAAGATTATGGCTCTTGGGATTCTTCTGTATTTCTTTCCTATTTAGCAATGCTTTGGCTTTGAGTGTTCACTTTATTAGGAGTTAAGAAGTTTCCTTCTTTGTTATGCTTCCTTCCTCTTTATTGCTTCTTCAAATTCTTCCTTCTACTTGTTCGTATTTTAGTTATTATTCTGTTCAATTGTCCTCATGGGCTTTTATTTGTTTTCCCTTTTATCCATACTAGTCAACTCATTGTAGTTTCCTATTTTAAAGATGTTTCCAGTGCGCTTCCACGTCTAATTTTAGACCTTTTATTTTTGTCTCCAGCTGTATTTTACTAATATATAATCATCAAACATATTGTTTGTTTCATCTAACCTCATCATGTGAATTATGCTAGGTAATTGAGTTTTGTTATCTATTAAGACATAAATTCTTATGTAGCTATTTCTCTTTATTATTGTAGTGGTTTCATCAATGCATAAAGGCTTCCTTACAAAGATCATAAGGGGACTTAACCCGTTTGAAGTCTAATCCACTAAAGGCATGTTATACAAGTTCATCCATATAGGAATTTGATTATGATTTAAATCATCAAGTCTGATTCTTGGTTTCTATGATTATAATAGTAATAGTTTGGTGTTATAGTTTCAAGGACCATTCTCTATAACCTTTTGTGCTAGTTTTGTGATGTGAATCTAAATAGGAATGTGTCATCATCATTAAGGAGTACTTCTAATAGTCTATAGTCCTTCCAGTTATGCTTGGCCTATGAGTTGATAGACTGAAATGATGGTCTGGAGTATTAAAAGAAGCTAATCAATGAGTGTTCCCACTTTGTCACTCCCTCATTTAGGATACTCAAATCTAGAGCAATAATTTTGTTACCTTCTAATGGATCTATGGTGGCAAATATTGCATTTTTACTGAAGGTGAGTTATCTCCCAAGCATCTATTTCCATGTTTCCTAATACTAGGTAGACTTTTTATATAGTTTAGCTTTTTAGGTTGCTTCAGGCTTTGGTTAGCATGTTGGCTTCCTGTTGAGGGAGTTGTGTTACGGAGATGTGCTACAGTAGGTGCAGATTCTAAAGGAGGAAAAGACTCAAGGATTAAGGTGCTCATCATTTTAGATAGAAGAGGAAAGTTTCAAGCCATGGAAGTGAGGTTAAATAAAAAGAAAAAAAAAAGGCAAGAAGAACTACAAACTGAATTAGAAAATGTCTTAAAATCTAGCAGAGAGTTGGCTGGTAGAGATTTCTAAAGGAAGGAGCTAATAGATTAAAATATCAAGAGAGATGAAGTGTAAAAAGAAGGAGCAACAAGAATAATAATATCAAACAAATTGGTTAGCGAGTTTTAGCTTACATTATGCATACCTTGTAAACATATGTAGATGATAAGTTCCTAAAAGCTAATAATCTTATTAAGGGCGGGTAAAAGGATGAAAAAAATAGCACCAATTTACTCGTGTTGTCTTTTATGGGTGTTGGTTGACGATGGAGAGGCAAGGGTGACAGTATATAGAGAGAGGTTAGAGGTTTTCATTATAGAGATATAACCTTTTGGTTAGTACCTAAGTTGATATGGCTTCAACTAGTTCTTCTAATTTTCATAAGTTATAAAAATAGGGAGAAATCAAAATTAAACTAAACAAGTTGTTTCATTAAATTTCAAAATAAAACTAAAAATTAAAAATAGAGATGGAATAAAAGAGACATATTACTTCATCTATATAACTTTCTACTATAAATTATTCTGAAATAATATAGTTTTGTCACTTGACTGATTGGTTTATATTTTACATGTTATTTAAGGTTAATTTTGGTATTTGGTACCATTATAACATGTTTTAAATAGATTTTATTATGTTTTGTAAGTTCAGTTTATTGTCTTGTTGGTGATAAATTTAAGGAAGTAACATAAGCTTTAGTTTAACTTTCTCCATAGTTGTTGATGAGATTTTAGAGCCATTTTGGAAGATATCAAAAGGAAAACTAACTTTGTAAAAGACTTTAAGGGCTAATTCTATCTCTAAGAAAGGAAAACTAACTTTGTAAAAGACTTTGAGGGCTAGTTCTATCTCTAAGATGTTAAAAGTGGAGAAGTTAATAGAGGAAAGTGTAACAAGCAATGAACTTGTTGAAATGACAAGTTCTTGTCTTTTACAAAGGTTTGAGAAGCTAAAAGGCAAAACAAGATTAAAACTTGAGTTGATCTTAGATTGGTTCCAAATTCATCTTATATTTATAAAGAGAAATAATGTAAAATTGGTGTCGATCATCACTCAGTGTCAGACTCCAGTTACATTTTGAGTTACGAAAATCCAAAAAGTTCCAGAACATGACTAACATTAATATTAGAGTTGGCCCGACATCATTTTTAGACATGATTTATGAGGATGTGTAATTCTTTAAGCTCAAGTCATCTATAACTTTAATGTTGTAACTCTATCTATAAATACTTATATTAAAGTTAATTTAAGGGACTTTTAGTCAACTTTGATGAGATTGTTATTGAGTTTCATAGTTTTTCATTTTTTTTCTTAGCATTAGAGGGAGATTTGGAGTGAGATTAAGGAGGCCTGCTAATAACCTCTATTAATTATTTCTTATATTCTTTCCTTTATATTGATATTTATTTGTTTATTTTTGGGTGTTGTTATGTTTAGTGGCTAACCCTTAGTAAGGATTAGGATGTAAGTTATATGAATTTTTAATTATAAATATATGATTTGATATTTGTTTGGATGAATTTATTATCTTTGTATTTAATCTTGGATTGATACATGATCAACAAAGATTAAATCTTAGGAATTATATAAAGGACTAATAGGTGAAGTATGATATGTGTACTAGGAGAATAAGCACTTTAGCATTGGAGACAAAATCCTATACTTTAGTGATAACCAAATAGAATAGATTAGTTATACTTAATAAGTTTGATTAGGTTAAATTATGTATTGATGGGTGATAGTTACCTAATTAGATATACTTTTGTGCCTCAACAGAGGGAATAGATACCTTAGTTTAATTCTTATTTTAATTTACTTAATCAGCTGTGTGTGATACTTGAAATTTTATATAAGTGATTCTAAGGCCATAATGTTTGTTTATTAATCTTTCTTTATTACTTTATTCGTTTTGGCCTTCTTTACTAATGACTACATTCTTTTCAATAAACTCTTTACTTTATTTAGTTTATTTATCTAACTAAGAATAATAGAGATAGTGATATAGTTCTTTGTGGGATTTGATTGACTCCATATGCTCACAAATTAAGTCTATCAAGTTTTTGACATTATTGTTGGGGTACTACGATTGCTATTATTGTTAATCTTAGTTCTGTTTTGTTTTCATTTTTGCTTTTATTTTTAATTTTAATTCTCTTTTACTTGTGATTTCCTTTATTTATTTCAAGTAGTCAAGGTAAAATAGGGGATTTAGGAGTGACACCTTAGATAGCCTACTTTAAATTAATCCTAAAATAAAAAAAAACTTATAGCAAGAACATAGAGAAAATGAGAGAGATATGGTTATATATAATGATAATATGATTTTTGGTGTGGACAAATAGTAACCACGAAGAATGCACATGTGGAACATCCACTTTTTAATGATTAATGCCATTTTATTTGAATTAGGCTAAGTTAAAGGATAAGGAATTATAAGCTAAAGCAACTATATCTTGACTTCCTCCTGAACTTTAATGGATCACTTGGTAAAGACATAATCATATTTATTAAAGATTTTTATTCAATGATGCAAACACTTCTATTAAATTGCCTTATAGAAGATAAGCTTTGGATGAGGTTAGATAAGTGTTTAATTGTTCTTATTTTTAGGTTTTTATTTAGTACATTTTGCTTGTTTATTTGAGTGTTTTTATTGTTTCTAGTCTTTAATTTGTTCATATTTTGTTTTAGATCGCAATTCACTATTTGGAGCAAAAGGAATGATTTAGATAAGTTTAGGGCAATTTGGAGCTCTTTTAATCAAGTCATGAAGCTACAAGAAAAGTACACAACCATGTATATGGCTATGTACTTGCTCGTGTTCTTTGTTATTTCAAAATTCTAAGTAACATATCTATGTTTCATATGGAGAGAAATTGTTTTACAGTTGTAGAAAATCACACAACTATGAACACGCTTGTGTTTGAGCAATACATGACCATGTACGTTTTGTGTTAATATTTTGAGCTTACAGTTATGTATACATTCACTCTAGATTGGGATTTTGTGCTTTTTTTAAGTACACGGTCAAGTGCATAATTATGACCTTGCCTATGTACCACCTATTAACCTAATTTTCAAACTATAAAAGACAAAGGAAAAGGGAATATTAGGACACACAATTAGACGACCTAGAGTGTAGAAAGAATGAAGAACAAGTAAGAAGATGTTATTGGAGTGGATTACCATCAATTTCAAGTGAAACACATAAAGATTAAAAAAGAGATTTCATTATGCTTCTTTTGATTTTATGTTTTTTCTTTAGTTTTGACTCTATGTATTTTATTATGAGTAACAAAATCATTATGGTACTTAGATAAGATGAACCCCGAGATAGATAATGTAATGATTTCAATTTAATATAATTTATTCTTTAGTTTTATTAAGATTCAATTATATGTTCTTTGTTGTTTTTAAATCAATATTATCATATGTTAATTTGTATTCAATTTCATATAATTGAGATTGAAAAATCCTTTGTATTGATTGATCTAGTATAATGGAAAAGAGTTACATGTAATCCTAGAGATAGGTTGACATGAATCTTTTAAATTTGGGTCAAATATAATAGAGGAATTTATAAGTTAGTTAATTTTTATGAGTTTTAATTAAAAAGAGATTTCAATTAATCAACCTAGGATTAGTTTTTAATAATCTTGGTAATGATATTAACATAATTAAGGAATTTCCATAATTCAATGAACATTAGGGTAAACTAGTGTGTGAAGTCTGATTTGAATAAGAATTCCTTATGGATTCGCAATCTGGGCACCACTATGTTTATTGAATGTTTATTGATTTAATCTCTTCTAGTTAGTTAATGGTTTTGATTTATTTTATTTTATTATTTTAATTTTGCATTTGATAAATTATCATCATTATAATTTTTTATAATAGATAATAGAAAGATGGCTAGTACTAGCAGTTTTGGTCCTTGTGGGATCGACTCATACTTGCCAGTGCTTGCTACAACTACACCGTACCTTTGTGGTTGAACAATAATCAAATGTTTGAGGGACTTAACAGTCAAGCTTGTCAATCGTTTTTATAATTAGCCTAATAATGAATAATCCTGGGAGTTTATTTTTCAAAAGGGTATGTTCGTCAAGATGATTCATCCTATGTTTGGTTATGATTATGATTTGATTTGTTTAGGGAAATGGTTTTGAGTTTTAATGATTATGTTAATTTCAATTTAGTTTATTAATTTTGATAACATATACTTGATATGTATTATGATACTTTATGTATAACTTATACATGCATCGAGTTAAATGTGAGTTCTTTTAAAGAATTTTCATTACCCCACACATAAAAGTGAAAAAGGAAAAATAATAGTAATTGAATAAACAAGCATAAATAATTTTACTCCATTGGCTTTATAACAATAAAAAGTTCAAAGTTAAATAGTGGTACAAGTAGCCATTTAAGATAATAACCTAGTTAAGTAACTAGGAGTATTTATGACACGGTGTTTACTCTCGCATCAAAAGGCCAGGTAACTTTTCGAACAAACTTCCAAATGCTTCTATGTTGTTAAAAAAAAATTTTATAAATAAGGGATATGAAAATGTTTAAAGGTTTTTATCATTTTTAATCTATGATTACTTTATGCATTAAGTGGATTGGTAAGATATGAATTGAAATTTGATGAATTATATAGTGAATTGGATTTATTTATCATTTGATACAAGTAACTGCTTAACAATTCAATAAAGTTTACAACTAAATAAATAATAGAGGATCTTAATGGATATCTTCAATGTGTTTAATGCTTTTTCATAGTTGTTTGTTAATAAGTTGAGAGTAATTAAATTGATTTGCTTAAGGACAAACGTATGCTCAAGTGTGGGGGAGTTTGATAAGTGCTTAACTAGTTATAGTTTAGGGTTTATATTTACCATATTTCACTTGTTTATTTGAGTGCTTTTATTGTTTCTAGTAAATAATTCATTCATATTTCATTTTCAAGTCATAATTCACTTATTTGAAGCAAAAGGAATGAATCCAGGCAAGTTTGGAGTGATTTGGAGTTACTTTGATTAAGTTGTGAAGTAGTAAGAAAAGTACACGACTAAGAACATGGTTATGTACTTACCTTTTTTTATTTCTAAATTCCAAGTAACATGGCCATGTTTCATACAAAGACAAGTTATCTTAAAGTTTCAAAGAGTTACACAGCTATGACAATGTTTGTGTTTGATCAATACGTGCCCGTATTTTCTTGTGTTCACATTTTGAGCTTGTGTTTATGCATATGTTCAATCCATATTGGGATTTCATGTTTTTTTAAGTACACGACCAAGTAAATAGTTGTATACTTACCCATATACCACCAAAAATCCTAAATTTTAACTATAAAGGGCAAAATTAAAGGTCAAAGCAAATAGGAACCTCAAGAGGCATAATTAGCTAACCTAGGAAGGGCAAAAGGAAAATTTAAAGAACAAGTAAAAAGATGATATTAGAGTGGATTTCCATCTATCTAAATTGAATTTCATAAAGATTACAATGGATTTCATCGTGTTTCTTTTCTATTTTTCCTTGCGTTTTGACGTTATGTCTTTCATTATAAGGAGCTAAATCATTATGGTATTTAGACAAGATAAACCCTAAGATGGATAGTGGAGCAACTTCAATTTAATTTAATCTATTCTTTTGTTTCATTAAGATTCAATTATGTGTTATTTATTATTCTTAAATTAATATTATCAGTATATTAATTTATGTTTGATTTAATGTAATTGAAATTGAGAAATACTTTGTATGCATTAATCTAACATAATTGAAAAGAGTTGCATGCAATCCTTGAGATAGATTGACATAAATCTTTCAAACTAGTGTCAAACTTAATAAAGAAATTCATAAATTAATTAATGCAATTATAAGATTTTTAATTAGAAAGAGATTTTAATTAATCAACTTAGGATTAGTTGTTAATAATCTTAAGAAAGATATTAACATAACCGAGGAATTACATGTTCTAATGAACTTTAAGTTAAATTAATGTGTGAATTCCTATTTGCATGCGAAGTCCTATGGGGATTTAAAATCCAATATTATTATCTTTATTAATTATTTATTAGTTTCTATATTCTAGTTAATTAATTATGTTAATTTCTTTTAGTTTATTATTTTAATTTTTAAATTTATTAATCCCCATCATTATAATTTGTTACACTAAATAACAAAAATATAATTAGTACTGGTAATTGTAGTGCTCATGGAATCAACTCGTACTCATCAGAGTTAGCTAATGGAATCGACTCGTACTCATCAGTGTTAGCTATATATACAGTTTGCGCTTACAGTAAAACAACAATCAAGTTTTTCAGGGGCTTAGCAGCCAAGTTTGCCAATTTTGTTATAATTAGCTTAATAATGAATTAACTCAAAAGAATTTATTTTATGGAAAAGGGATATTGATAAAGAGGATTCATCTCAAGTTTGGTTATGATCGTAATTTGATTTTTTTAGGCACATTGTTATAAGTTTTCATGATTAAGTTGATTTCAATTTAGTTCATTAATTTTGAGAATAAATACTTTATTTGCATAATGACATTTTATGTATAATTTGTACATACATTAAGTTAAATGTGAATTCTTTTTTTATCATTTTCATTACCCCACACATAAAAATTAAAAAAAAAGAAAAAGTAGTACTATATGAATGAACGAGCATAAATAATTTCACTTTGCTATCTTTGTACCATAAAAAATTTGAAGTTAATGAGTGGAGCTAGTAGCCATTTAAGTTAGTGACCTAGTTGAGTAACTGAGGGTATTTATGATGAATTGTTTATGCTTAAATTAAAAGGCCGACTTTTCAAACAAGCTTCTAAATGCTCTTATGTAGTTTACATTTAATTTTTTAAAATAAGGGGTATGAAAATGCTTAAATTTTTAAGAAAGATTTATCAAGTATTCTCACCTCATCCATTAAGTGGAATGATGGGAATTGAGTTGAAATTTAAAAAATTATGGATTGAATTGGATTGATTTATAATTTGATGCAAGTAAATAAATGTTTAACAATTCAATGACCTTTATAATAGAATGAATAATGCAGAATCTTGATTAATATCTTCGATGTGTTTAATTCTTTCACAAAGTTGCTTCATATTAAGTTAAGAGTACCAAAATTGATTTTTTTGAGGATAAGCAATTGCTAAGTACGGGAGAGTTTAATAAGTGTTTAATTGTTCATATTTTGTCTTTATATTAAGTGAATTTAGCTTGTTTATGTGTTTCTATTATTTTTAGTACTTAATTCATTCATATTTCAATTTCAATTCATAATTTACTTACTTAGAGCAAGAGGAATGAATTTAGGCAAGTTTGGAGGCAATTTGTAGCTCTTTTGATCAAGTTATAAAGTTGTAGGAAAAGTACATGCCTAGCATATAACTACGTACTTGCCTGTGTTTTTTATTGTTTCTTAATCCCAAGCAATAGCCATGTTTTACATCAAGACAATTTTTTTCAAGGAGTTACACAATCATGAACACGCCCGTGTTTGAGTAGTACACACTTATGTACTTTCCTATGTTCACATTTTGAAATCGTGTTTATGTATATGTTTGCTCCAAATTAAAATTTTGTATTTTTTAAGTAAATGTAATTTTCAAACTATAAAAGACAAAATTGAAGGGACAATAAGATGACCTAGAACCACAAAAAGAATAAAGAACAATCATGTAGATGATATTGGAGAAGTTTTCCATCAATATAAAGTGAATTTCATAAAGATAAAAAGTGATTTCATCATGTTTCTTTTGATTTTCTATTTTCCTTTAATTTTGGTGCTATGTATTTTATTATAAGGAATTAAATCATTATGGTACCTGGATATGATGAACCCTAATATGAATACTATAGTGATTTCAATTCAATTTAATTTATTCTTAAATTTTATTGAGATTCAATTATATGTTCTTTATTGTTTTTGAAATAATACTATTGGTATATTAATTCATATTTTATTTAATGTAATTATGAATGAATATGAATTGATTTCTCATAATCAAAAAGATTTGGACGCAATCTTAGAGATAGGCTAACATAAAATTTTTGAATTAGGGTCAAACTTGTAGAGGAATTCACAAATTAGTTAATATAATTCTAGGAGTTTTAATTAGAAAGAGATTTCAATTAATCAACCTATGATTAGCTTTTAATAATCTTGAAAAAGATATTACTATAATTCAGGAATTTCTATAGTCAAATGAACTTTAGGTTTAATTATTGAGTAAATTCTTATTTGTATGAGAAGTCCTAAGGGATTTGCAATCTGAGTACCAATATCTTTATTGATTGTTTCTTGGTTTAATCTCCATTATTGCTAGTTAATTGTGTTGATTTGTTTTAGTTTATTGATTTAATTTTGAATTTGATCGATCATCATCATTTTAATTTGTTAAATTAAATAATAAAAGATGGCTGGTATTAGTAATTCTAGTCCTCATATGATCGATCCATATTTATCGGTGTTAGTTATAGTTACACTATGTGTTTGCGATAAAACAACAATAAATATTCTTTCTACATCACATGAAATAGTGATCATGAACTTGGCTACTAACAATTGGCATATACTCTTTTGATATTTCCCCTCCATATAAGACCATCGAATTGAGGAGGCATATTCAAAGTTCTACATAAACCAAAAGGAAAGCATTTCATAAAACTGGGAAAGGTATAAAGATGGTTAGCTAGTGATCACATCACCAATACTCACTATAGCTGATGATACAATTCTTTTATGACAACCTCACCTTAACATTCATATTTATATTAGCACTATTATAAAAGAGACTATGAATTAGTGAGAAGGTTAAGGAGATTATTTGATATCTTATCAAGGAACTCATTAACCAAATTGGTAAGAGAAAAATTAAAAGCACCCCTTTGCCATGTTTAAGTATTTTTAGACTTAGAGCATCATAAGTAGATGATCTCTTTGATTGGATGAAAATGCTTTTGAATTATGACAAAAGTAAAAGGGAGGCATGCTAACAGTATGGCATGTATGGACATCCTCCCTATGCAGACCTGAACATAGAGCCAACCATAAACTACTACAAAAATGCCAATTACATAACTGCCTATAGAGGAAAGAAAGTAATGAATGACCCCTTTCTCCTACATATATAATATTGGGTGGAGGAATTATTAAAACCCCTTATAAAAAGAGCAAGGAGTTGGAGTAGGCAAGCTTATTAGATCGTAAGGGTTCAATTTCTATAGTCATCACCTTTATAAGGTGACACTATAAAAGAGATGCTCAAATAGTTTAGATCTTATGTTGTTCCCTAATTATAACAATTAGGGAAGATTAAAAAAATGATAAAGTCAATCAAATGAGTCTATTCACAATCTGGAGTTGCAAGTTACACAATTAGCCAAGACAAAAAGTGAATGATATATAACCATCTAGTAGTAATTAACTTGAGGTTGGTACATATACCGAAAGAAATTAGGAAATGAAATTGTTAGGAAAAGTTGAGGAAAAGGAAGATTATAGAGGACATATAACAAAATCTACGTCATTCTCAATCACATCTAGCACTAATGTTAGTCTAGAGTTGTGCGGCAAATTGGATAGAATAAAATTAACACCAATCTCACCTATATTTGGTGTCGGTCTTTAAGAGATACCAAAAGCCTTATTCGCTACCCATTAGATACCCTCAAAGGTTGAAGAAGAGAAAAGATAAGGATAACTTTAAGAAATTCTTGGAAATTTTCAAAAAATTACACATTAACATCCACTTTCATTAAAACATTAGCTCAAATTTCATACCATGCAAAGTTTTTGAAGAATATTTTCACAAATAAAATAAAATTTTATGAGTATGCAGGGGTGCCTTTAATTGAGGATTGTAGTGTGATAATACAAAGCAAGTTACTTTTGAAGTTAAAAGATCTAAGGAGTTTTATAATTAATTGTTATTTTGGTGCGTAAAATGTTTATAATTCTTTATGTGACTTTGGCACCAGTTTTAATTAATAACTTTTTGTTTTTCTAAGAAGCTTAGAACTAGAGAACTCAAGCCAACTACAATATCATTTCAATTAGCAAATTAGTCTATTAGGTATCTATGTAGGGTAATAGAAGGCCTACTTGTTAGCGTAAGATAATTTATCTTTCTTGCCAACTTTTTTATAATAGAAATAAAGTATGACATTGGGATCCCCTCATATTAGAGAAACCATTTTTTGATATTGGAGAGGTAATAATTAATGTAGACGAGGGTAAGTTGTCATTAATAGTGGGGATGACAACGATGAAATCACCATATTCAAAGCTCTGAGAGGTCTTATCCTTAATGAAACATGTAACAAGATTGATATTATTGTCTCTATTGTGTATGCAACCTTTCCTAAAGTTATTTATGAGGTTCCTCTAAAAGCATGTCTAGTTTTAGGAATGGATGATAAAGAGGAGTCTAACATTAAGATTTGTGCTTTAAAGCTAGAAGGGGAGAGTTATAGTTTGCAAGTTTTTTAAGATTTTGAGGATTTTGGAGAAGGAACGCTTAATCGCCTACCTCTACACAAAAAGCACTTACACTTGAATTAAAACAACTATAGTTTTATTTAAGTTATATATCTAAGAGAAGATAATTATCCTGTTATTATTTCCTTTTCTTTAAATTTTGTGTAGGAAAATAAGTTTCCTAGGGTTCTAAGACAACATAAAACAAAAATTTCATAAACCATCTGTAACATTCATGAGATTAGTCCATCATTGTGCTTCCATCAAATCCTTATAAAGTATAATTATAAGCCTAATGTAAAGAACCAATAATGCCTCAATCATATTATGTAATTAGTTATGTGTAAGGTAATTAAACTTTTAGATGCAGGAATCATATACTTTATCTTTGATAGTTCTTAAGTAAGTCTTGTTCAAGTTATACTAAAGAAAAGGGGTATGGATGTGGTAATCAATGAAAAGGATGAGTTAACCCCTACTAAAAATGTCGTTGGGTAAAGGTTTTGCATTGATTATAAGAAGAATGTTGCCACCTGAAAAAAAAAACCCACTTCTCTCAACTATTCATTAATTGTGTGTTAGAATGATTACTAAGATATGGGTTTTACTATTTTCTTGATGGACACTCGCGACACAATCAAGTATTAATTGCATATAAGGATTAAGAGAAAATAGTATTTTCATGTCTTTAAGGAATATTTGTTTATTGGAAGATGTCTTTTGGATTGAGTAATGCTCTAGCACTTTCTAAAGTTGTATGATGGTTAGTTTTTTGACATGGTGGAGAAATTCGTTGAGGTATTCATGGATAAATTTTTAGTTTTTGAGTCTTCTTTTGATGTTTATTTTCTTGGTCTAAAGTAGGTGTTGCAACAATGTAAAGACACTAATTTAGTACTTAATTAAAAAATGTTATTTCATGGTATAAGAAGGACTTGTACAAAGACACAAGATTTATAGACATGGGATCAAGGTGAATTAAGCTAAAGTGGAATTTATAAAAACAAACCGCCATCTCTAGCTTTGGTTCATCTAATTAGGAGTTTCTTTAGATATGCTAGGTTCTATCAATGTTTTATAAAGGATTTCTCCAAAGTTAATGAACCTTTATATCACTTGTTATGAAAAGATGTTCCATTTGAATTCATTAATGAATGTATAATTGCTTTTAATAGGTTGAAGAAGATCTTATTATGAATACACCTAATTGGAACCTCCTCTTTAAGTTGATGTGTGATCCTAGTGACTATGCAATGGATGATGTCTTAGTCTAAAAACAAGATAAGAAACTTCATGTTATTTATTTTGCCAGCAAAGTTCTTAATTAATCACATATAAATTATACTACTATTGAGAAATAAATTTTAGCTTTTTTTTGTTTTTGAGAAGTTTAAATGTTATCTTGTTGGTTTTAAAGTAATTGTATATACTGACCACTTTATATTGAAATATCGATTATATAAAAAGAATGTAAAGGCGATGCTAATTCGTTATATTCTTCTTTTGTAAGAATTTTACATAGAAATTCAAGATAAGAAATGGTAGAAAATTTTAGTATCACATCACTTATTAAGACTAAATCAAAGAGACTACGTAGATAAGGAACTCATTAATGATAAAATTTCTAATGAGAGACTGCATTATTTATTAGAAAGAAAACTCTTAATTTGTAAATTTTGTGAATTTTCTTGCAACAAGAATTATCCCAAAAGATCTTCCTTACTACTGAAATAAGAAATTCCTCTCTAAAATTAAGTTATAATATTGGAATGATGCCTTCCTATTTTAAAGATGTCTTAATGGGATTATATGATAATGTCTACCTGAGGAGGAGATAAGATAGATTTTATAGCGGTGTTACTTATCCCTCTATGAAAAACTTATGGTGTTGACAAGATCTCTGCAAAAGTCTTACAATGTGAGTTTTATTGGCCTATGTTTTTTTAATGATTTTAGAAGCTTTAAGTTGATATGTGATTGATGCTGAAAAACTAGAAATATTAGTAGACCATAGGAGATGTCTTAGAATATGATTCTAAAAGTAGAGTTATCTGATATATGAGGCGAATATTTTATGGAACCATATCCTTCTTTATATGGTAATTCTTACATCTTAGTGGCAGTTGACTACATTTCAAAGTAAGCGGAGGTAGTTGCTTTGCCCACAATACTAGTGCTAGTATAATGAAATTCATGAAAAGGACCTTGAGTTATTATTAGTGAAAATAGCATCCACTTTCAGAATTATAAGTTTGGGTAATTTTGAAAAAGAATTGGTGCATCTTTAAAACTTCAACCATTTATCATTTTCAAACAAGTGCCCAAGTGGAGGTATCTAAATGGGAGCTTAATAAGATTTTAGAGAAAATGGTTAATATTTCTTGGAGAGATTGGATATTAAAACTTGATGATGCTCTTTGGGCTTATAGGATAACTTTTAAGAGTCTTTTAGGCATGTCCCCTTATAGACAGATGTTTGGAAAATGCATGTCCCCTTATAGATCGAAGTTTAGAAAATCTTGTCACCTTCTAGTTATGATTGAGCATAAGGCTTTGTTGTTAATAAAGAAACTCAACTATGATCTTACTGTAGGTGGTGAGAAGAGGCTACTCCAATTGAGTGAAATTGATGAGTTTTAAAGAGATTCTTTTGAGAATGTCTAAATTTATAAGGAGTGATCCAAAGTATTTCATGGCAAAAATATTATAAGGAGAGAATTTAAAGTGGTTCCTATCTATTTATCTCCTATACACATTGTCACTGAAACATGAAGCTATGATTGAATATTGAATATTGAATATTGAATACAGTAAAGTTACCACCTTACCTTATTAAAGAAAGATAGAGAAAAAAACCTTAAAGAACTTATAAAGCCTTAAGCTGAAAAGGTAAGATCTTAGATTGATTACAAAATAAAGTGTTAGACATCCCACTCTATTCATCTAATGGTTACTTAGGCTTATAAGAAATTTCATATATTGAGAAGAAATGAAAGTAAGTAAAATTAGAAAGTTGTGAATTTGATCAAAAGATGTATTTTAAAAGATTTATGTAAAAGTGATGAAAAGGAGTTAAACAATACAATTAAAATAGTTTGTTTGGGATATAACAAAAGTACATAATTGTCAAATTTTTAATTTTAATTTGGTAATTTGAAAACTTAGATTGTGAAATAAAAAAATTTGAAAACAAAAGTCCTAAAATGAAATTGATTAAGATGAAAGAGGGGAATTGATAATTCTTCCGAGATAATGAAGGTTAGAATAGAATAGGACATGAGTCCTTACGTTAGTAAAGTTAAGCTAGAGAAAAAGAACATGATTTTACAGTTACTAAAAAGGGTTAATGTGCTTGTAAGCCTAAAGCTAATAAGTTAGTAGCAATAAAAAATCTTAATAGGATTATAGGCCTGAAGCTAATAACAATAATAGAAAAAAATTTAATGGGGCTCAAACTAAAACAAATAATCGAAGGTAGAGGAGGAGGATCTTAATAAGTATGCAACTCAGACTAAGATTTTGACCTTGATTTTATCATTGATTGATTTATGTTTTTAGACTTTAACTTATTTCTTTTTCTGCTTTAATCTCTTTTAAAAAAATAATTAGGTTAGGCTTTACAGATTATTGATTGCCAATATATTTAAGTCTACTTGGTCTAATTATAGTTCTCTTTCTTCGTACACTCTTTTCATTAGACCATATAACTACAAAATAAAACTAAAGGAGATAATAATGAACTTTGTTTTATTGATTTTAGGATTTGGACCCTTGATTCAGGTGTATTCACACTAAGGCTAAGGTTTATTTTATTTTGGTTCATTTAAATCAAAGTTTAAATGATTTTTTTCTAATTCATTCATTTTTTTTTAAAAATAAAGCTAATAAAAAATCTACAAATATAGTTCATGTAATTATAAAAATATAAAACTTTTCCTTAAATCTAAATTTAATTCAATTCGTGATGACAAAAAATGCCTGAATTGGAATGCACTTGAATGTGAATTTTACGGTTATTGCTCCCTACCTCACATGTGATAAAAACATCTGGGCTTTAAATTCATTTACAAAAAATAAACAAAACCTATCTTTGTGTCCAGAAAACCTAATTTATTTTCCTTATAAATTTAGGCTAATTATATGAGCCTAGTTTTCCACATATACCTAATTGAAGCTGATAAGCCCTTAAAACAAAGGTTAATCATAATGATGGTTTCAAATAAATAAAATATAAAATAAGATCGAAAAACATAAAAACAGTCTTATGAACTTGAACATAATTGAAAGACTTAAACTTTGAACCTTAACGTTCCTAAATTCAAACTCTTCTTCCTCTCCCCTTTTTCCAAAAACTACGACAAAGAAGAAACAAGAGAAAAAAGTTATTCTATAAAAACTTCTTCCATTAATCCACAATAGGCTGTTAACATTCCCTATTAAAAACAATTCAAAAAATAAGATTGTTGTACATATTATAATGAGAAAATTTGAACATCTAGTATAAGGAACACAGTTTCATTAGATCGTTGGAGCCTGTAATGTAAATAAGGAATCATGTCTTGTTTTTATAATAACTAAATACTGAAATACCTTTAACAAAAACCTTAAAGCTAAACTTAGTATTAAAGTAGTCCTTAATTAGTCATATAAATTATTATATCTATAAAGGCACACACAAGGTATCGATACAAAGGAAATACTCTTTGCTAATGACTTCATTTAATTTTGGTTTTCGAGATCCTCATGATTGGGGGAATCTAATGAGAGATCTTGATAGAATAATTAAATAATGTGAGAGAGAGAGAGACAACAATGGGACGTGATCCTCTGTCCCCCTTCCCCTATCCCATTGAATCTCAGCCATCCATTTATGTGGGTTCGCAACAACAATGAGATGAAAAGTGTCTTACCCTAGGTAGTTCAAAGTAAAAGAAACTTATAAAGGTGAGAGAGGCATCATGTACAACGATTTCTCTTTCTTTCTTTAAAGGTGAGAGAGGCATCATGTACAACGATTTCTCTTTCTTTTCAAAAGGGAAAGAAAGAGGCCTAAGTATGAGCATAAAAGGGTAAAGAAATAAGATTAATTACCAAAAAAATCTCAAATTTTACTAAATTTTACAATTATAGCTTAAACTTTAAAAAGTAACAATGAAATACCTGAATTTTATTTTTTTTACAAAAATAGCTCACTATGAGCTCTATTATTGAAACTAATGTAGTAAACCATATCAATTAATGATTCCACGTAGATGTCACCCGAAAATAGTTCACTAATTATTCTATTCTTCTTTTTCAAAATGAACAACCTCTATTACCAGCTAGTTTTCAACTTGCACATGCACAACTAATAAATAGGGATGACAAATATGACCCAGCTCGACCCGACTTTGACCCAGTTTGACCAGGCCACGAGTCGCGATTGCTTTGCCCGACCTAGCCCGACTCAGCTCGTAACCTGATGGGAAGGCACAAAACCACGCTATTTTATCAATATTTTTTTAAAATATGAGGTCGGGCTATCCTGACTCTACTTGTCCGTCCACGAGTTGGGCCTGGCCTGGTCTATTCCCATCCCTACTAATAAAGTGATAATGGTTAACAAACCCATCCAAATGACCAGATTTCAGTTACATTATTTCTGCATCGGAGAAGTAAAATGAACGTGTTAAAGAAGGACTTCCTATTACTTCTTATTTTAGGCTAGTCAACCAAAATGTGATTCTTTAATGCTTCAATATCTTTATAAGATCATTTTCCATATTTGTACATGCCTAGTTATAGCTTTGTTTTAGGTTATATTATTACCTCTAATAAGACCTTAACTTATACATTTTGGTGGTCACCTTTAACAAGTCCTTAACTTGTACATTTTAGTGGTCACCATTATCGTATATGTGAAGCATGCTGAATATTGTTAGGTTTTAGGAAAGCTATATAGTGTTAATTTCTCAATGCATGAATCAGTTGTACAAATTAAACAATTGTTTTAAGTAACTTCTTTACAAGTATGTACTTATTCCAACTACCGTCACTAACATAAGAACTTAATCAGATTCATACCACCAACTAATTAGTATTTTGACTTAGAATCAGAACTATTTGTCACCTTTCTCTTCCTATCATTTTTGGTTATGTTGTTACTGATCTTTCTTTTTCTAATAAAAAATCCTAAAAAAGCATTGATAATCTTGTGTTATGGAGATTGGGAGATGAAACAATCACAATTGAACTAGAAATTATTGATATAGAACTAGAAAGGAGAATTATGAACCCTAAATATAGCAAACAACATACTATAAGCATAAGCAATAGAACTAAACCACATTAGCTTTAAAGTAGATTAAGATGGCTGTAACAATCCTTAATCTCTACAAGCAAATGCAAATGAAGAAAGAAAGGTTATAGCAGATGCAATGAGGAAAAATTAAGGGGAATAAAAGATTAGGTTTAGTTTTTTCTTTTAATATTAAATAAGTTAATTACTTATGTGGACAATTAATTTCACTTGACATCCATATTGAAATTATAACAGCTAACTAGGTGGTCATGATAGTTCCATTAATGCATAGTTTAACAACAAACTATTTTTGTGAAAAATTTGATGTTTCAGATTATAATTACAAAATTTAATAAAGTTTGAGATTTTTTAGTAATTAATTCAAAGAAATATGTGGTTTGAGCTTTCAAATACTAAAAAAGAAGGAATATATAGAATCTAAGACGTCACCAAATAAGTTGATTATTCATTTGAGGTTATACTTATTCATGGTTAATATTTAGATATAATTACAATTGATGGCTAAGCTTAAGTAAATTAAAAATCAACAATCACGATGGACTTGTTAATTAACATTTAATGGATGCTTAGGATGAAACCACATGTGCAACTAATCATTAACTCAAATTTTATGGTAGACCAAAATAGTGAATGGGTGAATGACACGTGGAATGAATAGAGAGAGACATGAAATCTTCTATGAGACAAACACTAGAATATGTAATTGAAACGTTGATGGACAAAATTCCCAACTGTGAGCTTTTTTCAGGCAACACATTTTCATCTATGTATGTTATTTCTTAAGGTATTTATTACTATCTCTCAAGATCTAATCAATTAACCCTAATTGAATTCAAAATTTTCAATTTGCAACCTCTCGATTCATAAAACTTTCCCTAATGTTTTCAATTAGATCTAAAACTATCTATTGGAGAATTAATTTCTCATAAAAAATCTCTCTTCGAATGATCGTTAATTTGATAATTGAGTGACTTATTAAACTTCTAACTCTTATTGCACAATCTAATCTGATTACTTTTCACTTACTCTCTCGATTTGTTATTATTGAAATCAATAATGAATAAAGTCACAAAATAAATCCTAATCTAAAGTTTAGAACTCCATAAACATGTTTAACATCTTAGAATTCCTTTTACACATCAATACTAATGAAAGAAACAAGGGGAAAAGAATAAAAACTCTAATTGCTCCTTTATCTTAAAAGCTAGAATTTTCTGATGATGTCCCTGATCTCTCCATTTTGATCCAATTTGATGTATGGCTTCTGTATTTTTGTATGCCTTTCACATTTTTAAATATTATTTTAGGGTCCTAGGGTTGTTTCTAGGCTTTCCCCACTTCATTCGGTTCCAAAAATATTAACCTTAAAAGATACAAAAAAAAGGTCGCACTTGGAAAGTGCTATCACGATCGTGACATGACATGGATGTCATGATTCTGCATTTGGAAATTTTCTCTCTATCACGATTGTGATAAGCAAGTCATGATCATGACCTACTTTATCCAACCTCCATTTTATTCATTCTTCAGTTTCCTGGTTTCCATCAATAACAAACACATCAAAAACCTCTCGAAACACAAAATTAAGATCTAGTTCTTGCTTTAAATGAAACAAACACTTGGATTACATACAAATATTACTATACACATAATAATCATCTAATAAACACTTAAAAAAACACTTAAGAATATAAGAAAACATAGTATAATTTGCACCTATCAACATCCCCATCCTTAAAACTTTGCTTGTCCTTAAGCAAACCTAACAACTCAAACAAACAAATCACAAAAACATCTTCCCAACCACATTTGATCTACTCAGGGTGCATATATTCCTAGTAGAGTTATTAGAGACAATATTTTGATTCTTCAATAGCTAATTAAAACTTATTATAAGAAGAAAGGAAAAACAAATTGTTACATCAAAATTGACCTAAAAGAGGCATATGATAGTGTTGACTGAGAGTTTATAATTAATATTCTTGTGGCCTTAAAGTTTTTAGATTCCTTTATTAAATGGATCAAACAATGTATCATGTCTCCTTCATACAACATTCCTATTAATGGCTAACCTACCAAGTTATTCAAAAGCTATAAAGGAATTCGTCAAGACGATCCCATCTCTCTTTACCTCTTTGCACTTGTCATGGAGGTTTTCAACATATTGCTTAAAAGGATTGTTGAAAGAACCAAGGGAATTATATATCACTCTATAAGCAAAAAATTTCAGCTCACTAATCTTACCTTTATTGATGATCTTATCATACTGTCCAAAGCTGATGCTACTTCTATCTCAACTATTTTAAAAGCTCTCAAGGTCTTCAGTAAAATGTCTAGACTACAAGTAAACTACTTTAAAAGTAGTTTTTTTCTCTCCAAGAGTGCTGCAAACTATAATTTGTTGTTGACTGCCATTAATGACTTCAAACAGCAAACCTTTCCAATGAGGTACCTTGAAATTCGTATAACTTTTAATAAAGTAAGAAATAGAGACGTCAGCAGTCTTTTTGACAAAATCAACACATTTGCTTGGAGTTCTAGACAACTTTCCACGACTAGAAAAGCTCAACTGATTATCTTCATACTAAATTCCATCAATGTATATTGGGTTGCTCATTTAGCTTTACCAGCCAAGATTATTAAATTTGTTAAAATCTTCAACAGGTTTATTTGGTTTAGAAGCTCTAACAATTCCAACAAGATCAAAATGAAATGGGGTAAAGTTTGTATCCCCACCAAGGGGGTCTTGGTATTTACTCCTTTAAAATCACTGTTATGCTCATTAAAAGATTGTGGAGACTCATTTCTAACGAACAATCCCACTGGTACAAATGGAAACACATTTATTTCATTAAAAAATTGGAGTATATAGGGGTCTAGATGTGAAGCACTATCCTTCTTATACTTTGAAAGCAATCTTCAAGATGAGAGAGAGATTCAATCCTAACTTCATTGCATTAATAGGAAATGGAGAATCCAAAAGTTTTTGGCAAGATATTTGGTTATCTGTGAATCCTTTGGATAATGTGGTTTAAGCCTTACGTCTCAGACCTATGTTTCACCAAAAGGCAAGGAGATCTTCTTACAGGCTCCCATTACCAGCTGCATGAAAAATGAGATTATTTAAACCATGTTCAACACAAAAGAAGATAAGGCTAATTTGGAAACATACCTCTATTTGCATTTTTACTAATCAATCATGTAGAAAGCTCCTACTTAATAATCTAGGAATCATACCTCAGTCCTAGGTGGTGTGTTTCAATCATCTTTATCCCTGAGCTTCCATCATATTATGACTTGCTATGAAGAACAAACTGCCAATTGTTGATAAACTTGTAAGGTTTCTAAATTTCACCAACTCGTGTTCACTATGCAGAAGTGTTGAAGACAGTATAGGTCATTTATTCTTTATATGCAATTTTACCAGTGATATTTGGAGAGCGTTACTAAGTAGATGCTTAATCTTAACAATCAGCCATCAAAATAAAGATTTAAAATGGTGCTTTTGTATTTCCTTATCTTCTATAGTTACAAAAATATAAGATGAGAGAAATAATCATAGTTTTAGGAAAAATGCCTCTCCAAAGAGCAATTCTATAATCAAATCATACAGTTATTAGATATCAAATTAGCATTCACAAGCATAAAGTTCAAGAAGTTCAATATATTCTATCCAATTGGAATGTATAGATATTTCCTCTTTTCTTTAACAAAGTTGAAATCCTCTCTAGATGATAGTGTTTTTATCCTTGTAATTGAACTTGTTCTTCTAGTTTGCCTTTTATGGCTTAATTGAACTCTTCTTTTCTTAAAAGAAAAAAAATTGAAACACTCATTTTTTGAAATCCTTTCACTAAAATTTAAATCTTGTCCTTTGTTTATTTACAATTTGAGCTCTCTTCTATAAATAGTGAAAATTGGTTTGATGGTTCACAGAATATATAAGATAGGTCTTTATAAATCACATTAGATGAAATCCTTTCATTCTATTTATTTCATCTAATGCTATTTATTTGTTTACGTTGAAGATACTTTAAACTCAATCTCTCTAACTTCTCTCTTGGAATTTTACTTCTTTACCCTCCTTCAGCTTTCTTCATTTGGAAACTTATCCCCTGGCATTCTATTTAAGTAATGTTCATCATCTTCTTCTCCTGAGTTTTTTTCCTGGACAAGGCCTTAGACAATGGAGAAGAATGGTGAGACTCCCCCACCCTTGAATTCGGATGAGTATCTAGAGCTATCTGCCATAATTAAGGGTAAAGGAACAGATACAAATTTGACTGAAGGAATTGTCGTGGAACATATTAGCAAAGAACCATCATATGTGTAAAGGGCTTGGAAGAACAAGTTGCATATCTAGCATAACAAAGGTATACTTAAGAATTTTCCAAATTTGCTGAAGGATGGAGTTTTATCTCCTCCAAAAGAGCTGTTAAATGTGGGAGCTAAGGCCTAATTGTCAGCACTAGTAGGGTTCTTCTGGAGTAAACATCCAACATTTTCACTAGTGAGTGCATGGACAACTGCTAGGTGGGGAAAGAAGGGTTTGGAGAAGACTGTGCTTATGGAAGATGCAAATTTTCTGTTCAAGTTTTCTTCTGAATGAAGTTATTAAGGGGGGGGGGGGGGTAACCCATGTTCTTAAAGAAATGGAAACCAAGGTTAAATTGTGACTGAGTAAGCATAGATGTTTTTCCCATCTGGGTATAGTTTCATAGCATTCCTCTTAGATTTTGGACAATTAAAGGCCTAAGCTACTTAGCTAGTTCACTAGGAAAAGCAGTTTGCATGGATTCTTAAACAGCAAACATAGAGAGGATCTATTTTGTAAAAATATGCATAGAAGTGAGTAGGAGCACTGAATTGCCAGATAAACTCCCTATTCTAAAGCTGGAAGAAGATGGAGAACTTAAAAAAATTGAAATTCCTATCACCTATCCTTGGAAGCCTAGCTCAACAACCAAATACTGGAAACCTAATGGTAAACTTTTCAAAACTAGTTAGCAAGATGTATTAAATGGTTTACTCTCTGCTGATGAACCTCAGGAAAAGGATCTGAACATTTTGTCCAATCTGAGTGAACATGCTGAATTTGAGATCCACACTTTTATAGAAAAATAGAGCAACAACTACCACAGGCATCAAACCACTTCTGACATGCTTTAAATTCCTACAAATCCAATATTTGTCACTTTAGAGAAGGTTAGCACCACTGATGATAATCAGGATAATATAGAAAATCATCTGAATTTGGCAAATTCCATTTACATAAATGGTGTTTAGGAAGGTACCAGTGAAACTCCCTTGAACCAATTAGCAATTTTAGAAAGAGGTAAGCTAAAATGAAAAATAAAAAAAAATCCAAAAGGGAAACCTATGTAATGTCTCTAGTATGGAATGTTAGAGAGTTTAATGGCCCTCATAAACAAGCTATGGTTAAGGATATGATTTTGGAAGAAAAGCCTTGTATAGTTGGGCTTTTAGAAACTAAAATAAGATCTTCCCAACTACCTAGGGTTTTAAAGTTTTTGGGTGCTTATTAGTCTATTTTAACTAATGTGTCTTCACATTACAATGGAAAATTTTAATATTTTTATCACACTAAAAAGCTTCAGTGCTAGGGTAAGGGGAGTGTGAACCAAACCTTCAGTTATCTTGTCATTTCTGCGACACTAACACTAGGTTTGCACTATCTCTTATTTATGCTTCAAGCTTTCAGTTTTAAAAAGAACTAATGTGGAGCAATCTACAGCAACTAGAAGCCACTATCACTAATCTATGGCTAGTGATAGGAGACTTCAAGTGTATCAAAAATAATCTTGAATTTGAAGGTGGGAGAGGGATCTTCCCAGTATTAGGGAGGGAACTTACAAATTTTCTTCAGAAAGTTCAGTTGACAGACCTTAGATTCAATGGGAGACTCGTCATATGGACAAACAAGCGGCAGGTTCAATACTTGATCAAAAGAAAATTGGATTGAGTTGTGGTTAATCAAATGGGGTTATCTGTATATCCACAGTCATTTGCTCATTTGTGGAAACTCTCTTATCAGACCATTCTTACATTCTCATTCATAATATGTCTACATCTGATTACATGGGTGCTCCTTTCAAGTTATATAATGGACTCACTAAGTGTATTGGCTTCCTTGAATTATTTAGAGCTTGCTGGAGCTAGAATATTGAAGGTTACAAATCATTCCAACTAATGCAGAAGTTAAGAAAAGTAAAATCAGCTCTCAAAATTTTTACCAGTGGCAACATTTGAAATGTTAAAGAATGCAAAACAAAAATTAAAGCAGCTTAAAATGACTGTTATCACCATCCTCATAATGCTCAGATGAGAGACAATGAACTCCTTAGAATTAAGGAATATCAGCAGGCCTTATATTTGCATAACTCTATTCTCAAATAGAAGGCTAGAGTTGAATGGTTGAAAGAAGGGGATCTGAATACTAAGTTTTTCCATGCTTCATTGTTAGCAATGAGGAATATAAAATTTTTGGAGCTCAGAGATGAAGAAGGAGCCTTCTATTCAAATCAAACAGACCTATTGAATCTCTCTAGAGTATTTTTTTAATAGTTATTAAGAACTTCCACTCAGTCCAGCCAGTCTTTTGATATAAAAAGATACTTTGAATGCACATTAAGCCAGGATATCAGATATCTGACTGCTCCATTATTGGAAAATTACATAAAAGAAGTCCTTTTTAATCTAAACCCTTTAAAGGCACATGGCCTTGATGGATTCACTGTTTGCTTCTTTTTAACAACCTGGGACATCACTGGTGAGTTGTTTACACAAGCTGTTTAGGAAATTTGGAACTCTTGTAAGATGTTGATAAAGATAAACCACACTTACATATGTCTTGTTCCTAAGAAGATAAACCCTTACTCACTAGTAGATTATAGACCCATTTCTTACTGCAATACCATTCACAAGGTAATCGCAAACCTACTTGCTAATATATTAAAAAAAAGATCTGGATGAGATAGTTTACCTAACTCAAAGAGCATTCATAGCAGGCAGATGTATCTGGGATAACATTATTCTTTTGCAAGAACTCCTAAAAGATTATCAGCCAGGAAAAAACATAAAGAGCTGCATTTAGGAAATAAACTTCTATAAGGCCTTCGATATTATTAATTGGCAATTTATCCAAGTTTGTCTTGAAGCTCTAGAATTCCCTATACAATTCAAGAATTGGATCAAGATGTTTCTTTAAACTTCATCAGTTAGCATTCTTATGAATGGTGTTCTAACTAAGCCACTGAATTGTGCAAGAGGATTTAGGCAAGGAGACCCTCTATCCCCTTACATCTTTATTTTGGTTATGGGAAGATTTTCTAGAATGCTTGAGAAGCTGATAGTGTATAATTGCAGATTCAAGTACCATCACAACCAACGTACTCACCTAATGTTTGCCGATGACCTGCTGCTATTGTTTGGAGCTGATGAGTTATCTATCAATATTCTTTAAGGCAAACTAAAAAGATTCTCTGATTGGTCTAGACTGAAAGTTAATACTCACAAGAGTAGTTTCTACTACTTCTTAGACGCTCGAAATCCCTCTGAACTTGCAAGATCACTAGGGATGGAGCTACATACACTTCCTTTTAAATATTTGGATGTTCCAATCTCTCATACTAAACTCTAATATGTTCATTGCATTCCTCTCTTGGAGAAATACAGATTTAGAATACTAGCTTGGCAAAATAGATTTCTATCTATGAAAGCTAGAGTTACTCTAATAATTTTGGTTATAAACAAGATACATATTTATTGGATCAACCATCTGATTCTTCCTAAACAAGTGATCAAGGAGCTAGACAGAACAATCAAACTTTTCCTTTGGCCCGACTCGATAGACAATGCAAAGAAGGCAAAAGTAAAGTGGAATGAAGTTACAATTTTGATAAAAAAAAATAGAGGTTTAAGCATTATCTCTTCCTCAATCATGCAAAAGGTATTGCTTCGAAAGAAAATCTAGAGACTCCATGTAGATAGAAATGTTGTTTGGATCAAGTGGATTCATGAAACATACCTCAACACTCACAATTTCTAGCAGCTACCAATGATCAGGGGTTGTTCTTGGGTTCTCATACAAATGATGAAGCTTTGTGAACTCATTTACCCATGGATTTATCACAAATTGGAAAAAAGGAGACAAAATTTGGCTATGGTATGATAATTGGACTTAATCAAGTTCATTAATTCAGAGGAATGAATTGGCACATCTTAGAGGGCTAATCCCTTTCACTGCTAGAGTCTCATCATTCATTGCTGAAGGGAGCTCGGCTGGTAACTTTAGGGGGTTTGAATAGATCCTTCAATACTTCCTAGTGATCAGTAGCAGTTGTATGAAAATAGGATTGTATGGAAACTTAATACCGCGAGATTATTAACTAACAAACCCTGCTTTAGTATCTTCCAAGCTGAAAATCAAATGGTGCCACGGTCCCAACTTCTTTGGAAGAACAATCTAAGCCTCGGGGCCTCTATGATCACCTGGTTAGTCATAAAAGACCGACTAAGTACCAAAAACAGATGGTATGGTAGCTTTGATCCAACTTGTGTGCTATGCAAGCTATCAGCTGAAGATAAGAATCACCTTTTCTTTAATTGTGCATAATCGAAAGTAGTGTGGAGCCAAATACTACATAAGTTGGAAGCCTATTGCAATTCTTATGAGTGGAATGCAATGCAGAGTTGGATCATTCTAATCTCCAAACAGAAAAAGGAGGATGGGCAATTGTTTAAAGCAGCTTTCATAACTACAATATACAATATATACAGGGAGCAAAATAAAAGGATTTACTCTAGGGAGGAGACAACCAAATATCGATTGACAGCAAATATTATTAATGAAATCATAGCTCTTGCTATAGCAAAGGAAGCTCCTAATGAATTGTTAACCATGATGAAGATAAGATGATGGAACCTATAAACTTCTGCTACTATAGTTGACTTATTTATTTTCGTATATCTTGAGCTAGCCCTGTGTTTTTCCTGGTGAATTCAATGTAATAACTGTAGTTAATGAAAATAAATTCAATTTTCAGGGAAAAAAAACTATCTATTTTGTTTAACAATGTGGGAAGGTTTATATTTTGTAGAGATTACGTGGACGAAGAAAGAAAAATGTTTACCTTTACACTAGTTGCAGTTCACTTTTATTATTTGGTTGAATCATGGCATGTTTACTTTTACGCTTGTCAATGCTCGATCGGTTTCAGAGGAATCATCGATTACGTGAAAACTTAGTTACCATCTCAATGCAATTAGTTTTTGGTGATTCATATTATGTAAAGAAAGAATTATTCGACACTATTAACACTCCAAATAGAAGATCAATGTAATTGGGCACTGCATTACTGTTAAATGCATTTGGCAGATGAAAGTTGTGGTTCTTTGTTTTCCTGTATTTTCTAATCCTTACGTCATGGTGAAATCAAGGAGACTCATTTTTGGTTGGCTTCTGTTTCTTTAACCGTGATAAAAAATAAGTACAGAAATCAGATGAGACATGACACCAAAAGAAACCGCGAATGGGCATGAAAAACTACAGATTAAGGTTCTATCTAACCTATAGATTTGATACCAAGCCCCTCGTCTTTCTTCTTTGCACCAGGGTTGTACCTGAAAATCCATCTCCAGCTTTTAAAACTTTTCCTGCTCTTTTTAGTCCTTCTGTCACTGACTGCAATCCTACATGAACCACCATTGGCACAAAAAATATCCCTTGGAAAGCTTCCCAAATGGCCTGCACAATGATCCTGTGCCACAGTATCACCAGCTCTCATGCTCCCAAAAGCAGAGTTTGTATCTGATAAAGAAACCATTTTTATAGCAGAGAAATCTGGATTGGACTCTGATGGGAAATCAAACTTCAAGTCAATGAAGCCCGAATCATCCACAGCGCTAAATTTACCCTCCTTAAGTGAAAATACACGTCTAGTGTTCGCTCCATTGAAAAAGGTGTCAAGTTTATCAGGCTCCAAAAGAGTCGCATCCCTCTTTTCATAACCATCAAACCCACTTTTTTTTGGCTCTGGTTCACTGAAACCACTTTTTCTGTCAGGATCAAACAGTAGACCTCCATTGACACCAGAACTCCTAGCAGCTGACAGAGAACTTCTAGCACCTGAAATGGAACTCCTAGCACCTGAAAAAGTTCCATCTTCCGAACCAAAGAACCCACCTCCTCTAAAGCTGCACAAAGACCTGGACCTAGACACCCCCGTGTAGTCAACAAACCACATATCACTTTTATCTTCAAATCCTCCAACAGTACTCAAACACCCTTTTTCTCTTTTCTTCTTGAACAGCCTAACAATCCTCCAAAGACCACCTTTTCTCTTGATTTCAACACAGCTACTGCTGCTCCGCTTGAGCAACAAAACATCATCTTCTTTCCGTTCGCTTTTAGGCTTAGGATTGGAACTTGAAACTAGTAAGTTTTTCTGGTCATTTTCTAACAAGAATGATACACGACCAACACTGCTTATCTCAACATTGCACGAGGAGTTTCGATTAGAAGAGATATCTGAGCAAGAACAGGAAGACAGCCTATGTTCTCCACAATCAGAACAAACCAGATTGACCAAACGTTCTTTGAGACAGTAAGGACAAATTCCAACTGAACTTGCTGATGGATGTTTCTTGCATGGAAGATCTGCTGCAGAACTATAGTCCTGATCGTACAAGTCCTCGCTGGTGTAAGCCTCCACAGCTTTGCCCCTATCTTTCATGGATATTGCTTTTTTTCTTCCTTGGCACAAAACTAGTAAGATGTGCTTTTTAGGCCTTTTCAAGAGCTGATACTTACAGAACAGACAGGATACCCTCAATTCAACCACTATTCCTAATCTAAAACCCGTTTGAAGTTGCTATCAATGAGTAGAAACAAAGGGAAGAAGGTGACTTGAGCCGTTTAGAAAAGGGACTTAAAAGAGTTGAAGATATAGAGAGACGGCGAGGTTGGAAGTGTAAGACTTTAGAAATTCAGGTAAGTGAAACGGTACAAATGACATGTTTACAGTGAGAGAAGACAGATAGGCTTTGAACAAGCGTCAACTTTACGTTATCTTTGTACAGAAGCAGGCAGACGAAAAGAGAATGATGAAGAAAGCACAATACTTGCAGGTATCATTGTGTAGGGCAGTGAATGCAACAACAAATTGAGTACAGCAAACACAAGTTCTGCTACTGCATGCATCTTGCTAACTATTAAAAACGATTAAAAAAAATTCAACCACACGTCTAGTTAATATATATTGTTTCATTTTTAACTTTTCTGTAGTCCCAAACCATCAATTTTTGCAAAGATTTTCCACTATTGAGTGTAGATTTTTGTATGAAAAAGGTGACGTGCATTCTCTTCTCTTCTATTCATTCCATTCGTGTTGTTTTGATGGGTTCATCAGAAATCCAATTAAGAAAAGCCATGCCATATTTCCTGTTTACATTCTTATAGATACAGGACAACTAGTCTCCCGCACTCCTTTTTACTGTGTCGTTTTCTTGAAGATCATGCCCACGTGTCTACCGACGAATCCAATGAATTTGAGTGGCTCCACATCTTGGTTTGACTTTTGTAGAGATGTAATTGACGGTTCTTATATGGCCGGTCCGGGGGCAATCATGTTGACGTCTTTTAGTAGCCCCCAAGATCTCCGCAACAAGGATTTGATGTTTTGGTATGTGTCGCAGTCTAACACAGCTAAACTATGTCCTTTAACGTGCCGTGGTGAACTTGGCAAAGCTTACCTTCTGTCTTTTCCTTGTCATAAAATGTAAATGTTCCCAGCTAACCGTATAAAATTATATCCATGTTCTTCTGTACTGATAAGCTAATCCAGGAATAATGGTTATTATTATACCCAGTCATATGGGCAACTCAATTTCAAGGCAGTTGACATCGTTAAAACTCTCTTTAACATGACCAATGCTATAGACAGGGATCTAGGGAAACAGAAAACTCTAAAGGGGAGACAAAACCAACCACCCGAGCTCTATTCCTCTATATATTGAGAGGCATCTAGGGAAACAAAACACTCTGAAGGGAAGACAAAACCAACTACATGAGTCATATTCCTCTATATTAGAATATGCAATTTGAAACCATAGATTGTATGACTAAAATGCAAAAACTATTTAAATTTTGCGTTTAAAATAGGTAAGAAGTTGAGAGTTGAGACATAATGGTATGGTCGCACGCCCGACGCATGCCTACTTTCTATGCATCATTGCTTGGGACACAAATTCAAATACTTCGCAGCTAGGGAGATAATTATGATGCCAAGAACCAAAATTGCCCTAATAAATAGAATAACAAAAAAATTTGAAATAGAAAATTGTCCCCCCAAAAGTTGCTTCTTAGTATTTCAATTTAATCTCAAAGGCCTCTCTAATAGTTAAGAGGAACCTCACATCTTTACAAAAATAGAGCAATTCAAGAATCATTCTAAAATATTGATTAGTCACAGTCTCCACTAACATTAAGAGACGCCTCAATTTACCGACACTAGGACTCGAGTCTTAAGTAACTTTTTACTAAGTGATTATCAAAGTCAAATAAACATGAGATGAGTAACTTTTCACTAAGTGATTATCAAAGTCAGATAAACACGAGATGAGGTGTATATATGATACTATATCAATCAACTTCATGAGATTAAACTAGTTAACTCTTACATCAAATCACAAACAAATGGTAAAAAGAAATTCTAGTAAATGATCAAACTATATTTTTATTGTAGTTTTTTTAGAAGGTGAAAGAAAATTGTGTTAACCAACCAACAAACTGTACAAACGAAATTACAAAGCTGCTAAATGCCTCTTAGGCCTAGCTAACCATCATAAAAATTACAAGATACAAGTTTAATAATGTTGTAAATCTAAGATGAAGATATGCATAATTACATTAGATAATTGTGCTATAGTGGTTGCATCACAAATGCTTCTTTTGAAGAGTTGTTCTATTCTTCTTATAAAACCTGACTCATTCTCTCTACTATTTCTATTACTATTAAATGCTCTCTAATCCATACGAAAGTGTACCTACTAAATTCTTGGATAAGCTATTGGGAACTAAAATATCTATTGTTTTGCTCTCTCGAAATGGCGTATATCCCAACTTACAGTACTATTTTAAATGTAGTTTAATCCTTTTTATGCATAAACTTGTCATTTCCTTTCCAAAAGAGGAATTGTATCCAATTATCACCAATGAAAGATAGTTTGCATCTTTCCCATGCTTGGCTCTAACAAGCAATGCAACAACAAATGGTTCCTTATTTTAGGAATATTTTTACAAAATTTGGGAAGATATGTAAATAAAGCTATTCATGTCCCTCTACCTAGAGTTAGGACTTTGTTTATAATTGAAAATTAAAAGACGGAGGAAGCTTTAGAGATATTGTCTTTGAACCAAAATAGTGCCTTCCAAGAGACATGCTCTTTAGTTGCTTTGAATATATCTAAGCAAGATTTATTGGTAAATTTCCCATATTTGTATCTCAACCAAACCATTTTATTACTCCATCTCATTAGGTCTATAGGTAGGGACTGCTTACATAATCCCCTCAAAACTTTTAAATGTAGAAAAATCATTTCCCATCCCCAGGGAGGTCATTGATTTTCTCGATAAGGTGGAGATATGAGGTAACAGGCTGCAATGTTCTAATACCTAGCTAATGGGTCTAGTCAAGATGTCTTTGAAGGGAGTGGCTAAGAATTAGTATCGAGACCACATCCTTCCATACTTGGGTGCAGTAACCTAGTCACAATTCAATGAGAGGCATATAGACTATTTCCTCTCATTTACAACTCAAGAGGCACTCAGATTAGAGTTCTTGAATCTGTACTAGGGAGATAGGATAGTAGATAAGTATATCACTAATTTCATTTAATTGAGTTGATAAGCCCAGAGATTATCTAAGATGAGTTGAGGAAAAAAAACCAAAATATACATGGATTGGGATCTCCTTTTCTCAACATGACTATGAGCTTTTAGGAGAAGTTCTCTATTTTGATGGATATGGCCAAGTAGTTGGAAAGGATCCTTATGAAGTAGGATGCTTTATCTATTAGAGAGCAAATGGTAGGCATTCAATAGGACCCTCCAGTTTTCAACAATGGTAGCAACAAGAATCAAACTTTTTGCCAGGGTACATTCAGAGTGGGAGCTCCCAACAGAGTATTGTTTAATCATATGGCAAGATGAGATCTAGTCATAGACATTTGAGAGGATTCAAGTTTACATTTGGAGCAGGTTGTAGTAGTAGCGAATGGAGATCTTAGTAATTTAGGATCAGTATCCTCCATTTTCCAATAAAGTGGCAAAACACACCAAGGCCCATACTACATATCGCTAGGAGGCTGCTACAGATATGGCTAATATGAGCATCTGATCAGGGACTATCCAATAATAGGATATCAACATACCTCTTCTAGTGTGACACAACCTCCATTTTAGCAGCCACAAAGGGGAACATAATTTAGTACTTATTAGGGGCGAGGTTTTGAAGGTAGGCATTTATGAGGTAGATCTTGAGGTCACAGTCAGGGATAGTCCTCTAGCTCTTAATATGTTGGTAATAGTCAGGTTAAGGAGTTCGCCCTCACCCTGTAAGATTCATGAGCTTCAAATATGATGGTATATGATGTTCTTCTCATCTTTGGCATAAGATAAAGTTATGATAAATCCGGGAGTGACCCATTCTTTTATTCACCCAACTTTATTATGAGACTACAAGTAGTACTAGATAGGATGGAAGAATCCTTGTCCATATCCACACCTCTTAGTGATGCCATAAATGCTAACTTAATTTACTACTCATTTCCTATGGAGATTGATGGTAGGATATTAGTAGCAAAGCTTGTGGTGCTGTCAATTATGAATTTTCATGTAATATTAGGGATAGACTAGTTATTTAGTCATCATGCCACATTGGATTGTAGAGAGAAGAAAGTGGTGTTTCGAATTTCAGGTGAGGCAGACTTTCCTTTTGAGGGAGATAAGAATACTATCCCATATAACATTATTTTAGCGTTATTGGCCAATAAGATGCTCAGACAGGGGTGTTAAGGGTTTTTGACCTTATTCAAGGATACCTCTATAGAAATTAATAGCCTCCAAAGTGTTTAAGTAGTTCGGAAGTTTCTGTACGTATTTACTAAATAGATACTAGGGCTACTTCCAGATAGAGATGTCGAATTCGGTATTAATCTAGTACTTAGTATAACTCTTATTTCTACACCTCCATATATAATGGTACCTATATAGTTAAAGTAATTAAAAGAAAATTTGCAATATTTATTGGTTAAGGGTTTCATCAGGCCAAGCACATCATCGTGGGGTGCACTGATACGGTTTATAAAGAATAAAGGTGGTTCTCTCTAGTTATGTGTTGAATACAAGCAGTTGAATAAGGTGCTAAGTATTTTTCTAAAATTGACATAAGGTTTGGATATCATTAGTTGAGAATTAGAGGAGAGGACATACCTAAAACTACCTTTAGGACTCGATATAGTCGTTATGAATTCTAAGTAATGTCATTTGGCTTTACCGATGCTCCAACAACTTTTATAGACCTAATGAATGGAGTATTTAAACCATTTATAGATAGGTTCAAATCTTCTTTATTAGTGACATTTGATTTATTCGTGAATAGATAAGAAGCACATCCAATATTTGAGTGTGCACAAACACTTCAAGAACATCAGTTATTTTTCAAGTTCTAGAAGTGTGAATTTTGTCTTGAGAATGTCACATTCTTAAGACGCGTGGTATCTTAGGAGGGGATACAAGTGGACCTGAAGAAGGTGGAAGCTGTAATGAACTGGGAAAGACTAAATACAATGATATAAATGTGTAGCTTTCTGGGATTGGAAGGTTATTATTGAAGATTTTCTAAGACTTTTCAAAGATAGCAACCATATTGACAAGTCTAATGCAAATGAATGCTAGTTCATTTAGTTTGATGCTTGTGAGGAGAGCTTTCAAAAGCTAAAAGAGTATTTAGCAACAGCTATAGTTTTAGCATTACCAACTGAAAATGGAGGATTTCAATTGTACTATTATGCTTCGAGAGTTAACCTAGGTTGCGTATTTATTTAGAATCGTATGGTGATTGCTTATGCTTCTAGGAAACTGAAAAAGAATGAACAAAATTACCCTACTCATGATTTAGAGATGGAAGTAGTTATCTTAACTTAAAGATTTGGGGACATTATCTGTATAGTGAGATGTGTGAAATTTACATGGATTATAAGTCTAAAATATATATTTCAACAGAAGGACTTAAATATGAGGCAAAGAAGATGGATGGAACTACTAAAAGATTCTGACTATAAGATTTAGTATCATCTGGGAAAGGCAAATATCATAGTAGATGCATTAAGTAGGAAGTCCTTGGGTAGTGTGGCACATATCGTAGTAGAGAGGAAAGCTTTCACTAAAGAGTTATATGATTTAATGGATTAATATGCTCAATTTTATATTTCAATTTAAGAGTACTACTAGCAAGCATTAGAGTATGATCAGTCTTATTAGAGAGGATTAAGGTAGCTTAAGTTTAAAACCTTAAGGTTCAAAAAATTATGTTTAAAGTATGAGAAGGACATCACATAAATTTCAAGATTGATGGGGGAGGTATACTATGGTAAATAGGAGATTGTGTGTTCCAGATGTATAGAACTTGAAGGAGGAGACGTTAGAGGAAGTGAACTACGTTATGTACAATGTACATCAAGGTTCCACCAAGATGTATCGTAACAATAGAGACACATATTAGTGGCATGATATGAAAAAGGGATGTGTTTGAATACGTCTCTAAGTCTTTGACTTACCAATAAGTAAAAACCAAGCCTTAGAGTCCCTCGGGTAAGCTACAACTATTACTAATTCTTGAATGGAAGTGGAAAAAGATCATAATAGATTTTGTGGTTGACCTACCTTATATAAGGAATTGATGTGATTTAATGTGGGTGATCATAGATACGTTGATGAAGTCAACCCATTTCTTACCCATAAAAATTAGCTACTCAGTTTCTATGCTCGTGCGAGCATATATTGAGTGGATAGTATGTCTTCACAGGGTGCCCTGTCAATAATCTCTGACTGAGGATCACATTTCGCATCTCGATTTTAGAGGAATTATAAGAGGCATTAGGCATCAAATTGGATTTTAACATAACATTCCATCCTTAAGACTGATAGGCAATATACTGAGGATGTGTGTGAAAGACTTTGGTGATAGTTAGGATTCAAACTTCCCTCTGATAGAGTTCGCTTACAATAATAACTATTACAGTAGCATTAGGATGATATTTTATTAGGCACTTACAAACGAAAATACAAACCACAGATGTGCTGGGTGGAAGTAGGTGAGAGGCAATTGAAGGGCCCATAACTAATCAAGACCACATCAGAGAATATTTCATTGATCAAGTAAAAACTAGAGACAATGTTTAACAAATAGAAGAGTATGTACACTCGAAGGTAAGGACATAAAATTTCAAGTCGGTGACTTTGTATTTATAAAGGTATATCTGATGAAGGGTGCTATGAGGTTTAAAAAGAAAGAAAAATTATCTCTAAGATATATTAGACCTTACAAGATAAGTGAGAGAGTTAGAAATGTAATATATCGATTGACATTACCTTCAGATATATCACAAGTATGCCTAGTATTCCATATTTCTATACTTACCTTCTCATATTGGTCAACTGTAGAATATAGAGGGGAACAAGAATTTAATCTATAAAGAGGAGCCAGTAGCTATATTGGATTCCTAAGTGAACCAGTTACAATCAAAGCAAGTTCCTGTAGTTAAGGTGATATGAAGGAATGATAGTGCTAAGGAGGTCACTTGGGAAATAGAGTGAAAGATACTAGAGTTGTACCATACTTATTTCCTTAATAAAGCATTATTGTAAAATTTAGGAGGAACTTTTTTTAAAAAGGGGAGATTGTAATGTCCCCCTATATATATATATATATATATTATTTCCATCCTCATTTTTCTTTTTTTTTCACCCCTTATGGTTACTATTTATAAAACCATCCTCTTTCTCTATTTTTCACAGTGGGTGACTCTAACCAGCCAACCATATATACTAATCAACCCCTCTCTTTAAGCTCATTACAACCATACCCATTTTATATTATAGAAACACCAAAATCATCGTAAGAAAAGAGAAGAAAAATAAGAGAAAAACTCATATCTTTGATCTGTCACCCCCGATGACTATTACCAACCACCACCACCACTATTAAACTCCTTTAATGTCAGGAGAAAATTTCCTATGGTTTTGTCACAGGTTATTGCTTGTACCATCATCGATTGATGAAAATAGAGGTTAGGGCTTCAAAATAATTGTTCTTTAATTCGTTAAGATTTGTTAAAAAATCTAAGTTTCTTATAAAAGTTGTTCTACTCATCAAGAGCTTTTATTTAGCATAAAAAAATCATTGAGTTATGAGACTAAAAAAATTTCAGTCACTAGAGGGATATTCTGATGACATGAGGACCATAGTGAAAGTTTATGTGAGAATAGGATCAAAGGCTAAATTGAATAATTAGACCATCCTAGCAAACCTAATGAGTCATAGGTTGTTAATTGAGCCTAATGACTTGTAAATAACACTGATTTAGATATTTCCTTTCTTATTTATAGGTATATTAGGAGTGAGACCCACGTTGCAAGGTTCAAAATGATAAGTACATTAATCAAGTAAGTTCATATCTATCTACCAATACCTAATATATACCCTCTATTGAACATGGTTCTAGATTAATACGATTAATGACATATTAAGGTAGGATATACGCCCATATCCTTATGAATGTGGATATGATACTATATTATATAGTATCATATCCACATATATAGTATCATATCCACATTCATAAGGACATGCATATACGAGTAGTAAAATGATATCTATGCATACGGGTTTAGGTACCTATAACATACTGCATGCATTTATGATCATCCTCACATGACTAAGTGCTTGTTTGAGAAATTAAGTGATTGATATTTGGTTTATGCATGGATGTGTTTGATTATGATTGTGGGGGAGGAAAAACATATAAGAAGTACCACTTGATGTGTATGCATCAAGACGAGGTACGCACTGGCTTGATTATGAGAGATGATCATAATATGACATTGGGATATAATATAGATCAATTATGGTTAATGCTTGGCTCTCAGGCAGGTCCTTATTTAACATGCATATTATTGACGTGATTGTGACTTTGGGCATTTTGAGTGAGGGTTAGACTATTGATGATGCTTAGCTCTTGCAGCCCTTTTGGACTAAGAGAGCCTTATAACTATATAAGTATTGGTGTATTGCTAGGCTATTGGTGATGTTTAGCTTCCCTCAATCATTCAAGCTGTAATATTATGTGGATATACCCTTGGAGACTAGGGTCTTACAAATATTTCTTCTCCACTATTTATTATGTACTATATATGATTTGTGATGCATCATATATATGTGTTTATACTAATATAAGTCAAGTATTGTGTGACCCTATCATTGGGTCTTGTAGGGTGATATGGACTGGCTCAATGAAGTTTTTTTGTTTTGGTTTTCATAAAAAAGAAATAGGTCCTTAAAATGTGTTTGGTTGAATAATATTATATTTCTTGTTTATAAAAATGAAAAAACCACAACAACTTTACAGAAACATAAAAAAGATGTTTTTATAATATTTTGCAATAGGTTTTCACTTGTTTTATTTCTAAGTTGACTCCAATCAACTCCATATTTTAGGTCAACTACTATCAACTTTGCCATAGAGACTATGAGGAGCATCAGTTGCAATATACCTACTTTTATATATGCATTTCATTTGTTTTCACTTATACTTGTACACTAGAGTCTGAAGTGATATGAATTAGTATGTTGAAAAATTTTCTTCTAACACACGATAACATTATTATACTCCATTGAGTTTATATGTATGCATGCTCATGCTGTCACTTATTTTTTTATATTTTGCATTATTTTTTCACTAGTATTTAGACATATATGTGATTTGAGGGCACGTGACATGTGTCATTCACATGCCATTCACTTGCCCATTTGAGTCATAACACTCAAAGACTCTAGTTGAGTAAGGTATTAGTAATATAAGATTCTCCAACTTTTATGTAAAGAACTTAAGTCATTCTATTTATCAAACCAAAACTAAAATTTTCTTCCAATGCCAATATTTTGTTTCATCTCTTAGTTTAACACTCTTCTCATCCTTATAAGTTGATTAAGGAACTATAAGTAATTAGGCTATTTTTTTTCTCTAAAAGCTTCTATTATGTAAGCTGTATGAATTCATCCACTTTCCCCATATTGATTCATTTTCATAAAAAGTCTCCAAATCCTCATAACCAATAATATTTAATTTGTGGCTCTCTCTTATCCCCTAGCCTCCTTTCTTTACTAGGCAAATATCCCTCCATCTTACTTTTCCCTTATTTTTATCACTCAAGCTACCTGAGTAAAAGAAATTCCTTAACATCTTTTATATTTTCTTAACCATATTATTGGAAAGAAATAGCTTATTGCAACACTAAACCTAGAGGTTCTCCAAAACTGCTGAAATAAGTTATAATCTGGTTTTAAACATAACAAACTTTCTGGTCCATTAGCATATATTTTCATTCTAATCGAGTCAAACAGTGGTTGACACTGATTGTATGGAATTCTTTTATCATATAAATGCACACTTATATATTTAATATCAAAGTTGAAGATATGTCTTTTTGGAAAGATATCAGTTGTGTGCATGAAATTGAAAAAACAGAAAGGGACTTTTGTTAGTATTTATAGACATACTACACATCTTGCTAAATTTTTCTGTAGTATCTATATGAAGATTCACATAAAAGGAACTTACCACCACTTAAGAGAAGAATGTTATTAGCAAAAGTATGAAAGAGTTTCAATTTCCTGCACTTACTATGGTAAATGAATCCCCTATTTACCTCAATTACTTTAGATATCATTCTTATCATAACTTCTAAACATAAAGTGAATAAGTAAAGGGAAAATGGATTTCTTTGTCTTAAGCCCTTAGTAATTCGAAAAGGTGAAGTAGGTTCCCCATTTACTATAATAGAGTAGGTAACTGAGGTTAAACAATGCCTTATCCTAGAGACAATTGTACTAGAGAAAACAAAAGCATTAAGTGTCTCCAATATAAAGTTCAACTGCAAATAATCATATGCTTTGTTAAGATCCAACTTCATGGCACAGCTTCTCAAGGGTTTTCTCCTCTTATATCCTTTAAATATCTCCTGAGCAATTAATATATTATCCTGCCCTCTATAAAAGCTCCTTATGAGTGATCTATTGGGACCTTAAACACTTCCTTTAGTCTTTGGGTTAGTAGTTTAGAAATGATTTTGTATAGGAAATTAAAATATGATATAGTTCTGAATTCTCCAATATTATAAGCATTAGGCACTGTTGAGCAAGTTTTATATATAATAAAAACTCTCAATACCCACAATTATACGGATCATATCTTATAGTATCAAAAGGTATCGTTCTCACGAGGATTATGCAATCGCTAATAATCTGAACCTAAATTTGTCTAAGGTAACACGAAATTGATTTGAATAAAAATAAATAAGAAAAGTAAAAAAGTAAACAATAAAATAATTGAGTTGCTAATAAAATTTAAGATTTTGATCAAAATAGAATACATAGGACTTATTCTTTCCTTATTTTGTTTCCTTAACTATTATTGATCCAATTATGAGTTTGATCCTAGATTTCCCAATGTATTGATTGCTCCCTCTTAATATCCAATCAATTAACAATTTCTAATTATTTCCCAATTCATTGATTCAATTTATATAATTTATAATTATAACAAATTGAAAATTTTAGTATTTAATTTATTCTTTTAAAATTCTTATTAATATTATGAAATTTAATAAAATTTTAAAATTTAAATATAATTTACCCAAAATGAATGCCAAAATGCGAGTAAAATAGCAGGAATTATATATATTTATATATATAGAGAGCGAGAGAGGAATTCTTTTCTGTGACCCTTTAGAACTTTTGCCGCATCACCAAATATGGTATTGGTCTTTCCAACTCAACCAAGAAAAGCATGTTCAAGTTTAATACAAAGGTAATAATTGGAAAATCAGAGTCTCAAAGTGACATTATCAAAGCGGTACCAAGGTACCCAAAAGCATATTTAACAATCATGGATGAGGCATGATCGTTCTAAAGGCCGATTCCATGATCATGTCTTCCAGCATGCATCCACAATCTTCTTCATTCTTCTATTTCCTATTTCCAAGCACTCATAAACACATCAAACACCTTTTCAAACATACAAGTAAAATCAAATTCTTACTTTAAACGCAACAAACACTTATAATACAAAAAAACAAACACTATCAATAACACAATTATAAGCCTATATACATGATAATCATCTAACAAATTCTTAAAAACACACCTAAACACCTAGAATAACATAATATAATCTACACCTATCAACATCCTCATACTTAAACCTTTGCTTATCTTCAAGCAAAATTTAAAACACAAATAAAATAAAACACAAAAATACATAATCACATAATCATGCAACAATACAATAATGGTACAATGACATCAAATCTCATGGAATGAAGCTAACTTCAAACATCAATTACTCAAAACATGCCAACATACTAATTTATTCCTTTCTTGTTTAAGTGCATTGACTAAATATACATATCATTCAAAATATTAATACTCTATTCATACACTTGTGGCATTTGTAAGCATACATTTATTATTATTAATCAATCAAAAAGTCAAACTATCACTAAGTAACCTTTTATCAAAATTCTTGCCAATTGTTAAAGATCAGTAGGTTTTACTTATTGTAGCACCATTTTTTATTTTTTTAATTTTCTTTAATGATCACCTAGTCTTTTGATGCGAAGGCAAATACCTTATCATGAATGTCCCCCAATTGCTCAGCTAGGTTACTTTTTTTTATTTAGCTTGGTTAGAGTGTCATTTTAACCTTTTGAAGCGAAAACATTTTGTCCTGAATGCCCCCGGTTACTCAACTATATCATAACTCTCAATTGGCTATTAGCTCTACTCTTAACCTAATTTTCAAAAAAAAAAGGGTCAACGGAATATGAATTTGACAATTTTTTTACATTTAATTTTTTAACCTACTTTATTAGTTAAAATTTTAAACCTACCTCATTTCTTCTTAGTCAATCACTCTTATGAAAAGGCACTAATAATGCTAACCTATTCAATTGAGGCTAATTATAAATGTATACGAATAAAATTCATAAAGTGAAAGAATAGGTATTATATCCTGATTAACATACATATTCATCCCAAAGACACTTAAAATACAAAATTCACAAGTTATTATGCCTTTATAATTCAAATGACCATGTTCAAAGCTAAAATAATTCCATTCAATTCTTTGCATTGACACATTCACACAATGCACACATCATAATGCCAAACAAATAAAAAAATATACAATACAAATGTAAAATTCACACACAATTAGTATATAATTGCATATACATCCCCAAACTTGAACAACACATTGTCCTTAATGTGATAAACAAAAAAATGCAAATAAAAATAAATAACAATTAAAAAATTAAAGTAAGAATACTTATGGTGATTGAGGCGGTGATGGAGAGGATGATGGAATTTAGAGACACTCTATACCATAAAGATCCATCAATGTACTCCTTACATAATAAACATAATAAAAATAAAAAGCACCAACAAAATAAACTAAAAATTAAAATAATAATAATAAATATCCTTTTCAAATTAAGAATACAAAGTAAGTTCAGTAATGTCCTTTTCTATAACAAACTGTTAATAAAATAGAGAACGATGAAACCCCCTGAATCGTCAATTGAATTTAACAGTTTGTCCTGTAAGAAGGTAAACTGCTCTTCTTCTTCGACAAACACCCTCATCCCTTCTTCTTCTGCTTCTTAAATAGAGACTTCTTTATCTTCTTTAAACTCTGTCTCCTTTATTCTATATTCTTCTATCTCTTCTTGAATGGCAACTTCATTTATGTCATTGACCTTTTCCTCTCGTCACTCTGAGGCAGTAATGGACAACCAAAACATGCTGAATTTGGCTCAATGTATTCAACCAAATAAAAACTCTCTTGAAAGATACGATGGCTAGCTTCACCATTGGTAAGATCTCCATTAAAAATTCAGACGAAGTATAATCATTCAATGCATCAGCGTAAGAGTTGCTCCACTTTGAATTATTTGTACTCTTAATTAGTGTATTTTGAGGCCAGTCTCACAAGCAATATGGATGTTCCCATATATAATCTGGTGTCTAACATTGAAAATTATGGTGATTACCCCCAAAAATGTCAAAATACAAAATGGATGTTAGTTGTGTTTCCGTGTCACTTGGAAGACTCCCTACATTAATGGAAGGTTGAGCAACTTGAACCTTTGAGTTATGAAGAGTAGGGGAGTGGTTCTTTATGAACTGATCAAATTTGTCTTTGATCCTCTTCTCACTTTCCCATATGTCAAATTCAATCCTCCTCTTACTTTCCCACTTGTCAAACTTATCTATTAACTTTTCAAACTTGGAGCTTATCTCGTCCATTATCTTATCTAACTTTGACTCTAAAATGTTTGGCTCCAAGGATCTAAGCCTATCTTATTAGAAACTTAGGGGATCTTGTTCTCTCATGTAATCTCCCAAATTGTTAATCCATGAATAATTTAGGTGGTGTTACCAGCCAAGATTATATGTGTGATAGTAACATATCCATTTTGCAATGCCTTTACTAGGTTGAAAAAAAAAGATCTAAAAGTTTTTCATTTTGAAGTTTCTATAAAAAAAATTTCAAGTAACAGCACTCAGACAAGAAAAGTATCAAATACTTAAATAAAAGGAATTCAAATAGTACAAGATGCTAAATTAGTTCCTGGCAACAATGCTAAAGACTTGTTGAGCAAGTTTTATATAATAATAAAACTCTCAATATCACAAGTATACGGATCATATCTTGTCGTATTAAGGGTGTCGTTCCCATGATGACTATTAAACACTTAAACAACGTGAAAGAACTTTGTATAAGGTACTAAGAATTGGATAAATTAAAATAAATTACTTAAACAACGTGCCTTCCTATATGAATCCACAATCTTCTTCATTCTTTAATTTCCTATTTCTAAACACATCAAACACCTCTAGAAATATATAATTAAGATAAAATTCTTGCTCTAAACCAACAAATACTTTGAATATATACAAAGACTAACAATAACACAATTCTAAGTCTATACATATGATAATCATCTAATAAATACTTAGAAACATACTTAAACACCTTAAAAAACAATCAAAAGAATTGCTTCTTATCATACACCAAGATTTACATACCTATAATTAAGAAGAACAAACACTACAAATCAGAAAAATTAAAATTGAATACGATAAGATGAATAAGAATGAGAAAAAAGTAGTAGATTAATTATGATTGATTTTCTTTAATATTACTAGATTTCTTTAAAAAAACATTAAAATCTTGTGTGAATTTTACATTGCGCTCTACTATTATAATATTCAACCTAAGTAAGTGTACCTATTTGTCTTGTAATAATTAAGTGATAATAGAGGTCGATCCTTTAAGGAAGAAAATAAATACTTCTAACCTTCCTACTATTATCTAGTTAATTATCAAATGCTACTAGCAATAAAACAAACAAATAAACAAAAAGAAGAAATCAAACTTGAGAATGTATAAATGAAAATTCCCCCTTGCATTGTTTATATAAAGATTTTATCACTCGAATAATAAAACTTTCTAGTATAATGATCTAACATCTATTGATATTGATGTATAACCACCTACCCTTAAAAGATTAATTGATACTTTTGTTGTAATTAAAATCTTTAATGATGCTTTAAGACCAATAAAATTTCATAAAAAAGTTTTATCCTAATACTAATGGTGTAAGATTATTTCTAATGTCTTATTCAATTTTCAACATATATGTTATTGTTAGAGATGCCAATGGGTCAGAGGCAGCTTGGGCCCAGCCCGATCTCAGGCGATGGTGGCCTGTGGCTTGACTCGTGACCCATTAGGCCAAATGGGTTGGCCCGTAGCTTGGTCCGACCATTTTTTTAGCCAGCCCATGGCCTGAGCTATAGCCTGACGACTCGGCCCACTATTTTTTTAAAAAAAAACTTCTAAAACTGCATCGTTTTTGATAAAACGATGTCATTTTGAAAGTAACGGTCGAGCTATGGGATCGACCATAATTATCCCGACTGGATCATGGGTCGACCCAGGCTAAAATCGGGCCAGGTCAGGTTGGCGGGCCCTTTTTGATATCTTTAGCCACTATCCACATATGCAGATTCTATCAAATTGTCCACGTGCAAATACTTTTAGCCCAGCCCTCTTTTCCGTGCATCACCAACAATGCCCAAACTTCAAGCAAGGAGCTTAATCCTCTAAGCCCAGCCCTCTCTTCCGCACCTCTCCATTTTGCTTGTAGTAACACCTTCGCCATTGTTGTGGCTCTCTTGACTCTGGGGAAGCAATGAATTTCGTCAGAACACATCAACGCTTGCCTCAACTTTTCCACTGTTCTCCAACTAACCCTCTTCGTTCTGTCTTTAAAGTTTCCAATTTTCCAACAAAGAAGACTACTTTATCTTCTCCTGCTCTTCTTTCACTATCTCTCTGTACACCCACCTCCAAGTTTTGTTGTATTTCAAAGATTGAAGCTTCATTCATTGATGGTAATGAAGATGTAGGGAGGAACTATGGTGGCGTTGGAGTAGAAAAGGAGTTGAATGAGTACGCGGACTTGGTAACGGATGCTGTTGTTTACCGTAATACTCTGAGATTGGTCGAGTGCTCCATGTTCGCTGCTGTCACTGGCCTTCTTTATTTCTTGAGCAATTCCTTGTCAATTGAGGTTTCTGTTTGCTTGATTAAGTTCAGTTGTGTTTTGGGTTCTGAATATATATTGGTATTCTTTTGGTTGAATCATTGTCCGTGGTCCTTACAATAATTTGGTTTTATAGTATTGTTGAGTTTCTTCTCTCTTTTTTTTTTTATATATATAGAATTACTTTGGATGTTTCTTTCCATTGCCGATTGTGATCTCTTCCTTGAGATGGGGTGTTGCAGCTGGGAGGAAAACTATGGTTGGTGCGCTGTGTCATTTGTGAATGCCTATGCTCTGTACTGTAATTTCTGATTTTCTAATATGCAGGATGATAATATGAAAAGCTCTTACATGTTGGCAGGTGGCCACAGCTATGTTGCTGTTTGTGTTGTCTGGTCCAGTAAAGGCCTTAACATATTTGGTGAGTTTCATATGAACATCTTTCGCTTTTCCAGCTTTCTTCACCAATTTTTAGATCAGCTTACTGTAAAAATTAGATGGTCTTTTCAAAACTTGTCGGTTGATTCTGATCTACCATCCCTTTTTTCCCCCTCTCAATCAGCGCAAATTGTTGCATCGACTTCTATTCCCTGGATGTTTTCTGGCGAAAGATAGCTAATTTAGTACTCTACTTTGAGCTTAAATCTGTCCCAATCGAACTTAGGAAAAAAGTACGTTTTTATTCTCGAATCATGCTTCTTTTTCTACATTGGTAATGATATCTGTTAGGATATATGTTATATATCTATATAATTAATTTTGGCATTATTTATTAATTGGACATATAAAATATTAATTGGATAATGACTTGGATTCAAAGGGTATATGGATAATCTTCTAGTTTTGATAGAATTCTACACAATATTGAAGTCTATTATCATGTTGATATTGGAATTGTTTTACTGCTGAATTGTGTGGATTGAAAAAAATAAAGGGATGAGGTTGTTGTATATTTGGAGCGAGACTCTTATTGTTTGAGGAGATTGTGCAAGTCTTTCATCTACTCCCGCAGTTAATCTTACAGTGTTAGTAATAGAGGTAGTGTGCGTTAGTTGTTGAATATACCCTGCGGCAATTGTGGATGTCTAAGCAGTAGAGTTGAATATACGTGTAGGTGTGGAGTGAGTTTTTTAATGGGCGTTAATTAAATAATGAAAAAATGCAGCCTACATTGTGGAGTGAGTGGATGTATTTATCAATGGCATAGGTGGCTTCAGTGTGGGTGCAGTGAATGTTAAAGTGAAGTGCGGAAACCAAGGAGATGTTTGTGTGTTGGCGTCAACCAAAAGAGTGGAGTTAATTGAATTGAAAAAGTGATATATGTTAAATCATTAAACGTGTTCTTGTTGCCTGCATCATCGTCATACAAAGCAGAGTAGTTTCAATTGGTTATAGATCACAACATTAAGGCTTCCCAATCTCCGTGACTCCACATGGTCTCCTCTTTATCAGATCTTCTTAAAGATAAAGTTACTGGAATTTTTTAGAGGTGTGGCCAAGGGTTTTTGTTTGGGCAGTAACGATTATTAATTAATTTCCTTATGGGCTGCGTATACTTTGATTGGCGAATATGTTATCGGTGCAGCTGTGGCTTCGTTTTGGTGTTTATGTGAGTCAGTCCATTGTTGTTGCAACGAGTTTCAGATTTATTTAAGTGGAGCAGAACTCATCGGGAAGTTTTTCTTTTCTATCTCAAGTGTATTTAGTTTTTATTCTTTATTATTTTAATCACTTGAGTTTTTTTTCATTGTTCTTTTGTTAAAAGATTGTTTGAGAAAATCCTCTGTCGAGGTTAGTACGAGGAGGTCGTACTATTAGGTGTGAAAATCTTTCACGAGAAGTGAGGTTGAGAGATAGTGTCAAGGGTTGAGTGGTGTCGGTTCAGTAAAGCGTTGAGTAATTCTATTGTACTTCAGTGAAAGTGATTAAGCTGGGTGAGGGCCCCACAGACGTAGGCAAGGAGTGTCGAACTGCGTTATCAAAATTTTGGTATTTTTATTATTTCGGTTTGCTTGTTTTGTTTTTTATTTGTGCCAGAGATGACCACGGTAAAATTGGAAAGTTTGCGAAACTATTACCCCCCTCAGTTTTTCAATTGGTATCAGAGCAAGGTCACCGGTTCAGAACTTGGTAGCAAGTTGGTGCAGATCCTAATTTCGCGAACATGGCTACAAGAGAGGCACTACAGGTGGAAACTGGAAAAAGTGTGAATAATGCGGAAGATGAAAACGAAGACTTGGTACTACTCACACGAAATTTTAGTAAATGGCTGAAAAGAATGAAGAAGGATAGATCCGAATTAGACAATTTGGCGGAAATTCATTGAGTAACAATTCAAGACAACAAGTCAAAACACAAAAGGGTGAACGGAAGGCAAGGAGAATTCAATGTCATGAATGTCAAGGTTTCGGACACATTGAATCCGAATGTGCTAATACTTTGAAGAAGAGAAAAGGAAAGTCTTTCACAAGCACTTGGATTGAGAATGATTCCAAGAGTGAATATGGTAGCGAAGAAGAAATAACGAATAGTGCTGCGTTGGTTGCCTTACATAACAAAAGTCCAATTACTTGCTTAACAGTAACTGAGAAGGAAGTAACTGAATTCAAAAAAGAGGGAAAAACGAAAAATTTCAAAAACAACTCATCTCAAGACCTATTATCAGATTATGACAGTGATGGAAGTGGCCTAGATGATAAAAAAGGGAATAGTTACGAGGATTACAAGGCTATATATGAAAAGTGGGTGAAAAATGTGTAGAAAGAATGAAAGATTAAAGGAAGAGAATTTTTCCATGAAGAACAACATACAAGAGTTAGAAAAGAAGTTGATATTGACATCAGATGAGCTTGGTGAAGTTAGAATGAAGTTGGTAAGTACTGAAAAGGGATTGAGAATGTTGAATGGAGGCACGAAAAAACTGGATAAGTTGTTAGAAATCAGTAAGGCTAAAGGGAATTTTGAAGGTATAGGTTATAAAGGTAAGTATTCCAAAGTTAATGAAGAAAATTCTGATATATTTAGATCAACCCAAGAGGTAGAAGCGCCGAACAAGAGACGAAGATTTATACCCATATGTTATTTTTGTGGAGCTGTTGGGTATATAAGGCCAAGGTGTTATCAGTTGTTACAAATGATGTTTCAAAGGGGTCAAAACTGAAAATCTAAACACTCTCTATTAAATTTTCAGCAGCATCCCATGGTATCGAAGCAAGCTTGAATTAGAAAGGGTCAAGTACAAGCACAAAATGGTAGTGATGGAAAAACAAGAAAATGCCCAGATTTGCAGTTAGTTACTGCTGAGGAAGTAACTCCAAAAACTGATTTGCAGTTAGTTACTGGTGATGAAGTAATTGCACGAACTGAAGAACTTTCAGTTACTTCAGATGATGAACTAACAAAAACAATGGAAGCTGATTTGAACCGAGGTTCTTTATCTCGAATCCGAAGAAATTATCCAGCAGAAAATGTTATTAGAGATTTGAACGAAAGAAGAAAAACAAGAGGAAAAAAAGGGTTGATTATCAAGAACTTACAGGCTACTTGTGTTATACATCTTCATTCGAGCTAAAGAAAAACACCATGTTTGAGATTCTTCGAGGGGCATAAGGAAAGTGTGCTTTATATTTTTGAAGTATTTTTTTGTGTGTTGAAAAAAAAAAAAACAAAAAAGGAAAAGAAAAGTAAAAAAAAATTGTTTTCTTTAGTTCTTCTTTAGTTTTTCTTGTTGCCATTGTCGTCTCATCTTTTCAGTAGTTTATATTGTGACTTTTATTTGGCTCCATCGAAGACGCCTTAGCTCTCTCATCGGTATGGATCTCTCTCGGGTATCTCTCTATCTTTCGGGCATATCTCTCAGTATTTTGAATGGTGGTAATTTTTCTTCTTGGCGTACTTATGATTCTTCCGCTGCATCTATTGGTGATTACTATGATTATGTTTTTGTCCCAAGGAGGAGACATCATATTGTTTATGGTGGATGTTCCATTCAGGGGGAGATTTTAAGGTATTTGCGTGATTATTTGTAATGCTTTTTGGCATCTTTTTGTCCCAAGGGGGAGAAATTTGGATGATTGGAAATTGTGATGTTCTTTGAAACTTAATGTTTGATTAAGAGGGAGTATTTGTCAAATGAATTGTGCATTTGATTTATATGTCCAATTATGTTATTTAGGGGGAGTTTCATATTTGTGACAAATAATGCCAAAAAGGGAGAGATTGTTAAGATATATGTTATATATCTAAATAATTGGTTTTGACATTATTTATTAATTGGACATATAAAATATTAACTGGATAATGACTTGGATTCAAAGGGTATATAGATAATCTTCTAGTTAAGATAGAATCTTACACAATATTGAAGTCTATTATCATGTTGATATTGGAATTGTTTTACTGCTGAATTGTGTGGATTGAAAAAAATAAAGGGATGAGGTTGTTATGTATTTGGAGTGATACTCTTATTGTTTGAGGAGATTGTGCAAGTCTTTCATCTACTCCCGCAGTTAATCTTACGGTGTTAGTAACAGAGGTAGTGTGCGTTAGTTGTTAAATATACCCTGCGGCAATTGTGGACGTCTAAGCAGTGGAGCTTAATATACATGTAGGTGTGGAGTGAGTTTTTTAATGGGCATTAATTAAATACTGAAAAAACGCAGCCTGAATTGTGGAGTGAGTGGATGTATTTATCAATGGCATAGGTGGCTTCAGTGTGGGTTTTATATATAAGGTGCAGTGAATGTTAAAGTGAAGTGCAGAAACAAAGGAGATGTTTGTATGTTGGTGTGTTGGCGTCAACCAAAAGTGTGGAGTTAATTGAATTGAAAAAGTGATATATGCTAAATCATTAAATGTGTTCTTGTTGCCTGCAACATCTTCACACAAAGCAGAGTAGTTTCAATTGGTTATAGATCACAACATTAAGGCTTCCTAGTCTCCGTGACTCCACATGGTCTCCTCTTTATTAGATCTTCTTAAAGATAAAGTTACTGGAATTTTTTAGGGGTGTGGCCAAGGGTTTTTGTTTGGGCAGCAACGATTATTAATTAATTTTCTTATGGGCTGCGTATACTTTGGTTAGCGAATATGTTATCGATGCAGCTGTGGCTTCGTGTTGGTGTTTATGTGAGTCAGCCTATTGTTGTTGTAACGACTTCCAGATTTATTTAAGTGGAGCAGAACTTATCGGGAAGTTGTTCTTTTCTATCTCAAGTGTATTTAGTTTTTGTTCTTTATTATTTTAATTACTTGAGTTTTTTTTTCATTGTTCTTTCGTTAAAAGATTGTTTGAGAAAATCCTCTGTCGAGGTTAGTACGAGGCGGTCGTACTATTACGTGTGAAAATCTTTCACGAAAAGTGAGGCTGAGAGATAGTTTCAAGGGTTGAGTGGTGTTGGTTCAGTAAAGCGTTGAGTAATTCTATCGTACTTTAGTGAAAGTGATTAAGTTGGATGAGGGCTCCGCAGACGTAGGCAAGGAGTGCCGAACTGCGTTACCAAATTTTTGGTGTTTTTATTATTTCGGTTTGCTTATTTTGTTTTTTATTTGTGCCAGAGACAACTATGGTAAAATTGAAAAGTTTGCAAAACTATTACCCCCTTAATTTTTCAATATCAAAAAACATCAATGTTTCACCTGGCACACTTTTGAAACATGAAAATAGTTTTGGATATACCGGTGGAATTGCTTCTCATATTTTATTGTAGTCTTATATATAATAGTTTTAGTTAAGCTTACCCAAAATGATGTTATCGTAAATTTCTTCTATATATGCTATTTTATATGTTCATGTCCTTGTTATGCTTGAAAGTTGCAAACTACTTCCGTAAGTAACAAATGAGTTGCTTGGTCCATCTGTTTTCCAGTTAACACATGGTGTAGTTGGCTTCACAATGGGTTCTTTATGGAGGTACGTATTTTATTTTCTTCCTCAAGATGTCACAAAAATGTCTAATTTATGTTATATATTATGTTTCAAGCTGTGTCACATCCCTCACTTCGATCTCACATATTTAAGCAACTCATTATACTTCTTCCACATTTGAAATGGTTTTTGTTATATCTCAACAAAAAGGCTAAGGTAAGCAGGTGCTATTAACTCCATAGCCTTGTCAGGCCAATAGTGTAGATGAGCTTCTAGCAATTCTTTGACATATATATTGTGATTCAAATCAGCGTGGGAAAATCGGTAAACTATTGTGTTTTACTTGAATTAGAGTCGTTGACTGACTGCATTGATGGGCCTGTTTATTTTTCACCCTGCAGATTGGGAGCTAATTGGAATCTTTCAATTTTCCTGTGCACAATTGTAGTGTTTGCTTCCTTTTGTACCATCTCGCTATTTCAAACAAAGACGTTTTCTTGCTATTGACAGAATCATATCTTTGAAACGCAGGCTCGATCAACAGGTGCTGTGGGGTATGTCTTAACCTCCTCTTTCTTGATAAGAGAAAATATACTTGCTTTGGTAAATTCCTACTCTTTTAGCCCATCATTCTCTGCAAGTCAAACATTAGGATTTAACTTACAAAGTTTCTCCTTTTTTCTAGATCACCATAAACATCCATGCCTCTCTCACATACATATTTGCTGCCACTGGGATTAATGCAGTTCCATCAATGAATGTGATATATACTCTATTTGGATTTCTGGTAAATTCAATGGGCCCTGGTTTACCCCCATGTTTGTTTGTTTTTAAGCATGGTTATCTTTTTGAGTTTTCAAGCTATTGGACAGGTACTGCTAAATAGTGGATTCTTTGTGTTCTTGCTGCATCTTTTGTATTCTATCTTCATTACACGGCTTGGGATGAGGAACTCGTTGAGATTGCCCAGATGGCTGGAGAAAGCCCTGTAATCCGTTGAGCTCTGTCTTACCTTCTACAGCTTTTACTATGTTTTATAGTCGTTCCCATTCTTTCCAAGATTGAAGATCTATTCAACATGTCATTGTCACTGGAAGTTGTATTGTCTCCTTTTATTCTCTTTTGTTCTTCCTGTTACCCCTCATTAGTATCTCTGGTATATAGATTAAGGTTGTCATCAATTAAAGAGAGCCCTTGTCAATTAGTCATACTGGTTATACTAGAGTTATTTGTTGTAGGATTTTATCATAACACTTTTGACGAATTCGTTGAAGAGGTATAAATTTCTGTCGAATGAAAGCTCATCACGCTCCACTTGTTAACCAACCTTTTGTGCTAAAGTATCCTTGTACGCAGCTTTGGTTTTGCTACTAAAGACGTTTAAAATGGAGCGCCCTTTTTGAAAGGCTGAAAAAAGACATGGATCTGGACTGAAAGTTGGAAAGTGTAACAGCTTCACTTCGATGGTGTGCTGAACAATCGAGGAGGGTAATAGTTTCCAAGTGAACTTCTCTAGCAAAAATGAAAACAAAAGCAATTAAAACGAAATAATAACAAATATCAAAAATTTAATAACGAAGTTTGGCACACCTTATTTATGTTTGTGGGATCTTCACTCAGCTTAATAATTTTCATCGAAGTATAATAAATTTATCTAAGACTTTATTAAGCCGATATCATTCAACCCTTGATACTATCTTTTAACTTTACTTTCTATGAAAAAATTTCACGCCTAATAATACAACTGACTTGTATTAATTTCAACAGAAAATTTTTCTATACTACTTTTACTTAAACGACAATTAATAAAAGTAACTCAAGTACTCAATCACTAAGAACAGAACAACGATATACTTGAGATAAAAGAAAAACTTTTTTATAGTGTCAACTTCTCGAAATAATCTTTCAATTGAAATGATCCATCTCAACTTCAACAGCTTCAATTTAAACTATATGAAAATATAGACAATACATGAAGACCCACGGTGTTTCTCTCTCAAAAACAATTCACAACCTCAGATGAAGACATCTGGAAAAAGTAACACGCAAATCCACTGCATCGTAGCCAACCCAATCTTCATTGTAGTATCTTTCACTCAACATACGTTGTCTTACTCACTACCGTGACATACGCAATACACACCGCTACATAAGACCAACTTTGCATAAGCTGCTTCTCTAGGTTGACGTGATTATGATGTAGGCAACAAGAACACATTTATTCCTTCATTGAATTTTGCGATGCCAACGGGTCTTTCGCTTTTTTTTTTTTAATACGTGGGAGGGCCTGCAGGCCAAGAAACAACGTAAGGATACCAAAAGCCTGTGGTTAAGGCGGGCGGAAAGGGAAGTATTGGGGGGATTTGTTGCCCTCTATTTCAAAGAAACCTAGCTGTAGCGTTGCGTCGCTGTGCTGACGAAGACTGCTAACTGCGGCCTCCTGATGACCAATGTTCGGTGGGGGCAAGTGGGCTCTTGTTCTTGTGTCTCCCATTGTCGCCTCAAGTACGTGGGGTGGAGGTCTGTGTATTGTTGTTTCCCCTGTAGGCAACTGGAAGCTCCGTTTGGCTAGGAGATCCGCGATTGTGTTGCAGGTTCAGCGGATAAATTGGAAATCCAGCTGTTGGAAACATTGGAGCTGAGTTTTGATTTTGAAAACCAGAGGTGGGGCGAAGCGTGAGGTGGGCGCCGATTGCAGTAGGATGAAGGCCTCTTTGTAGTCAATGAAGACTGTCAATTTTGAGATTCCTTGTGCCGCTGCCAAAGCCAGTCCTTTGGAGATCCCCCATAGCTCTGCTTCCAACGGGAAGCATGTTCCCAAGTGGTGAGAGAACCCCAGAAGCTATTCGCCATTTGGCTGTGTGATATAGCCTCCGCATGTCGTGTCTCCTGTGGATCGGGTGACCGCTCTGTTAGTATGGAGGCAGTGGTGGCCCAGGCTGAGTAAACCACGTTCATCCTCAACCTGACCGTGGTTAGTTAAGTCTAGCGCGGTATGTCTATTATGAATGGTTGCAAAAACTCTTTTATTTTCATGGACTAATGCTTTGACTCTGTTTTGTAAGGTAAGTACTGGGATCTGCTTGTATTGGAAGATCCGTTCGTTCCTGGCGGTCCACAAGTTCCAGCATGTGATAGCGTACCATATGCTCTAAGACTGCTCCGCCTGCAAGAAGGTTTTTCGCTTTTACCAGAGAAGATTTTATCTTCAAAACTAAATATTCACCTTACCTTTATTTTGTACACCAAAGAACAATCACGCGAGCTGTGTAATTAATGTTCGCTTCTCTTTCCATGCAAGATGCACTTCTTTTTTGTAGAGACTTCAATATCCAAGCCACGTGTCAGTTGATAAACCAATAAAGTAAGTTACGAATGCAACTCCAATTTAAAATAACTGTTACATCAAGTCGAGAATTTATGTTTGATCATATTGGCTATGGGTAAAGGTTACATTAAACCAAAAACTTTGCTCATTGCAAGAGTAACATATTTTTGGCTTTTATAAACCAGTTTTTATTTTATTTTATTAAATTTTATCTACACATTTATACATTATTTACACAAATATGTAAATAAAATTAAATAATACAAAATTAGAATTCCTAGAAAACCTCGTTACTATAGCAAGATGCCCAAAGTTGACTAAAAAATGAAAAACCCGAAAGGGAGTCAAAAGATCAATCTGCTCACAAGGATTTTTATGATCAAGTAAACATCAGCAGTGAGTACCCCTCCTAATTTTTCACAGGAATAACAATTTTAAATTATCCAACCAGGTTTTTTAAATTGAATGTCTAAATTTGTAAATTTCTTAATTAAGTAATTAACTTTTTATAACTTTAATAATTTAATTTAAAATATTAGTTCTATTAATATTTTGTTGATTTAGCTAATAGATTTTTTTAATCGATAACATATAAATATTCGAGTGACAAATTAATTATCAACTATACATGGATTAAAATACCTAACTAGTCAAATTAACAAAATATTGGCAAAACTAACATTTTGAAATGAGTTATTAAAATATAAATAGTTAGTTACTTAATTATAAATTTAAAACCTTGGCACTAAATTAAAAAATATTAAAAAGTTAGATACTTTAAAATATGTTATCTCTCAATGCATGCATTATTTTTTATTGATTCATAAGTTATTTTTAGAACGAATCAAAAAGTCAATGTCTATTTGGTTCCTTTTTTCAAATTCAATAAAACAGTATTTAGTGAAGTTTTTCTTAATTTTCTAATTATTGTTTTTTTATTTTTAATTTATATAATATAATTTACATTTATTAAACATATACTTTAATATTAATTACAACTAAAAATTTAATAAATATACTTAAATTGTTTAATTTATTTTTTAAATTTTATGATTAATCCTAAAATTTAAAAAAAATTATTTTAAAAAGTTTTAAATATTTCCAAATTTGATAAT
>JAOQMS010000003.1:17995370-18011261 GCA_027563885.1 Erythroxylum longipes
AATTCAAATAATATTATATAAATCTCAAAATAAACGTGAAGATGTATTTGTGGATATTGTGGGAATTATGTGTAAAGCATAAGGGTAAAAGGGACTAAAAAATAGACTCATTAATTGATATAAAAAATCTACCTGAAAAAGTGTTTTTTGAAAAGCTCCAAATTTGAGCTTTTGAAAAAGCTGTATTTTCCAAAAGTACTTTTGAAGTTTACAGCCAAACACTCATTTTTTCCTTAAAATAGCTTTTGCGGTAGAAAAAAGTGATTTTCCACCTGCCAAAAGCTGAACCAAACACACTCTTAATCTATTCATATGCTAAGTGACTTATACAATTTTTTTTAAAAAAATAATGAACATAGTAGTGCTTGAACAAAGAGTGTTCACAAATGCGTACACCAGCATCCAAAAAATAAAAGTCAAGTGATACAAGAGGAAAGTCAAAAAACTAGGTTTATATGAAGGACACTAATAATATTGTTTAGGACAAAGTAAAGTTAATTGATTCTTCAATTAATGAGCTCATGTTGACTGAACAAGTGTTTCTCTTGATAGATGAAGATGTTTGCTCTAATTCTACCATATATAGCTTGCAAAATGCCCTCCTTAGTGCTGGCATTGTCATTGAATATCCTTTGGTTTCTCTTATCCCACAGACTAGAAACTAGGTAGGTAAAAGCCAACCTAAAAATTCACAAATCCCTTTCAAACTTCATCTTGGTATTCAAATTCCATCTGATAATGTTAGTCCAAAGAATAGGGGAGTTGCTAATATTGCAAAGCTGAAGGATTGCTTTCCACTTGTATCTAATGAAATGACATTGAAAGTAAAGATGTTTTACATTTTTAAGAGAAGATTTACATAGTATACTCCAGTTAGGAATTTAAGAGAATCTGGCTACTGTGTTAGAACTTGGGAATCTGTTTTTGATAGCTTGCCATAGTATGACTGAAGATCTAGGTCAGTGATGCTTGATTCACACCACCTTATGCCAAGAAGAAACACTAGAAGGATTGCAAAAGAGAGACCTACAGGACTTATTTGTGTAGAGACTAGACGTAGTTAGTTTTCACTCAATGTAGTCTTTTGCTGATCTATCTAGATTGTAGTTGAGAAGCTTTAAGGGGAGTGGCTTCAATAACACAATCTAAAGGTCTAAAAGGGGTCCGATTGTCATACAAAAAAGAGGTTTTTACCATTCTTTACAATTGATCTATATGAGTCACTGATGCTCCATCTTAGTTTGAACAACTGAATCATGAGGGAAGAGGTAGTTATAGGAATTTTTGCAACCCATATGTTATGATCCTTGATGTAATATGTATGCACCCATCTTAACCACAATGTTTATTTATCTTGGATTAGTATCGATAGCCTTTTGACTAATAGAACAGAATTGATGCTTTTGATAGGCAAAATACCAAAACCTCCCTGTTTTTTAGGCAACCATACCTTAGACCAATATATTATGTTGCTTCTGGTTTTACTACTATTGGTAAACCATAACTAGTTACGAAACATATTTCTTATAGCTTTGATCACATCCTGAGGGAAAACAGTGAGAGGCCTAATATGTGCTTATAGATGAGAAAACAGAAGTGATTAGTTGACATTTGTTAGTTAGAGATAGTGATTTAGAAGACAAGCTTTCAATTATACTCCTAATTTTTTCAATAAGAGGATTGAAGTCTAAGAGTTTAGGCTTAGTTGAAGATGTTAGACTACCCAGATATTTGACAGGTAGGTGATTCAACTTAAAACTAGTAATAAGTGAGAGTCCATCTGCATATGGAGTTGCACTTGCTGAAGTAACTGACTAGATTTATCCTTATTGATAACAAGACCAGAGAAATTGGTGTAGACTTTGAAGGCTTTATAGATGGATGTCACAGAGGAGATGTCAGCTTTTAAGAAGAAAAAAATATCATCAGCAAAGTTTAGACTAACTATCCCAAGCTTCTTACATTTAAAGTGAAATCTAAATATACATTTTTTGGTAGGTTTCCTTTTAAGCAGTCTACTTAAAATTTCATTGACCAGAGAAAATAAGTATAGAAAGATGGGGTCACCTTGTTTGATACCATTAGCAACATTGATATGCTTTGTAGGCTTACTAGAATTTTGAATGAAACAGTTGAGATGCATTGATGAATCCATTGTGTGAGTATGTCAAGGAAACTAAATACTTTGAGAACATGGATGATGACATGTCAATCTATCTTGTCATAAACGTTTTCAAAATGGATTTTGAGTGCACAATTCTTCCTGCTATTCTTTCTGGTGTAATGCTTGAATAATTCCTGAGGTAATGCAATATTGTCTCTAATTTGTCTCTTTAGGATATAAGCAGATTGAATTGAGTCAATAAGGTCAGGAAGTATAGGCTGCAATCTTAAATCAGTACTTTGGAGATGATTTTGTAGATGGAGTTGTAGCAGGAGATAGGTCTGTAATCTTTTAAAGACTTTTACTCTTTCTTTTTAGGAACTAAGGTAATAAAAGTGTTGCTGATGGCTTTGAGAAGCTTAACCCTATTAAAGAACTCTAATGCAACATCAGAGATTGAATTGCTTATAATGGATTAGTTTTTTGTGAAAAATTGTATGTTGAAACTATCCAGCCTTGGAGCTTTATTCTGGGATAGAGATTTTAAGGCATTCTCAATATCAAATCTAGTAATAGGAGTTGCCAAAGCCTCCACATCCTAGGTAGAAATTTTTTGTTGAATTATTTCGTCAGTAAAGTCCACAAAGGAATAAGTAGAAAAAGGAGAGCCCAATAATGATTGGAAATAGCAAGTAGCTTCATCAATAAATTGGCTTTGAGTTTGAAGCAAGGATCCATTACTTTCAAGGGCAATAATTTTGTTTGAGGCTTTCCTTGCAGAGATAGATCTATAGAAGAAGGTTGTATTTTTTTCCCCATCTTAAAACCATCTAATTCTATATCTTTGTTTTAATAAGGAATAGTCAAAGTTAACTGCTTTTGAATAATTCTTCAAACAAATATTTTCTAGCTCTTAGATCCTTGGATAAGTAGGATTGATGTACAAATTAATTTAGACCAGTTTTTTCCATAAACATCTTATGTCAAATTTGAAAAATATTAAATTGCAAACTTCTTATTTTCATGCAAATAATCATATATTTTTATTAAATAGTTTTATAATTAGAAAATTTAATATTTTAATCCATAATTTTAAATAAATTATTAAAATTATACAAACTCTATTTTTTAGTATTTTAATATTTAAACATTTATACCAAATATAACATGATATTAGTTTTCATTCGAGATTACAGATAATTGAGCTAACACACTATATTACGTGAACTTTCTTTTTAATTATTGAAATACGTAATATTAATTTTAATATAAAAATTTAGACTTTTCTTAACTAAAAGATACAAATTTAAGGAAGCTTTTGAGTTTCAAAATAAAAAAACAAGATTACGATAATTTGACCATCATCATCTTGTTCTTATTTGATGTTCATCTTCAACACCAACTTTAACTTCTTTCTTTAGATATACTACTATGATCATTTTTCTAATGAAAATTAGTTGTAGAAAGTTATCCAAAAATATGATGAGCTATAAGTTAAAGAAGTTGATTCTTGTAAGAAACTTAAAGAGCTACCTAAATTGCTTGAAAAACTTGTGACCCAAACTAAACTTCAAGAAGAATGGCAAACTAACCAACAAATGGATAACATAAATAGAAAATTAAAAGAAAAGGAGATTTCAAAAAGACAAATAAAATGTGCTTATTGTCTTTAACACTAAAAGAATCATTATAATTGTTCTAATTGTGATTCTTAATTTTGTAATAATTTTAAAAGTCATTCAGTTTTTACTCTTTTTTTTTGGAAACTCAAAAGAATTTTCAAGTTACATTGCAGAGTTAAGATAAGTCTATTTTTTTATATTAAGTTAATTCTATGTGTCATAATAATTAAAAAGATAGTTCATGTGACATACTGCTTCAACTCAGGTAAAGGTGGACTTTAGGGGCGAGAATGTTGTCGTCTTAAGACAAAAAGTCTCCTTTAGACTACAACATTTATACTAAAATACAAATTAGATATTAACATTTTGACACACTCAAAATGAATTCCAATATTTTGAAAATTAATTGAATCAAAACACTAATCGACAAAACCCTTAACTTTGTCATGATTTTTTAGTTTAGAGTCTATGTGTATTTTTCTTTTGTTTCATCAATGCCAAAGTGGAGTCCACACAGCAATGATGGGATTAACACCCAAAGTTTATTAAAAAAATTCTAGTTTTATCATTCACTTCCCCTAAAATTTCTAAATTCTCTAATCTTCATCATAATGTGTTGGACATTTCTTACACTTTAGCATCTTCTTCATCAATCATCTTCATTTCCTTCACATTGTTTTGGCTTATCCCTAGGTTTGATATGGCCCATTGTTGACTAACATTTCCAACTTGGTTAGCTATTCTTCATCACTAATGTGAAGTAAATTATATAATTTTTTTCATGAAATTAATCTGCATGGCCATATGAGTAGGTAAATTAGCTAAGATATAACTTATAGAAGGTAATTTAGGAAACGAGTTTATTTTCTTTACTCAAAAAACTTAACCAAACAAACTTAACCACTTTATCGCAATTTAATTTGATAAGAAGTTGCCTGCCATCCAAATCTATCAACACAAATTAGAACTTACAAATAGCCTTACTAAGAGTCAGGGTTTGCACCCATCTACCTTCCTCTTAAATCTTGAATGTTCCTTTTATTAAAGCACAAAGAATACATCACTAATGATTATCGAAGATTAAAAGAAAAAATAGTCAAAATCTTAGTATAAAATCTCTCAGCAAATTTTGGGGCAAACAATCATCAATAATCACAAACAACATACCGCCTCATCAGCTTCTTTAGGGAAAATTTTGTTCATTAGGTATGATCTTTTTAATGATCACTTCCAAAACCTTTTTATATGGAACAAATTTCTCTCCCTTGTATTATGGGCATTTATCTTTATCACTAATAGGCTAATTGATAGTATTACACTCATTATAAGGATGTTACATTTATGGGTCAAGTTTCCTTATAGAATTTTTCATAGATGTTCCCTCATACTTGACACATTTTACTAAAACTCTAGACTTTGATCCCTTTATATCATAAAAATAGTGCACAGCTTTCAAGCCAAAAACTTATTACATAACCATAAACAAGAATAAAAAATAGAATAACTCACCTATTATACTTAGAGTATATAACATTCTTAAACAACGATAGCATATTATATATGCCAAGAAAGAGGTCTTTCTTGGAGTCTTTAAGAGGATGAATCACATCCTTTCCCTTCCTCTACTTCCTACCATTAGCAAAGACTCAAATATGTCAAATGGGTTGTGGCCACCACCTCTACCATATAGCTGTGCCAACAATTTAAAATGTAAAATATACTAATTAATGAAGAATTAGGTATTTTTAGGGAAAGTGGATGATGAAATGTAGACTTTTTTTTTTACTGAAGATTATGAGTGCCATTGGTACCATCAAGAATAAAAAATATATAAAATATATGTTAGCATTTATCAAACATAATCTTTATGGGGTTAAGGAGTTTGTGAATCTTTATGGGGTTAAGGAGTTTGTGAATTGGAGGTTTGATTTAATTAGTTTTGAAAATGTTAATGTTATTTTAAAATACTCTAAAACGATAAGGTTAGACCTTTATTTTGATGTGAAATCTAAAAGGGATTGACATATTTATTACAAAATCATAGTTTATGTATTAAAGTACTAAAAATTTTAGTTCAATCTAATTTTAAAATTTTGTTTAAAATTTTATAATAAATTATTAATTTTATTTCATAATTTTATTACTTTCATACAATTAATTATATATTTTAAAAAATTACTTATCAATTTAAATGTGTACTTTAAAAAATAATTTAGTCTTAAATATTTTTAATAAAATTAAATATATTAGACACTTATATTGTATAAACCTGCTGCACGTTGCCTCTTAAAATTTAAAAATTATTAAATCCTTCTTGGGCTTTGTTATTATTTTAAAGAGCATCTTAACATAAGTTATTGGTAAGTATTTCTAATCTAAAGTACACAACATTATATTCAACTTCATTAGCACACATAATATATCACATATGAAAGATATATAGTTAAATAAAAGAAACTAAATCATTGCACAAATTCATTTCGTGTAAAACAAAACTCTTAAATAGTTCAATTGATATTTTCCTTTCTATTTGAACTATATTTTTCTTTTATATAAAAGTATTAGACATATCATATTGATATTTATTGAATATTTCATAATTAAAAGTATATTCACTAAAAATTATTTCATAAGATTTACTAAACAATTTATTGGGAAGTCAACAAAAATACCTCAAATTCTCATGTCCTGAACTGATTACTAAAGCTAAGGGATATGATACAAGCTGATGTCTAATGCAGAATTGGAAATGGAATTCTGGTCTCATTATGGTATTATGATTAGTCAGGCCAAGAACAACTTCTGCATTCTCTATACACTTCAAGGACTTCATTAATCTCGCAAATTCACACCAGAATCAGTTTACTGATTAATGGGAATTCCTGGAAGTTCCCTCACAGATTAAGACATTTACAAACTGCATACCCTCCTAATCTAAATATTTCAGATAACTTTTAATGAAAAGACCAACCTGTTCACAAATTATCCAACAAAATCATCAAAAACCTATTAAGAAGATGCTTTAAGGTAGATTGGTACAAGATTGTTTGGAAGAAGGTTGTAACATCCAGAATCTCTTTTCTCTTGTTGCTTGCAATAAAAAAAAAAACTCAACACCACTGACAGAATTCCATACCTGTAAGTTGACAAAATGTCTAATATGTTTGGTACATGAGGAATTAAGAGACCACTTATTTTTCTTGTTTCCCTTCATTAACAACATATAGGAATATGTTACAATGAAATGTTTATGGCTTGCTCCAGGGAATTCTCTCACAGATATTTCACAAGGGCTGTCAATCCAAGCTTCTAACTCAAAAACTGACAAACTGATTTTTCATACTTGCTTTGGGACTTTGTGTATATATCTCATAGAGAGAGGGGAATTCTAAAAGATTTGCAAACAAAACCTCACTAACGGAGTCTCTAAAATCAGAGATCATCAATGGGATCAGGGAGTAGGTACTGCTAAAAAATACCAACCAGAATTGCATCTCTAACTTGCTATCTTCTCTACAAATCTAATGCAATTTTTCTTTTCATTTTGTCTCTACTTTTTGCAAACATATGCAAGAAAGTTTTGTAACTTGAGCAAGCGTACCCACTAAGCACTATGTCTTGTCTGTAATACTTTCATTAATTAATTAATTAATTACCATTTTCCTTTTAAAAATAATTTATTGGTATAATGATATGATATCTTTTAAGTTTTTTAAATCATAACATTATTCATTAAATAGTATATACTTTTTTTATAAACTTAATTTAAAGATTATTAAAAAATATTAACATTTTTCACTTAATTCATATAAATTGAGTATCTTACCAAGCCTTTTATATCAAAATGTATGTTTAAGTCACTCATTTTTTATTGCTTTAAAAGATTGAGAATTTTAAATCTTTTGAGAATTAGGATGAGAACAATATCTTAAATTATCTTAAATTAGTTGATTTTTTTTACTAATTTTACCTTTAAAGATTTCATGAGCAAGTTAACCAGCCTAACTATAATGTAAAAAGGGGATCTTAAATGATCTCTTATTTTTCTTTTTATTTTTCATTTTTATGTTCAGCATCTTGACTTTATTCATATGATAATCATCTCAAAGGCATAATCTCAAATAGATATTTATTGCTAACCTTATACAAATTTATATACTTGGTTGGTAGGTGAACTTAATTGTATAATTATGCAATATCAAAGATTCAATTATGTAAAAGTAAGTAGATGGAATAATTATTAAGGAGACTATTTCAAACTTGATTAATGTTGAAATTATTATATACATCCAAACAAGTATGAGAAATGAGAAGAAACTAGTCTTTCAACTCTTTTATTACTACTCCCCAATTTGATTTTATTCTTTAAATTTCTTTTTTCATATTTTATAAATTAAGTGTATTGAAAATATGACTTAAATTATTTTATATAAACAAAATTTATGTCAATGAATATTAATATTAAGATACCAATAAGTAATAATCTAAAATTTAATACTTTAGCTTCTATATGAATTAAAACTCATATATATGTGCTTTTTGTGAATTTTTCATTTATTTTCTATTATTAATTTTTACTTTAATTAATATTTACAAGAAAAATAAAAAATAATTGGTACTAAAAATAATAAAGATTGACCACCTATTTGAGTTTTTAAAATAAAATTTTAGAATGGTACATTAGGTAAGAAAAAAGTTTGATTATCTAAAAAATAATTTCTTATACAAGTTATGCTGAATTTTTCTTTTAAGTACAATATTTATATCTATCTTATTTAAGAAATATTTCTAAAAAATAAAAATTAATATTTAAATATAAAATTTTTCTTCACTCATACTATCTAGCAAATTTGGTTCGTAATAGACAATATGTTATAGTAGTGCCTAAAGGCAATTGCCTTTAGTCCGTTTTGCACAAAGTTATGTATAGACTTTATTTTCAATAATAAAAAGCATATTTCATTAATTTGGTGTTGATTGTTTATGAATTGATATTGATCTATAAGCAAATTAATAAAGTCCATGATATATGACATAGCATGAAGGAAATTATGATGTGATCATACTATTGAGATTCCTACCATGTATAATTATGTCAGTATCTAAATTATCCCTAGTCATAGGACTAATAAGACTAGGCATCGTTAATCTAGATAGACTAGCACATGTCAAACTCCTTGATTTGATTAAGCAATAAATCTCAGAAGCTGTAAACATGAGATATGGATGCTTACTAGAGGTAGTAAGCACATTGGATGACCTACCATAAGATCATCACATGGATGTCCTATTCTAATATCAGTGATAATCTCATCATAGTAACGGTGAAAGTATCCTTATACTTGAGGTACTCAAGGATATCTTGGATACTTATTATGTGCTTTGACTTCATTCCTTGTTGTCTTACAGAGGTCGCTCATATGATGGTGATTTGGTACAGCTTGAGGTATTTGAAGGTAATTGAGTAGCCAGTAGAGGATTCATCACTTCTGTGATAGTAGAAGATGATACCCACGGCCTCTTGTCAGAGTCATTACTTGGAAATCTCTGGCCGGAGTACATGTGTTACGAAGAATGTCTTCATTGACATATAGAGTAATGAGTCTTAGGATAAGAACTGATATCACTTGGGTTAGATTTGATGCAGTCAGTCTAGTAAGAGTTGACACTTTGCCCATACTCATAATCAAGTGGGGTATAACATGGTAAAAGGATGAATTGCATAGCAATTGTCTATAAGAGGGTTCATGAGATAATTCGTAACGAGCACAAGTTCGTTTGTCAAACCAGTTACTTTCCTGTCAATGGGGGGGTCATGATGTGTTGCTAGACGCTGCTCATGAGTTGCTTGGATTAAGTATTAATCCAAATGGCCAACATAATTGGGAACCTAATGGATCACACGCATAAGAGTGACTTGGAGGATTCGTAAAATGGTTTTGGATAGAGATCCATTATATGGAGAGCAATAGAACCAAATGAATCCTGATGAGATCGAGATATGTCTCAATGAGATCGCAACATCGATATTGCTAAAACATGTCTCTAATATTTTTTCACAAGTGGGACCCAGTAAGACCGATCCTAGTGTGACTGGACCACCTATATATATATAAGATGGTGCAATGTGGATAAGGGAGGCTTCTTTTTCAAGTTAAGCATTTATTGTCTTTAATTGAAAGAAGACAAAATCTAGAAAGACAAAAAGAAAAGCAAGATGATATAATTGTGAAAATGAAGAAAGAGTGAGCAATCTTCTTCTTCACGATTTCTCACCCAACTCTCTTATCTTTCTCATCTTCTTGATCTCTTTTTGCTTCCACAATCTTGCTGTCCATAAAACAAAGAAGAGAGCTAGCACTCTTGTCTTTGTTCTGGCCATTTTCGAATCAAAGAGTTTGATTCGGTTAGTTTCTCCGATCTCTGCGTGGATACCGTTGGAGATGGTCTATTTTAGTTGTTGTGGTTTGCGATAAGCTGATGAGTAGAATGTCGAAGAATGAAGAAGACTACACACAAAGTACATAGCTATTAAATGAATGATTGATTTGTGTAAATGCCATGAATTCCTATAAATATATGTGTTATGAACATGTATGTGAATTGGGAATTTTCAGCTAGGTTTAATGGTATTTCCTTGTATAGGCATATAGATCCTGGAATTCAAGAAAGTCCCAGAGCAAATTTTTTTCTACACCGCATGTATATGATGCACGCACCGGAATTTTCCTACAGTTGTATCGAAGCCACTTATGCCCCGTATAAAGGAGAAACCATAACATGTGTAATGCTGCCAATTGGTTGTGATAGTTGTGTATTCTGATTGTGTTGAATTTGAAATTAGTATAGAGATATTTTTTTTTTGAAATTTTCTTGCCCAAATTTGCTCATGAGATGTTGCTGAATATGTCTGTGGAAGGAAAAAATTTATCAATGTGATTTGATTTGTTTTTACTAATTAATTCCCTAATTTTCTGGTTGCTGTGTTTATGCACATTACATGAATTGGCATCCTTACAAATTCGAGAATATATTCTATAAAAACTATTTTTGGTATTTTCTTTCACCACCCTCTTTATAAGATGTTTTTAAATGTCTATGAATATGGAAAAATATTTTCGAGGCGATTGAATATTTATTTGAGAATTTCTTGTGTGCTATTGGGAATGTCTATGTTGAGGAACACAGATTTTAGATTGGATTGGTTGCTTAGGTTGGTTGAGTTTTATTGGAAATAAATTCTGAAAAACTTCCTGGAACATATTGGGAACATTTTATATCCTTTATAACTTTCTTAGAATTTATTGAATTGTTTCAATGATTTTTTCAAGCAAAAGACAGAGTTGGATAGTTTTGAGAAAACTGTTAGACCTCGTTTGTTTGAAGTGATGATTATGTGTTTTTTGGTTTCAATGCCTCAGATCATTTTTTATGTGATCCAAATTTGTTACTTTGATTTTGTATGCATTCCAAACTGATTTGCTTGAAATTGGGTTTCCAAAAAATTTTCAGATGTCAAATAAGTCATATTAGCATCTCGTTGGTACATTCAGTTGTCTTGATTATTTTGGCTGTCACAAGTTATGTGACAAATGCCGAAGTAGTCTTGATGAAGTGGAGATTACCCAAAGATACTTAGGGTGATATTTTGATGTTCTCAAATTATTTAGAAATATAAGAGATTAATATTGTATTAATCTATTTCGAGTATTTCCTGTCTAGTATGACTAGATATGACAAGCATGATACAATTAAAGTTTTTAATTGGTACATCAGAGTAAAGGTATTAAAGTTGGTATATTGTTATTTTGAATTGGAATTGAAAACATACGGATTGAGAAATTAGCCGATTCCAACATTGGAAAGTAGTTTGACTCAAGAGTTAAATCGAATGTCAAATCTCTATATACATAACACGTCATAACCTATACAAGAAAACCTTGTGAGATGGTTGCATTAAAGAATGCATGCTAGGGTTGGTTAGGTGGGATGATGGATAGTTATGGATATAGATTCAATGTGATTGATGAATAATTCTATGACTTAGATGAGACCAGAATATGAAATCCCTCACACATAATATGAAAACAAATGCCTTCCATTAATATGGGGAGAACCAAAATTCTTTTAGAGTTAGGGTTGTTGGGTAAACCTAAGCTCTCTTTATACAGATATGTTCGAACCATGGAAATAATATTTTTGGATTAATGGCTAGAAGCCTTGATTTGTTGAGTAAACTTAAGGTTAACGTAGACAGAGATGCAATTAGGTAGTGTACATCAAAAGTACTCGCATCAAGAGTTGATAATCCAATGTGTGTGCATACATCACGAGTTGATAGCATTAGATAATAGTTGCAGCTATGATGCAATTCATATGACCGATATTATAGATTGACCTAAGGTGGCTTATTGGATAAACCCAAGGTCATTCTTAATAATGTCGGATATCGACCCATTAGGACACTTTGTCATAATTTTTTTCCTAGATTCGTAATGAGGGCTATGGATTCTTTGAAACTAGTGGGAGTTATATGCATGTCATGCAAGTCTTTAAGATCATGCGTGTATTTATATTCTAACATTCTTTCTCTCTTCACATATAGGTTGATTGAAGATGTCTTTCAGTGTAAATTTACGCTCACTTATGGATTCTAATAAATTAACTGGACCTAATTTTCTTGATTGGATGAAAAATCTGAGAATTGTTCTCAAATCTGAGGAGATAGGCTATCTCTTAGATGTTCCACTTCCTGATCCCTACATTGCTAACGCTTCTAATGAGGATCAGAAAGCATATCGTAAGCATCTCAAAGATAGTGACATGGCTACCTGCATTATGCTAGCCTCTATGTCACCTGAGCTACAGAAGCAGCATGAGTCTATGATTACTAATACCATAATATTTCATCTTAGAGAGCTTTTTGATGAGCAAGCTTGGTCTGAAAGGTTTGAGACCTCGAGGCTACTCTTCACGACTAAGATGACTCCGGGTACATCTTCAGTACAGTATGCACTGAAGATGAATGGTTATATTGAGAGTTTGGCCACCTTGGGTTTTGTTATGGACTATGAATTAAGTATTGACTTAATTCTGGTTGGATTGTCTAATAGTTATTCACAGTTTGTGTTGAACTATCCAAATCTTCACAACAATCCCTGAGTTGATCAATTTGCTCAAGACAGCAGAGCAAGCTATCAAGAAGGATAGCAAGCCAGTGCTAATGGACTCTTCTTCTTCTAGTTCAAGAAAAAAGAACCTAAAGAAGAAAAGGTCTAAGAAACCAAAAGGAAGTGCAGCCAAAAAGAAACCCAAAGAGATTGCGCCGAAAAGAACTTGCTTCCATTGTGGCAAGAATGGTCACTGGAAGCGAAATTGTAAAGTCTATCTGGAGTCCTTGAAGAAGAAGCAAGCATCAGATGCCCCGGCTCCTTCAGGTATGATATGGGTGTTAGATACTCACTACAAGAAATTGTATTTTTAGTGAAAACAAAAGTTGTCACTAAAAGCAATAATATTAGTCATTATTCTTAATAGTGTCCAAGTTTTGAAGTCGTCACCTCCCGTCACAAATACCTCCGTCACTAATGAAATAGTGACTAGACAATGGTTACAATTATGCGACACTTTTGTGACAAAAGTACCGATACTAAAAATTATGGAATGTGTGACAAAACTATCTAGTCACAGTAACTTTACATATTTATGACAAGTTTATCATCACAAATAATATAATGTAGTGATGAATTAAGTCGTAATGGTACTTCATTTTATTGTGACAAAAGTACCGACACTAAAACCTATAAAATTTGTGACAACATTATATGTTCACAATAACTTTACATATTTATGACAAATTTGTTGACCCAAATAATATAAAGTAGTAATGAATAAAGTCATAACAACAGTTCATTTTATTGTGACGACATTATCCCCATTAAAATAATTGAAAATAGTGACAAAATATTTGCCATTCGTGCTTTTTTTATCAGTGTCTATTACTTCTTGGTCACTAATATCTTAAGGAAAAAGTGTCAACATTATTTTATCATAAAAATGAAAATTTGTTCTTATAAAAAATATTGTCAATAATTTGTTTATTACTATCATAAATAAAACTATCAATTCAATAATAGAATTACATTATTAGGAAAAGAAATTTACATCAGTGATCATATTGTCTAATAGATTTTGTCACAAGTATGAAAGTTAATGTTACAATAATGTTGCCACTAAATAAAGATTATATGTTACAATAAATTTATCACTAATGTGTTCGTGTTTGTCACATACTTTGGGCTATCTTCCTTCACATCCTCTCCAGCTGTAGGCCTTTTATAGGGATCTCTGAACAAAGTGACTGCATATCCAAAAATATGAGATGAGAGACATTATACGACTCCAAAAAGCTTAGTGCTTTTCAAAGCTGTCGCAACCCAGTAATAACATATCAAGGTCATAAACTTATACGCACCTGCAATTTTGACAGTAGAAAAGTAATAATCAACAAAAAAGAAGAGAAGAAACTATGATCCAAAAGAAGAAAGAAAAAAATCAAAACTGGACAACTAACATGCCTAGTTATCAAAACAGCTAAAAACCCAAAAAGCTCAAAAACCAAGCAATCGCAACGCAAAGAGCAAATAGAAGATCAAGAAAACACACAATCTAATCTTTAAACCCAAGGAAAAATCTATATCGATCTAAACAGGCATTAACAAGCAACAATCACCCAATCTACAGGAAAAGATCTCCAGAATTTGCGAAGCAAGAGAAGATTAGGGTTAAGATCCCAAACAAAACCTGGAGATAGAGTAAATAGCAGAAGGGAAAGCTAAGGTTTTGATGGCACTTACATAAATCAAGGTCAAACCCCACAACGAAACATCAAAGAAATTAACAGAAGGTAATGTTAGGGTGTTAGTAGCTCAAGAAAATATGCTACGGATATTATCACAAACAACAAATCAATACAACCAAAAGAGCAAGTGACCATTGTAAGCCTAAGACCACAACTTTTTGACACAAACATCGATTCATAGACAAATAAGGGAAAATCAAACAAAAACCAGATTTGGTCTATGTTGCGGTTGGCATTACTATAGCAAACAAGATCTGCCATTCCATGTGAAGATATTTACCAGAATGCCACCTCTGACTCCGATCGCTTACTGGAGAAACGAAAGCACTTACCAGGTCTGCTCTTAAGGGAAACCATGACTCACTTATAGATAACATAGAAGCTCCAAAAATGAAAAAGGAACTTAAGCATAATGTCCAATTGACTCAGCTAACATACACCATACCATGATTTCATATCAAAAACATCATTATTGCACAAAATGAAGCAACAAAAATAGGAAATAACTAAGACCCAGTTGAGAAAACAGAAAAATAAGAACGTTGGGAGAGAAAATGAGCATATGGTGATACCAGAATGAAATCATTTTCACAGCCAGGCTTCTTTGGAGTTGAATCGTCGTCATGAACTATGTCCCCAGCCGTGACAGTAGATGGGTTACATACCAGTAAGAACACAGCTGATACGGTGATTAACAACCCAAGGTTTTGCAAATCCATGGAACTCCACTTTACCCAAACTCCACATTACTTGCAGATGGTATTAGGACAAAAAGGATTACACCAGAAAATTGCAACAGAATAATATTCAAAGTCGTCTTACATCTTATTCATTCAAAATATATAAATTGTAAATAAAAAAGCAGCTAGAATTCTTAAAATGGCATGCACTTGTTTTTTAGTTTACCGTTTTGCCAAGGAAAAAAAACTTTACAGAATTACAACTATTAAGAACAACAACATTAAGAAATACTCCTCAATTTTCCAAATTAATCACACATTAATAACCAAAGATATTTAAACATACTTACTAGTTATATGACATGGAAAAAAACAATCTGACCTGCGAAAATTGGTAGTTTATAGCTTTTGCAAGATCAAGTCCATCCACGCAAGAATCCTCAGTTGGAGTTCCTATTATACTGCATATTTTGTAGATCTCATCATCCTCACTGCAAAATTAACCGTTGTTAGAAACCGTTTCCGGATTCTAACTCCTACTTGCTCGGATACCACAACTGTTGGACCCCGTTTCCAGAGTCCAACTCAGAGGTCATAAAACGTGAGCTTATTACCATAACGTGG
>JAOQMS010000003.1:18011361-18022326 GCA_027563885.1 Erythroxylum longipes
CTTGTTTAAATAAAGTTGGTTTCCATTTGAATTTCAATAGCAATGGTTGTTCTATTAGTTTGAATGGAATGCTTTATAGTACTGGTACATTATGCAATGGAATTTACATAGTAGATATGTCGCATCTAATTATGAATGTCAATGACACGAAAAGACATAAACGAGATAATTTAAAATCAACTTACTTATGGCATTGTCGCCTTGGATATATAAATGAGAGACGCATAGCTAAGCTCCACAAGAGTGGTAGTTTAAGGTCATTTGATTATGAATCATATGACATGTGTGAATCTTGTTTATTAGGAAAGATGATTAAGTTACCTTTTAAGGGAAAGGGTGAACGAGCAACTATAGTATTAGACCTAATACATTCTGATGTATGTGGTCCAATGTCTATCCATAGCAGAAGTGGTTTTCTTTACTTCATTACCTTTATCAATGACTATTCTCGATATGGGTATCTGTATCTGATAAGATACAAATCTAATGCATTTGAAAAGTTCAAACAATTCAGAAATGAAGTAGAAAACCAACTTGGGAAAGGTATCAAGACACTACGATCCGATCGAGGTTTACTTAGACTAAGAATTTTTAAATTATCTTAGAGATAATGGGATTTTATCTCAAAGGACTCCACCTTACACACCACAATATAATGATGTGGCTGAAAGGAGAAACCGAACCTTGTTGGACATGGTACGGTTGATGATGGGCTTTGTAAATTTACCAAAGTCCTTTTAGGGGTATGCACTCGAGATAGCTATTTATTTGCTAAACATAGTTCTATCAAAGGCAATTGATGTTACTCTATATGAGATGTGGACCAACAAAAAACCCTATCTTTCTCATTTGAAAGTTTGGGGTTGTCCTGCTTATGTGAAGCAAATACAGTAAGATAAACTTGATGCGAAGTCTGACAAGTGTTTGTTCATAAGATATCCTAAAGAAACAATGAGATATCAATTTTACCATACTGAAGAATAAAATGTGTTTGTTTCAAAGCATGCTGTCTTCTTAGAGAAAGAGTTTCTTTTAAAAGAAGACAGTGGGAGTAGAATTGAACTTAAAGAAGTTCAAGATGCTCGAACAGACGGGGATCAACTACCTGAACCTAAGATTATGACTCACACAGATGAAGTAATAGTTCAACCTTCTTCAACACAACAAGTTCGTAGTTCACGTATGATACGTTCTGTTTTCGAGAGATATGTATTTCTCGTGATTGAATAGAATGACGTATTGCTCATAGAAGATAATAAGCCTACTACCTATGAAGAGGTTCTGAAGAGTTCAGAGTCTAAGAAATGGCTTAGTGCCATGAAAGCATAAATGGATTCCATGTATGAAAACTAAGTATGGACTTTAGTTGAGATACCTGAAGGAATAAAACCTATAGGGTGTAAATGGAAAACCAAGAAAACTGACATGGATGGTAATGTGATTACCTATAAAGCAAGGCTTGTGGCCAAAGGTTTCTATCAAAGATAAGGAATAGACTATGACGAGACCTTCAGCCCAATAGCAATGCTTAAATCCATTAGGATACTCCTAGCCATTACTGCTTATTATGATTATGAGATATGACAAATAGACGTGAAGACAGCTTTCCTAAATGGAAATCTAGCGAGGATGTGTATATGACACAACCAGAAGGCTTCATCTCCTATGATGGCGAAAAGGTATGCAAGCTTCATAAATCCATCTATAGATTGAAACAAGCATCCAGGAGTTGGAATATCAGCTTTGATGACATAATCAAAGAGTTTGATTTCTCACAAAATCCGGATGAACCTTATGTGTATAAGAAGGTTAGTAAGAGTGCAATCGTATTCTTTGTGCTATATGTAGATGACATATTATTACTAGGAAACGATGTCTCTATGCTACAATCTGTAAAGATTTGGTTGTCTAAATAATTTTCCATGAAAGATCTCGGTGAAGCAACTTATATCCTCAGGATAAAGATCTATAGAGATAAGATCTTAGTGAAGCAACTTATATCCTCGGGATAAAGATCTATAGAGATAGATTACAAAGGTTTCTTGGTCTTTCACAATCAACATACATAGACAAGATGCTAAAGAGGTTTAGTATGGAGCAACCCAAAAGAGGGTATCTTCCCATTACTTATAGGATAACACTCTTGAAATCTATGTTTCCTAAGACACAAGATGAGATGACAAGCATGAATACGATCTTGTATGCATCTGTAGTAGGATCTATCATGTACGCTATGCTATGTACAAGACCCGATGTATCATATGCTCTAAGTGTTACGAGCAGATACCAATCGGATCCTGGTAAGGTCACTGGGTGGATGTCAAGAACATCCTTAAGTACTTGCGAAGGACAAAGGATGTTTTCATGATATATAGAGATGGAAATCTAAAAGTGAGCGGGCATACAGATTCCAATTATCAATCTGATAAGGATGAATTCAAATCCCAATTAGGTTTTATATTCACACTGAATGGTAGGGCGGTCAGTTGGAAGAGTTCCAAACAAGAGACGACCGTCGATTCAAAAACCGAGGCAGAGTACATTACAGCTTCAGACGCAGCAAAGGAAGTAATTTAGATCAGGAAGTTCATTACTGAACTTGGTGTAGTTCCTAGCAATGATGGACCCATACAGTTGTATTGCAACAACAATGGGGCTATTTCATAGGCAAAGGAACCAAGGTCTCATCAACGGCCTAAGCACGTACTCCGTAGATATCATCTGATTAGGGAGATCATTGGTCGAGGTAATGTATAGATAGAGAGAATTCCCACTGAGTAGAATATTGTTGATCCATTGATGATTGTCATATAATAGATTTGATTCTCATGTACTCGCCTATTGTATTAGATACCTATTGTATTAGATACCAAGGTGATTAGCTTTAGGTCAAGTGAGAGATTTGTTAGAGTATTGCCTTAAAGGCAATCGCCTTTAGTGCATTTTGTACAAAGTTGTACTTTATTTTCAATAATAAAAAAAGAATATTTCATTAATTTGGTGCTCATTGTTTATGAATTGATATTGATCTATAAGCAAATTAATGAAGTCCATGATATATGACATTGCATGAAGGAAATTATGATGTGATCATACTACTAAGATTCCTATCATGTGCAATTATGTCATAATCTAAATTATCCCTAGTCATAGGATTAATGAGAGTGGACATCGTTAATTTGGATATACTAGCACATGTCAAACTCTTTAATTTGATCATGTAGTGGATCTCAAAAACTATAAACATAAGATGTTTAGAGTTGATATGTGGATGCTTACTAGAGGTAGTAAGTACATTAGATGACCTACCATGAAATCATCACATGGATGTCCTATCCTAATGTCAGTTATAATCTCATCATAGCAATGGTGCAAGTATCCTTATACTTGAGGTACTCAAGGATATCTTGGATACTGATTATGTGCTTTGACTTCATTCCTTATTGCCTTACAGAGGTCGCTCATAGGTGATGATTGGGTACAGCTTGAGGTATTCAAAGGTAATTGAGTAGCCAATAGAGGATTCACCACTTCTATGATAGCAGAAGATGATACCCACGTCTTTTTGTCGGGGTCATTACTTAGAAATATCTGGCCGGAGTATATATGTTATGAAGAATGTCTTCATTGACATATACAGTAATGAGTCCCGAGACGAGAACTGATATCACTTGGGCTAGATTTGACAAATTCAGTCTAGTGAAAGTTGACACTTTGCCCATACTCATAACCAAGTGGGGTATAGCATAATGAATGGATGAATTGCACAGCAATTGTCTATAGGAGGGTTCATGAGATGGTTCATGATGAACACAAGTTCGTTCATCAAACCATTTACTTTCCGGTCAATTGGGGGTCATGATGTGTTGCTAGACACTGCTCATGACTTGCTTGGATTAAGTGTTAATCCAAGTGGCCAACATAATTGGGAACCTAATGGGTCACACGAATAAGAGTAACTCGGAGGATTTGTAAAATGGTTTTGGATAAAGATCTATTATATGGAGAGCAATAGAACTAAATGGATCCCAGTATGACTAGACCATTTCAACATTTATTATATATATATATATATTGCAACATGGATAAGGGAGGCTTCTTTTATAAGTGAAGCATTTATTGTCTTTAATTGAAAGAAGACAAAATCTATAAAAGACAAAAACAAAAGCAAGATGATATAATCGTGAAAATGAAGAAAGAGATGGCAATCTTCTTCTTCACAATTTCTTACCCAACTCTCTCATCTTTCTCATCTTCTTGCTCTCTTTTTGCTTCCACGTTCTTACTCTCCATAGAACAAAAAAGAGAGCTAGTACTCTTGTCTTTGTTCTAGCCATTTCTAGATCAAAGAGTTTGATTTAGTTAGTTTCTCCGATCTCTGCGTGGATACCGTTAGAGACGGTCTATTTTGGTTGTTATGGTTTATGACAACTCGATGAGTAGAAGATCGAAGAACGAAGGATACTACACACAAGGTACATGATTATTATATAAATGATTGATTTGTGTAAATTTCATGAATTCCTATATATATATATATGTGTTATGAACATGTATGTGAATTGGGAATTTTCAGTTAGGTTTAATGGTATTTCCTTGTATAGGCCTATAGATCCTGGAATTCGAGAAAGTCTTGGGACAAATTTTTTTCTTTTTCCACATCGCGTGTATATGATGCACACACTGGGATTTTCCTACATAATATAATATAATAAATAATATCTATCAAATTAATAACTTCAGTTAATTAATTATAGATAATTATATTTGTAGTTATATAATTGGTTTAACGAAACGAGATTAACTCTTTTAAGAGTTATAATAAGTGTCATTATAATAAGAATAATGACAACAAAAGCAATATTTCAATATGAATCTTGTTGAGACGTAGAATCTGGAAGGTATAGTTGTACACATCCTTACCCCTAACTGATAGAGAGGCTGTTTTCGATTATCATTAAATAAGAATGTATATTTTAATTAAAATATTATTTTTATCAATTATTATGGTATATTTGTATGATAAATTCATCTTTTTAAATTCTCATATTGATATGAAAATTTAATTTATGGCTTTTTATATAAAACATTACACCCTGGTTTATATAAAAATATCCATATCGATGATTAAAAAAATCAAGCTGACTTAGTGCAATTGTAAAAACCTTACACTTTTTAACTTATTGGTCTAGTTTACTTTAATAACTCTTGTTATTAAAAATTGATTGATTTATTAATTGCTAACCAGTTTTCATAAACTAACCAATTTTTAAAAACTAGAATAAATAATTTGGTTTTTGGTTGACAGTCTCTTTTTTCAGTTAAACTCTAATCACTTCAATAGGTAAAGATAGTATCCTTCATCAATCCTATTTTAAGTTCTTACATTTTATTCAATTTTTATTATACATCGGTTTTATAAAAATATAATACCGGTTGAAATTTTAAACTTTAAATATCTGATCTTATTAGTTTAATTTCTAGTATAATTTTTAAAATATTGATCCATATGCATTTAATTTATTTTTTAAATTATATTGAAATCATTCTATACAGGTTCAAATAGAGCGATTATGTTAGGAAACCAACTGTGATCGAATCACAGATGCAATAAAAAAATAAAATTTTACAGTTTTTGATTAGATTCTGATAATTGAATAACTTGAAAAGATAAACTTGAATAATAGAATATGAAATTGTACTTGATTCAACATTCTTGTTGTGATCCTTTTGAAACCTTTTTGATGTATCAACTACAAGTTGTTCACGTGTCTAGTCTCTAACAGTATCCATAGAGTAGTCAAAAAACTTTTTGAGAGGAATTAGCAAGAGGGCTAGCTCTTTATGCTCATTCCTATTGTTAGAAAACAAAAGCATAAGGGTTTTTATTTTATAGTAAAATTAAATACATCAATTATAATTAAAGTCTACTCTAATTGTAATTAATTTTAATTTTAATAAAATCAAATATCTCATATTTAATCCCTAAAGTTTCTCAAACTTTATAATTAAGTCTAAATTAATTGAAATTGATTTTTCTCTTTTAAACTACTCTTTATGTTTGACCCATTAGGTTCCTAATATATTGGCAATGACTATAAATTACAATTCTAATTTATAATTATAATCTTTAATTCTCCAATTAAACATTTTATAGTCATATGTCAAGATTGATGTCTAATAGTTTGTCACAATCACCTAAATATCAGGAACGCTAAAGTGGTTTGACTTAACTTTTCCATGTATGGTTATGATGTATACTTTGATCCCTTCATCATCTAATGTCCCAGATAGATAGAGTATGGATATAGTGTCTACTCTTTTGTATCCAATCATGTTCGGTCTTGCTAATTAAGTTATAATTAATATTTGAAAACACTGCTTTAAATGTCAATTCACTTTAGCCAGAGAATTCCTTAAATAACTACTAATCAAGAGTAGTAAAACATTCTCTGTAATTACTTTAGAGTGACAGATCCTTTATTGACTTACTCAACTATCTCCATATGATTCTTACTGCATCCAAATACTATCGATTGAATTATCTTAGGACAGTTCATAAGTAACATCAAAATATAATAATTCTCACCCGGGATACCTTGGTAATCTCATGTCAAAGGATCAATTATATAACCTTCATAATGAGAAAATCCACAGACATATAGGTAATACTTCATTTGGGATACTCATAATTGGTTCAATTGAGTGAACTTATTATCTAATAAGCACCCATACATTAGTTTAAGTATCTCTATATTTTAATTTATAAAATCAATTACTTTCTTTATAAGAAAGAAACATAACGTGTGCTAGTTTTACCATTTCATCAATATCCTGTTTTGATGAAACTACAACTAGGAACATTTAGTAATAATACATAGATGAAAATTGAAACTCATAATTATAATCTCATCATAAATTCAATTTTACAGTAATATTTCAAGGATTTTACCTTTAGTATTAAAACAACTTATGTTATGAACATATTACATAAAGATAAAGAATGCCTTTAAAGAATAACATCATACATTAAAATTGCAATCAAATGATTAGCTACAAAGGTATAAACTAATAATCTCCTACTTGCACTAAAGCCAATAGCCTACATATTTAATACCATATCCTTTTATATATCAATCATGTCTCTTCTAAGACAAAAGCTTAGTGAGATGATCTTTAAGATTCTCTTCAATGGGAACTCGTTCTAATGTTATGTCTTTCTGCTTCACTATATCCTTGATCAAGTGAAACTTCTTAAGTACGTATTTCAACTGTTGATGAGACCTTGTTTCCTTTGCCCTTGTAATGGTTCCATTTTTATCACAATACAATACTATAGGCTCAATAATGCTAGGAACCGCTTTAAGTTTAGTGATGAAATTCTTGATCTAAAATGCTTCCTTTGCCGCCTCTGACAATAAAATGTACTCTACCTCAATTGTTGAATCTGTAATAGTTGGTTGTTTGGAACTCTTCCAACTTACTATGCCACCATTCAGAGTGAAGATCTATATTAACTGTGATCTACTATCATCTGCATTTATCTAATTTAGCTTAAAACTTATCAGATGTTGCACACTTCATATAAATGTCACATTCCTAAATCTTTAAGTGAGACAACTTTGTTCTAGTACTAGTCCATATCTCATATGGTATCTTGTTAACCAATTTGGATGGAACTCCATTCAAAACGTAAACAATAGTTTCAATAGTATATCTCCAAAAGGAGACAGGAAAGACTACATGACTCATCATGGAACATATCATATCTAATTGAGTATATTTCTCCTCTTGGATACTCCATTATATTATGGAATTTGAGGAGTAGTCCATTGTGAGAGAATCTCATTCTCTTTTAAGTAACCAAGAAACTTATGGCCAAGTATTTACCACCTAGATCTGATCTAAGTGTCTTAATACTTTTACTACTTTGTTTCTCAACTCCAAGTTTAAATTCTTTGAACTTCTCAAATAATTTAGAATTTTTGTTTCATCAAGTAAACATAACCATATCTAGAATGATCATTTGTGAATGTAATGAAATATGAAAATCCGCCTCTAGCATAAATTAATATAGGGCCATATACATCTAAATGTATAAGTTCTAGTAACTCATTGGCATATACTCCCCTTCCAATAAAGGGTAGTTTAGTCATCTTTTCCAACAGATAAGATTCACAAGTTTTATGATTCATAATCAAAAGGATCCAAATATTGTTATTCATAATCAAAAGGATCCAAATATTGTTATTTATATAACTTTATGATTATAGTTTCATTGATATGACTTAACCTATAATGACATAAATAATATGGATTTTGGTGACTTAACTTTCTTTTCTTGCTATTTATGTTAAGGATTGACCTTTCAAGATCTAATTGATACAAACCATTTGTTAGTAATCTAAATCCATAATAAACATCATCTTTATGAAAAGAACAACTATAATTATAAATAATAAAGACAAATCCATTCAAATCTAAACAAGAAATAGAAATGATATTTCTAGTAACAATAGTTATTTAGTTCTAGGACAAGGTTAAAAATCAAAGCTATACTACACGTTCTTATAGTTAATACAACAACTCTTGCTCCATTGCTATTTATAGGTCCACTTCGTCTTTCCTCAAATATCTACTCCATCTGAATATCTGCATATTATTACAAATATGAGAAACACATCTAGTATCTAATACCTAAGAATATGGAACATAAGTAGAAAGATTGGTTTCAATCATAAACATACTTAAAGAAATAGCTTACTTAAGCTTCTTATCTTTCAAGTTAGCAAGATAAGCTAGGCAGTTCCTCTTCCAGTGTTCATTGACTCCACAGTAAAAACATGTGCCCTTTTCATTACTCTTCTTTTTGACACCGCCTTTTGGCTTTATTACTTTAGCATAAGCCTTCTGTTTCTTGTTATTATTCTTTTTAGAGCCCTTTTTCTTGCTTTTTGAAAAATCCATAATAAGAACAAAACTAGGTTCCTTCTTAGGGCACCCCTCTGTAGTTTTGAGCATATTCAGCATTTCAAACAATGACATCTCCTTTTGATTCATATGGAAGTTCATAACAAACTGTAAAAAAAACTCAAATAAAAAGAATGCAACATTAAATCAATGCTTAACTCATGATCCATGAAAAAACCTAATTAGCCTAAATTTTCAATATAACCAATCATTTTCAGCACGTATAGGTTCACTGAATTTCCTTTTGCCATTTTGCATTGAAATAATACTTTGGAGAATTGATACCTCTCCATATGCTTTGTGCACCAAATAACACTTTGAGATGCATAATTATAGTAAGAACATCTGTGTTCTCATGTAGCCTCTAAAGCTCTCAGACATACTAGCCAGCATCATATATATAGCTTGTTTAACATCATCAATATAACGTTGATATCTCTCGCAAGCCTCATCAGTCACATCTGAAATAGGCTTTGGTAGAGCAGCAGTGTCAAGAGCATACAACTTCTTTCTTGGTTGAGCACAATTCTCAAGTTATGTAACCAGTATGAGAAGTTAGGTTCAATTAGCTTATTAGCATCCACAATGCTTCTCAACATCAGATTAGTAATCATCTTCTGATTTGGTAATTGAAAGACATAAAAGAGCAAGTATTAGTTTATACTATAAAATCAAATAAAATAAGGACTCTAATAAATATTTTATTACTCCCACTATTTTATTTAAAATAATAACCCTTACTATTAAATCGAAAAATTATCAAATATTTCCTAGTGGGTTAGGATCCCTTTAAAAAATAGCTGATCTTGAGTTTGCTTAACAAAACAACTAAATCTAAATCAGGTAGATAACAACTTTATCAATCACATCTTATATGACTCTTAGATCTATTACATGATAACTCTTTTCCAAAATATATCTTATATATTATTCATAACCTACCTCTAAATTCTTATAATTATGAGTTTGCTTATCCAAATTATACAAATTTAGTTAAATAGGACCCTTTAATTTAAAATAAAATACATTCGGTTGAAGGGGCCTTAAGTTTGCTCAATAAGCCTTATAATAAACAAAACTTTTATTTTATTTTTAAATTATGGAAGGTAACTATTACATTCTCAACACGTACTTAATATTTAACTGAGGGATTTGAAATTTAAAATTTTTTTGGTCTCATCAAAATAATATAATTTCATTATATTAGTAATTTCTAACATAACTAATTATGAAAGAAATCCTTTAAAATCTTTGTTTGATTTTAATTATCGATTTGATAACTAATTCAATTTAATAATTTAACTTCTTGAAAAATTAAACTAAATTTCAAAATATTCCTAATAATAGTTATCCTTTGAAAACAATTTTCAAACATTTAGAAAAAAAAAACTTTTTCAATTTTACTAGGAATATTAACCAATTTTATATCTATTACATTAATTTAATAAAAAATAAGGATTAAAACATATAAAATCAAGTAATAAAAAATTGTGGGGACTGTTTGGCGCATGTTGTAGACTTGCACACGCCCCATTGTTTTTCCAGAAACAGGATTTCTGGATTTTGTGCCATCTCCACTCCTCTGTCTTGCGCCTAGGCTTCCAGCTTCCAATCTTCACCGTCATATATTGGAATCCTACATCTCCCATCATGATTTTTTTAATGGCAAAAAATCACCCTTCATTAGTTGTGATTTGCCACTAGTTCAAGGCTCCACTACTGCCACTAGTTCAAGGCTTCACTAGTAGTGGCTTGCCGTTGGTGAAGATACCCTTCAGTGGTGGTGATGAAAGCCGCCTGTGATATTCCAGAAAACGACCACAAAAAAATCAAAGAACACGTGTGTTTTGCATAAAATAAAGGGGAATAGTTAGGGATGTCAACGGGTCGGGCCGGGCCGGGCCCGGGCCGGCGGTGTCCCGGCCGGCCCGTTGAAATTTTGCGTCGGGCCATTTTGGCCCACGGCCCAGGCGGGCCGCACAAGGCCGGCCCGGG
>JAOQMS010000003.1:18022426-18035411 GCA_027563885.1 Erythroxylum longipes
TGTGTGCAGGTGCAGCGTGCGGGACGGTGGGAGAATGGAGCTGGCGCGGCATTTTCTTCGTCTTTCAACCCAGAAAATGACGTCGTTTTACTTTAAAGAAAAACGACGTCGTTTAACAACATGGCAGAAGAAAATTTTATGGGATAAAACGATGTCGTTTTATTGACGCATAAAACGCCGTCGTCTTGTGTGGGCGGGCCACGGGCCGCCCGCCGGGCCGACCTCTTGGCCCGTGGCCCGCAATGAGCGGGCCGTGGCCCGGCCCGGCCTTTTTTGACATCCCTAGGAATAGTTTAGAACCATTCAGGGCAGAAGCAGATAAGAAAAATAAGATTTCCAGAAGTAAGAGAAAAGGAGAGGTGGAATAAATTTTTCGTAAAATCAGTTTTGAAATCGATGCCTTAATTTAAAAAAAAAAGGTTTTTTAGCCTTAATTTTTATGAAATCAATAACAATCAAGCAGTTAATACAAGTTAAACAATTAAAGGAGACTCTAATACTATTGTTAGGAAACCAACCGCGATCGAATCACAGACACAACAAAAAAATATCTTTAATTTTCAATCAAATCCCGATAATTAAATAACTTGAAAAACTAAACTTGAATCATAATATATAAAATCGTACGTAATTTGACATTCCATTTATAATTCTTTTGAAACTTTTTCAATGTGTCAATCATGAGTTGTTCACTTTTCTAACCTCTAACAATATTCATAGAGCATTTACTCAATTCTTTGAGAGGAATTAGCAATAATGTTATCTCCTTATGCTTATTCCTATTTATAGAAAAAAAATTAGGGTATTAAAATTATACATCAATTATAATTAAAGCCTAACTCTAATTATAATTAATTTTAATTTTAATAAAATCAAATATCTCATATTTGATCTCTAAAGTTTCTCAAACTTTATAATTAAGTCCAACTTAATTGAAATTAAATTTGCTCTTTTAAATTGTTTTTTGTGACTCATTAAGTTCATTATATGTTTACAATAATTATAAATTCTAATTCTAATTCATAATTAGAATTAAATAAATTAAAACTCTTTTTCATTTATCTTTAATTCTCCAATTAAACAATTTATAATCATAGGTCAAGATTGATGTCTAGCAAGATGTCGTGACCACCCAATAAGAATGTTAAAGTGGTTTGACTTAACCTATCTATGCATGGTTATAATATATAATTTAATCTTTTCGTCATCCAATGTTCTAATTGGACAGAGTATGGATATGACTTCTATTCTTTTATATCTAATTATGTTCTTTTTTACTAAATAGTAATTGACTTATAATTGATATTTGAAAACACATTTTTAAATGTCAATTCATTCTAGTTAGATAATTTCTTAAATCATTATTAATCAAGAACAGTAGAACATTCTCTCTAATTATTTTAGAGTGACGAATTCTTTATTAATTTACTCTACTATCTTCAAATGATTCATACTGCATCTAAGTATTACCGATTGAATTATCTTAATACAATTCATAAGTAACATCAAGAAATGATAATTTTCACATGAGATAATTTAGTAATCTCAAGTCTAATTATCAATTATATAATCATTATAATGAGAAAGTCCACAGACACTTAAGTAATATTCCATTTGAGCTCCTCATAATTGGTTCATTTGAGTAAACTTATTTTGTAATAAAAGCCCACACTTAGTTTAAATATCTTCATACCTTAATTTATTAGATCAGTTACTTTCTTTATAAGAAAAAAAAATATAACATGTATTGGTTTTACAGTTTCATTAATTTCCTGTCTTGATGAAACTATAACTAGAAACACTTAGAAATAATACATAAATACAAATTAAATCTTATAATTATTATCTCATTATAATTTCAATTATACAGTAATTATTCTAAAATTTTACATTTAATATTAAAAAACAAATATAATTAACATTATACATAAAGATAAAGAATGCTTTATTAATTAAATAATAATGTCATATATTAAAATTGTAACTAAAGGGCATAAAATAACATATTCCTCGATTCTTAAAATCTTTAGATCTTATGAAATTTTAACAATTCTCACTGTCTGTACTGTACCTGGCGGGTTGGGCTCTATTGTTTCCAGTTTCCGCCCAAGTATCGCAGCATACAAGCGAACTATAAATCCATTACCTCTCAAAAGCATTTGCTTTTAATTTTGTTTAATATTTGTTTTCTTATTGTACTTAGGTACTTTAAAAACTTGTACGTCTGTACTTCAAAATTTTGCGGACGAGAACTTGACATACCTCTTCCCCATATATATGCATAATTGATCCATTGTATTTAGGATAAAATGAGAGATCAAGAACCAAGATATGCGTGACTAGCAACGATGTCAAAACAAATAGAGAAAGAACTGCACAAGAAGTGCAGGCGAAGAGATTAGTTAATTTCGTTACTCGTTTTTGCAATGGTTCAAAAGGTCAGAAATAGCAGCTTATCTCCATACTTTTGATATACATACATGAATACACATATCCATTCATTTCTTCATAGCCTGAGCTTCTTCCTCATAATTAATTGTCAAAATTTAGCACGTCCAAACATGCATCCAATTCATTGGTATTAGATTAGCGTCTATTCTACGCTTATCTCTTAATCTGGACCTCTACCTTTCTCGCAGATAACCGTACAAAGTCTTGATGTGTAGAGTTAGATTAGGCTTCTCAAACAAAGGTAGCAACTCAATACAGTATTGGTTTTAGCCGACCTTTCTAGATTTTTAGTTGAGGTAAGCTTTATAGTGGCGAGCTATGACTTGTGTTGATAATTACTTGCTTTGAGAGAGAAAAAGCAACTGGGTTTGGTTGTAGTGACTGTCGTTGTCGTTGGAAGGAGCCTTACCCTAAACTCCACTTAAAAGTTTTGGATGAGAAACCCTTTTCGTGTTGCGACGAGACTAGAACCAATTCAAAACTCTCCTCCTATTTGTATTTGCAATGGTCATCGTAATATTACTTTTTAATTGTTACTGTGGCTAAACCTGATTTGAATCGCTGTGCATATATTAAGAGTTATCTTAATTAATTTAGCTCAAACTAACTCTTATTGTTTTGAAATTATTAGTAAAAAGTTGGTATGTCAGCATAATATTTTAATTTGACACACAATCGTCAAGTAGACTGGATAACTTTAAGCAGAATCCTACGTATTAGCATTTATTTAATTAATTTTTATTTCACACATCATTTCTTGATTTCCTATTGCAGTCAGTAGGCTGATGATATGGTAATGAAACCGCGTCTAATAGAATTTTCTTCTTGCCAAAAGACAAAAGGACGCAAAGTTACTAATTAAGGATATGAAGACTATAGGTAAACAGCAATAACATTTCTGGCCATTAGCCATAGATAGTAAAAACATTAGAAATTCATAAAATTATTCTTCTTCATTAACCAGAGAGGGGGATTCTGATGAAGCTTCACAGATTTTGAAGCAATTCTGTTTTAATGCCACCGACGGTGATACGACCCTCTCCACTTCTGGGCACGAGGGTAACAACCAGTTCGTCGTCATCGTCAGCTCCCAAATCTTCCAACAGCTCTGTGATTCCCAATCTCAAGCACGTCTTCATTGTGTTCATACCCTTATGCTTGTGAGGCACATTCACAAAGCTCCCTGCAAACTCTGTGTTGTCTGGTGTGGTATTTGTCTCATCTTCATCGTTTATGAACACATCGAACTTGGCATTGACGTCTCTTTCCAGCTGAATCCCATCTATCACAAGAACTTCCTCTTCCACTTCTTTCTCTTCACTGCTTCTTGATTTCTTTGGCCTTGCAACTTTTGCACTCACCACTTTATCCAAAACCAATGGGAATGCAGTGAGTGGTGTGAGTTTTTTCTTTGTTTCTGCTGCAAATGCTGCTTTGGTTTGCCCAAAAGCCTTCATAGCCACTTTCTTGGATGACCTTTTCGGAGAGGGCTTAGCCTTCAGCCAAGGAATATTAACTTCTTCAAAGTCATACCCTAGCTTTCTTGTGTCAAGACAATCTCTGACCTTAACACGAACTAGATTCTTGTTCTCATCGTAGAACAAGAAGGTCGAATCAAGCCAATCCCCGTCTGAAATATCTTTATGTTTCTTGTCTAATTTCTTCCATATGTTCCACATTCGGTCAACATTAGAGTGATGAGCATAAAATAAAGGGTCCCTTCCAGCCGAGTAGAAATTTCCCATGTCTTCACCATTCGGTTGAGTAGGGTCACCAGTCCAAATGTGAAGCTGAGTGTGTGGTGTCGTCTCAATTGTTCCAGCTCCAGGGTCTGGATCACCACCTGCTCTATAAGCTGAACCGAAAAAGAGGGTATTGGTTTTGGAAGAAGTGACCATTTGCCGATACATAAGTGCAAAATTACTGCCGTATAATTTGTTGGGGTCTGTTATAGGGGTCTTCTTGCTACTGTAGTCAAGATCGAGCAAAGTTGGTGGCACGTGACTCTTGTTTCGGAAAGAGTTGTATAGTGGCGATCCAAGGCTGATGTAATCTGATGGCATTTTCATGCCAGGAATTGCATCCCAATTCCAAAATGGCATAGCAAAAGATGGATCATTGATCAATTTGCCAAGGGTTCTCTCGAAGAAATAGAGGTACCACCTATGAAAAGGAAAGAAGAGCCATGAATTGTGAATCTGGAGGTCCAAATCTGGGAAACCCACTTGGTGATAAGCACCATTGCAATAAGCACAGTGGACGCTTGCTTGTTGCATGAAGCTACGAGGGTCATCACCAGGTAAAGATCTCATGAGCTCCATGGCTTTGGAGAATTTCGCTATGTAGGCATCACTAAGTTTATGAGCAGCGGGTCTTATCCGAATTCTAGTTTGTGGAGGAGGAAACTTGAAGTCAATGATCTTTGTGTCTGTAGGAGGACAACAGTTGACAGGTTTAGCACCAGTTGGCAAGTCAGCTGCGCCGCATTTTGTGAGCTCCGGCGCAGCAACTGGTGCAGCAAAGGCAAAAGGGTCAGAAAGAGCCGTGGCGCCGGAGAGACCACCGATACCAATGAGTACATCTCTTCTTGTGGCAGAGTTATGGTTTAGCAAATGCTTGTCATCATCAGTATTACTACTAGTGCTATTGGCTTTGTTTGAAACTCGGGGGTTGAAGTGAGGAGTGCTTCTTGTTAGTCTGCAATCAAAGGGTAGAGGGGTTTTAGTGAAGGAGGAGGCGGTAGAAATGTTGGCAGGTGGGGCGGTGATCGGAGAACAAAATGAACTCATGGTTATGGATGTTGATTTCACGGAACATCCATTTTGTAATGTAAATGTAATGATGTTGTAATGTCCATCCAATGCCTATCGTTTTATAATGAAGTGTGCGGACTTTTCCTTGGAGCTGAAAGCACCTCGTCCACATGAATCAAAGAACAGGAAATGTTTTGGATAAGCGGATTTTTATTTACTATAGTATCCGTTTAATTATATAACATACTCATTTCTCGAGAAAAAGCTTTGAATTTTCTTCGAAAACATCCAGGGGACATCGCGGAGCTGAAAATGACGCGGGTGGTAGCGAAATTGGGTTTTGTGACAGACGAGCCACTGACACTGCCACTAAGGGTGAGTGCGTGATTACCGCAACGAAATCTCTTTACAAATAAATGTCTGAAATCTTTCTCAAAAAAATTTCCGTAACACAAATTATGTGAACAATTTAAGTTTTTTAAAGTCATGCTAAAGGGTGGAGTTTCTACCTGACCTATATATATAGCTAGTTAATTATTAAACTTTTTACATACAAATCTTACTGTTAAGCAAATCTAACAGTTTATGAGAATTATATATTATATTAGAACTATAAATTATAGCAACCACGTAGAAGCAGAAGTTGAACTGTTCATCGTTTCACAACGCAACCTTCTTGATTCACAATTTATAATTCACCCAACAATCCAAACACATTCGCAAATTATCAGCCAATATGCAAACACATTCTGCAGACGATCTGCTTGCACCAGACGGACAGCCTCCAAAGAAAAGTCGCATAAGGAGTCGTGACGAAGCAACTCCACCCTTCACCATATCATACAGTGCGGCAGTGTCAAGGGATCATCAGGGCGGGACTGATACGACGGCAATGCCCTGGCCACCCGAAGAGCCTGCGGAAATAGAGGAAGGAGACATTAGAATTACCACAGAAGGCAAGGAAGCGACCCGCGCCCTGTCTCAGACACTTAAAACAAAATTTGATCAACAATGGTCTCAGGCGGTTGTAGTCAAATTGCTCGGTAGGAGTATAGGCTACCGGGTCCTCAGCCAACGCCTGCAAGCATTATGGCAATCGAAAGGCCTGATAAAAATTGTTAATTTGGATTATGATTTTTACCTAATCAATTTCAAAATCGAAACCGATTACCTGAACGCCTTAACCCACGAACCATGGATCATCTTTGGACACGCCCTTTCGGTTCAGCGGTGGACCCCCAGATTCCGACCAACCCAAGGCACAACTCCACGTGCAGTAGTCTGGGTTCGTTTCCCGAACCTTCCCATCGCCCGCTATCACCCTCAAATACTTAAGGCTCTTGGTAACCTGCTGGGAAACACGATCAAAATCGATAAAGCCACTTTGCAAACACAGAGGGGCAAATTTGCATGAATAGCCATAGACATCAATCTAAGCTCACCTCTTCGAACCACAGTGGAACTTCATGGTGAGACAGTTCGGATCGCGTATGAAGGACTCTCCCAGATCTGCTACCGGTGCGGGATGGTCGACCACGACACTAGGAAATGCAATCCTCCCCCTCCTACCAACCTTAGCGTTGGAGTCGTCGCTGCAAACAAAGGCGACTCGGGACAAGGGGGTGAGCGGACACCGCTGAGCCACGACAGTACTGGCGGCACCCACCCCACCGCGAGCTGTGACACGTCGGATATGGGTTTCGGACCGTGGATCCAAGTCCAACGGTCGAAACCACGTCCTGTCTACCAACGCTCGCCTACGAGCCAGCCTAACCCCTCGAACACAAGCGACCTGACGCGAGGCTCTGGGTACGAAGCGCTGATGGAAGACACAGGCACCTCAGAGCAGAACCCTTCGATTTTCACCTCTCCCAACCGCACATGACACCGTTCTCCAAGCTGGAACCGCAAGGCCTCTTAAGGCCAGACGTGAATCGGACAGCTCATGGGCTAGGCTTCCAATCCCATAGGCCAAGGGAGAAACAACGATCTGTTGGCAAGGCAAAACAAGTGGGCCACAAGACAAAAGGTCACACCAGCCCAGCCTAACCCATGTTGAAATTTTCCTGCCCAATAATTCCTACCCCACTGCAACCCACCCCCACTACCCAACATAAAGTCGTGACTATTAGCTCTCATCAGGAAGTGTTATGTGCGACGCACGCTGAGGGCCCGGCAGGAGTCGAGGAAGCACGCAGGCACATCATGGAAGGTATTGAGAGGACCGCAGACTGCCCTACAATCACTGGACCCGTCAACACCCTTCCCCCATCTGAACTCCCGGATCGAGGAGACAGTGACTCCCGACTGATGGATTATTCGGCTGAGCAAAGGCTGGCCAATGTAATTGGGCCCTAGAACCAAGCTGAAGACACGAGTATGGAGTCGGACGTAATTCTGGCAACCCCCACGAATTTGAGGTGCTGATTTCAGATTTTTCTATGTCGGTCCTCTTTTGGAATTGTCAGGGGCCGGGGAATCACGATTCCTCACCATCCTACGGAATTATATTCAACAGTATCAGCTAGGTTTAATCGCACTAGTTGAAACTTGCATTAGTGGGAAACGTGCACAAGTAGTCATCAATCAACTAGGTTTTGACTTTTCATTCTGCATCGATGCCGAAGTATTCACTAGTGAGATTTGGCTCCTATGGAAAAAAGGAGTTTACTGTATCGATTGTCTTGGCTCATAAACAACTAATCCATGCCATCATCGAGTACCAATCATATTCGTTTGAACTCTCGGCTGTTTATGGCAGTCCCCAACAATCAACCCAAAATTTCCTGTGGCATCTGTTGCGGGGTATAGGACTTCCCGTTACAAGACCCTGGCTTATCGGTGGGGATTTCAACGCGAAATTAACAATTAGGGATAAAAAGGGGGGGGGTCCCCACACACGGCAATAATCTTTAAAGTGTTTCGCGATTGGGTTCATGAGAGCAGCCTGCATGATTTGGGATATGTCGACTCTAGATTTACATGGAGGCAGGGAAATATACAAGCTCGACTCGACCGTGCTTTCAGATCATCAGCTTGGATGGACCTTTTCCCACACACAGTTAATCACCATCTTCTATTTTTAGGTTCATATCACAGGCCCCTGCTGGTTCACTTCGTTCGACCGACTTGGCGAATCGTCAGCCAAAACCATTCTGGTTCCAAGCGGCATGGCTTACGCATGCCAATTTTCCTAACCTGGTCGAGGAACACTAGCTCCCCCATGATGTGTCGTTCGCTAACTCATTATCCAATTTTTCCAGCCAACTCGAGCTGTGGAACAAAACAGTTTTTGGGAATATCTTCCATCACAAACAACGACTGTAGGCAAGGTTAGAAGGCATCCAGCGAGTGCTGCAGCGGGAGGAGTCAGAGTCCTTACTAGCCTTGGAGACCAAGCGTAGTGGGGATCTAGTCCAAGTGTTGTGTGAGGAGGAGATATATTGGCATCAAAAAGCCCGATGTGACTGGATAGCGCAGGGCGATCGCAATACAAGAATCGTACAGTTACTATGACCAAGTGAAAGAAATTATTGGTGGAGCGCCTTTTTGACCAACATGATACGGAAATCAATGATGCAGTTAAATTGCGTAACCTGGTTCGGAATTATTTGTTCAACTTTATACCACTAAATTCGGTCCCACTCAGCCTCTCGCCACACTCGGAGCTTTCCCCCGGCTAACGGAGGTGCAGATTACGGAACTAGGCCAACCAGTATAAGCGCCCAAAATTCAGTCGGCAATTTTTGGGATAAACCTGAACAAAGCCTCAGGATTTGATGGTTTCACGGTGCTATATTTTCAGTCCCAGTGGGGTACGATGGGCCCTGAGGTGGTGTCCTTCATGCAGAAAATATTCCAGGAGGAAGAATGGGAATAGGAGTTAAACCATACCATCCTCGTCCTCATTCCTAAAATACCGTCCCCGAAGTATATCACCCACCTTCGACCCATTAGTCTCTGTTCAGTAATGTCTAAGACCATCTCAAAAGTTATTGTTAACCGACTCAAGCCCTACCTCTCTCATTTAGTGGCCAATACCTAGTGCAGCTTCATTCCAGGGAGGCATATACTCGATAATATCATCATTGCCCAGGAAATAATTCATTCGATGTAGAAGAAGAAGGGTAAGACTGGGTACTTCGCATTAAAAGTAGACTTGGAAAAAGCTTACAACCGTCTGCAGTGGCCTTTCATACACGCTACCTTCTAGGACATCGGGATCCCTCCCAAATTACTCCATCTCATTATGAAGTGTATTACTACGGTATCAATGCAAGTTGTGTGGAATGGACAGCTGTCTGACCACTTTCTCCCTTCACTTGGCATCCAACAAGGGGACCCTTTATCTCCATACATTTTTGTTCTTTGTCTGGAACGTCTGGGCTATCTTTATTACCCAAGAGGTGGGCCAAGTTCAGTGAAAACTGTTTTCATGGAACAGACAAGGGCCAGCCATATCACACCTATTTTTTGCAGACAATCTAGTCCTGTTTGGAGAAGCTTCGGTGGAATAGGGGGAAAGGGTCTCGTCTATCCTGGAGCATTTTTGCTGCGTGTCTGGGCAAAGGGTGAATCATACAAAAACCCGCATTTACTTCTCACCGAATGTGCTACCCGCACTAGCACGTAGCCTTAGTCGCTCCTTGAACATACAAAGTATGACTGATTTGGGTAAGTATTTAGGGGTCCCGCTGATCTATGAATGCATCACAAGGAATACCTATTAGTATATCATTGCAATGCCTAGCGGGCTAGAGAGCCAAGGAATTATCTCTCGCCGGCCGTGTGACCCTCACCCAATCCGTGATTTCCTCGATCCCCCCTACACTATGCAAACTGTGAGGCTACCCAGACATCTCTGTAATGAATTGGAGAAAATCATGCGGTCCTTCATTTGGGAGACCATTAATGAGAAGCAGTCAACCCATTTAGTCAACTAGAAAGTCGTATGTCGGCCAAAAAAAGCCAAGGGACTAGGTATAAAATGCATTCGAGCAATCAATGATGCCTTCCTCACTAAATTGGGATGGGCCTTGCTCACCAAACTCATAGCTTTATGGGTACAGGTACTTAAAGCCAAATATCAGCTAAACGTTCCCCATATCCCTCACTCACTGCCTACAACTGGGACGTCAATCATTTGGCGTGGGATCGTATCAACGTGGGCTCATGTCCGACACAACATTCGATGGAAATTGGGTAAAAGGCAACGGATCAAGTTTTGGCTGGACCAATGGTTGCCTGACTGGTGTCCACTAATAAATGAGATAGTAAGCCCTCTTCTTGAAAGGATGCTGTCCATGTACGTGACCGAGCTTGTGGGGGATGCTAGCGCTTAAAAATGGTATTTGATCACTCCATATCTTCCCGCTCAGCTATGCCTGGCACTTGCGACGGTCCGGCCTCCAGCAACTGACGAGGAAGCCAATCATTTCGTCTGGGACCCAGGTCAACATGAAAAGTTCACGGTCGAGTTTTCGTATAATTTAATCACTGCGGCTGATTCAGCAACCCAAAATCAAATATGGATTATCATCTTAAAGTGACCAGGGCCGCAGTCGGATTCGATCCTTTCTGTGGCTGTTAGCACACAACCAACTCCTGGCCAATCATCAGCGAGTCCTTCGACACATGGCCCCAGATAGTAGCTATCCCCATTGTGGGCAAGAAGAGACCACTTTGCACGCTTTTCGTGATTGTCGCAGGGTTCAGAACTATTGGTAGAAATGGTCCCCTGGTTTGCACGCGGCAACTTTCTACCAGGAGCCCGTAGAACAATGGCTCCAATACAACCTAACAAACCACGGCACTATGACAGGGGTCGATTGGGCAGTCATCTTTGGGGTCTCTTGTTGATACCTATGGCAATGGCGCAATAAATGTATCTTCGAGGAGGGATTTGAGCGGCCAGATGAGGGACATCACATCGTCTTAGGGTATGTGTCTTGGATCGGTCAGGCCCACGCAATGAAGGGTTGTGTAACTAACCCACAAGGATTGTTGATAGGGCCCCCGGTACATTGGATCCCTCTGTCGGTGGGCTGGATTAAAGTTAACACCGATCGCGCCGTATCTTCTGGTTCCGTTGACAGTACGACAAGGGGGCTACTTCGGGACTATCATGGCCAGTGGTGTGGGGGCTTTCTACTTAAGTTTGAGGCATGCCCGCCACTGGTTGCTGAACTAAAGGGAGTTCAAGGGGGGCTTCAAGTGGTGTGGGACCAAGGCTATCGGAAGATCATATTGGAAGTAGACTCACTCAAAGTCATAAATATCCTTTCCTTTTCCGGTTGTTTACTGAATGAGACTTTTTTTTGGTGCAGGATATCCGAGCGTTGATGGAGCGAAATTAGGAGGTAAAAATTCAACACGTCTATTAGGAGGGGAACAAAAGCGCCGATAGCATGGTAGCTGCAACTATGCGAGTCCACCCAGGAATGCACGTTCTTACAGAACCTCCGCCAACCTCGATGTCTTTTATCTTCTCAAACCGACACGAAACTGTATATCGCCGGGGTCAAACTTTCGATTGAACTGAAGTTTGTTGTCATTTTAGTTTTTGCCTTCCTATGTATTAAAAAAACTATAAATTATATTAGGAACTATATCCATTACATGAAAGAGTGTGCCAACTAGCTGTCAAAGCTACCAAAGAAAAAATCATCATTATAGAGCCCTAACCAGGCAATAATTTAATAATTATGCAAATTAGCATCCACTTCCATTAAGGAATTTTAACAAAAGAAAACGAATCTTTTTTTAGAAATTAAAAAATTCATTAATGATAATCAAAGTTTTAAGGGTATTGCGTTTGAAGAGCAAAATTCTCCCACAACAACTAACCAAAATGACCACATTATAATATTGTAGATACAATGTAATCAAGCATAGTAAGAATCGATGATGCTGCAAACGAAAAAGGAAGATCTAACAAAGCGGTCGCATTTTGTAAAAAGGGTTTTCCATCCGAGTATCGAATCTTCAAACATTACCTAATTAGGGTTGGCAGATCTGGAGACTTCGAGAGAGTTTCTTGAATAACTCTCAGGATCCAGGCATGCAAAAGTGATCTAGTCCAGATAAGAGCTAAACTCTAGTTAATTCTTTTATACAAGCACCATATGTCTTGCTAATTCTTAACTTCTTGCAGATAACTAGATATCATAGGATCTAATTATAGAGGATCTGCTACTTCAAACTCCTTCCTTCTTTTATCTCTTCAGGTGAGTCTTCTCCCTTTCTAATTATGTACTTCATCACCTCCTTCATTTGATTATTGCACTGTTAATCCTCATTTACTTAAGTTGCCTAGAAAGTAAGAAGTATGAACCAAGTGTGTGTTTATTTGTTCTCTAGTCCTATTTGTTGACTAGGCCTAACTGTTGGATCCTGTTTTTAGGATTTTTATATTTTTATTGTATTTTATTTATTTTATTAAATTATCAAAGCATGAAAATAAATTAGAATTTAAGATTTAGCAATTTTTGGAATTTAATATGGTATATTATAAATTTAATAAGGTGATATGAATTAAAGAAGGAGTTAGTAGGAAATTCCTTTAATAAGGAAGGACAAAATTGGAAGAAAATGTTGTTTTAAGTTAATTAGACAAAAGGAGAGAAGATGTCGTGAGTATTAAGAAAGAAAAGAAGGAGAGAGACTCGTAGAAAAACCTAAAAGGAGAGAAGAAGAAACCGAAGAAAGGAGGAAGAAGAAGAAAAGAGCAAGGAAAAAGATAGAAGGAAGAGTTTTAGCCAAGCTTTTCTTGTTAGGTAAAC
>JAOQMS010000003.1:18035511-18046038 GCA_027563885.1 Erythroxylum longipes
TATCAAGATCAAAATTTTTGGACTTCAGGTGTAAAAGTTATGGCCTTTATAAGATAGCAGAAATTGTATAGGAGTACAAATTTTTAGCAGAAATGGAAATTTTCACTGAAACGATTATTCTGTATTTATACAGGCTGAATTAGATAAAATTGTCTTCATAAAAGTTTTAGATCCTTTTCTTATCTTTCCAACAATATATAGTTTGTAATTTTTGGATTTCTGAATTGAAAGTTATGCTGTTTAGAAGTAAGGTTGTAATAATAGGGCAGTCGCGATCGTGACACAGTACGATCGCAACAATCCCAGAATTTCGGAAAGTCGCGATCGCGATCGCTACCGTCCCGAAATTTTTCAAAAAATCGTGATCACGACAGTCTCAATATTTTGCAAGGTCGCGATCGTGACACTGTATGATCGCGACTCCCCTCGTTTTTCCTTCTACTGTTCATTAAAAGTCGCGATCGTAACACGGTACGATCGTGACTTTCCTGTTTTCTATGCCCTCTCACAGGCGTGAGAAATGAAAGTCACACCCGTGACTATGCTGTTTATGAATTAAGATTTATCATTTCTAAATCCAAATTGCTATAAATTCTTTTTACGCCCAAATCAATTATTCTTTGTTCATTTTTGCTATGAAAAATTTTTCATTAAATTATTGGGTATTATTTTTACTTCTCTTATGAATTCTATTTATTTAAAATCATTATTATCTATTTCTTTTATATTGATATTATCTATTAATTTTTTTTATTAAATTATTTGTTTTTGAATAATTTAATTTTATGTCTAAAATCATTCTATGATCCCACCACAGATCTTCCTTGTCTAAACGTAATTAAATTTAAATGTCATATGTCATATGTTATTTTATTTTTTATTCTTCATGTTCCCAAATTTATTTATTTTTATTATTTCAAATAAATTTCAATGGCGACACGTAGTCGCTATAAAATCCATATGGAGACCCGGGGCCAACACTAACTCTCTTATTGTTTAGGTATACCAATTCATTTCATCCTATTCAATGTTCTTCCTTCTTTCTTCTAGCGAAGATTTTTGGGGAGAAGTATTATTAGAGAAAATTGAGAAAAAGAGGTTTTATTATAGATATGCTAGCGAGTAATTTAAACAAGATGTTCTAATATCCTTTGACATGTTTGACTGTGGATTTATAGCTGGAGAACCAATCTTTCCAGCGAAGCAATTAACTCTTTGGCAAGATTCTTTTGTTTGGATCCAGTATCTTTGGGAAGGACATACTGTACCTTTTTTTACTGCCAAAATCTTTTTGTAGATTGTGTGATAGTTTTTTTTTTTAAGGTTTAACTATCCGCTAGCATATCTGTAGTAAAACTTCTTTCCTTCTATTTCCTCCATTAATACTGCTCCCTAAAAATCTTCACTAGCATCAATTTGCAAGATTTTGTTCCTTTGTCAAGAATCTTTAGTAGAGTTAGATACTGACTAATTTGCTTTAATTGCCTTACTGTTAGATACTGACTAATTTGCTTTAATTGCCTTACTGTCTGGTGAGGGCCTTATAGTGGTGACCTTTTCTTTAGCAACTTTCACAGCTGGTTGGCATACACTGTCCCTCATATGAAAGTTACTAAAAAAAGCTACCATCATTAAAAATAATGAAGACATTAATCCAACAAAGGCATCTGATGTGTGCTTAATTGTTTATGCAATCACTTGTTAACACTGTGCGATTATTGTTGTGAAAGGGTTAAGATACTCATTTTAGTTCATATTTGATTTTAGGTACAATTTGGAAACATAAAAACTAAAATAAGTTAAGAGCACATTACTTGAACCAGCATTTTGATGTTCAAACTCAATTACCCTTGTAGAATAAGAAGGAGATGAATTAGGGTGAGGATTGGATAAGAAAATACAAGAAGCACAACATTTCAGCAAGAACTGGAAGATACACTGTCGTGTACAAAGTCGTGTATATCCTTATACGACTGTGGAAACATTCGGAAGCTATTTTCGAACTTACAGTTGGATATACAGCCATGTATCCTACCATGTATCTTCACGAATTTCACTTTTTTTTACTTATACGGTTTGATACACAGTCGTATATCAAACTATGTATATGATCAGAAAGCTAATTTTTCATATAGATAGAATATTTTGATGGAAAATGAGGGATGGATTGATTTTCGGAGAAAATGAAGAGTAGAACATGCACTCTTTGGACATCCATGGAAGGTTAGGCTTTCCCATTCTGGTTCCGAGGTGAAATCGAAGCCCAAGACATATTTTGGGTATCTCTTCATTGTTTATTGTGTTCTTTCTATCTTAGGGATTGTTTATGTTATCTTATGCTTATTAAATTGGGTATTGTGTAAGAATGATTAAATGCTTTGTTTGATTGTTTTTGTGTAAACCCATTACTAGAATCTTGAATATAATACGTAATCGTTGTGTTTGGATTCATTGGTGGCAATTAATGTTGTCGAATCATTGGGGATAACGTAACCTTGGTTAAATGACCCGAGCTTATGTTATTGTTACCTTAATTAATCTGTTTTCCTAACTCATAATGTGGCTGTCTAGAGAGCTTGCTCTAGATTGTTCGATAGCTAGGTTTAGTTAAAGAGTTTGTTTTAACTAAAAACAACTTAAAGGAAAACCGTGGTTTACAGAGTTTTTTGCTAACCTATAATTAATAGTTTCTAGAAGAGGTATGAGAATAACAAGACACTGAAGTATGCTTATTCATGTGGAGGCCAAGATTGAACTAAGGACCAGACTCCAAATTCATTCGTCACTTTTATCACTTTTTGATTGTTCTCTTTAATTTGCTTTCTTTAGTTTAATTTCACTTTATTTTGTTATTTGAATCAAAGTAAAACCCCAATAACCTAAATACCTATTCTTTTCATTTAAAAAGCTTTACACTCTCTCTTAGTCAACATGTACCTTCATTAAAGATTCCTGAGAAAGGAAAATGAAACTTGTAGACTGACGCTAGTGAAGATTTCTGGGGAACAGTATTAATAGAGGAAATAGAAGAAAAGAGGTTTTACTATAGATGTAGTAGCGTAAAATTTAAACTGGATGTTCTAATGGTCTTTGATGTGTTTAACTATGAATTTATAGTGGGAGAACCAATCTTTTCAGTAAATCAACTGACTATCTGGCAATAGTCTTTTTTTTGGATCCAGTATCTTTTAGAAGGACATATTGTACCTTTTTTATTGCCAAAATCTCTTTGTAAATTACATGTTAGTGCTTGTTTTAGGGTTTAAATTATCCACTAGCTTGTTCGCAATAAAACTCTTTCCTTCTATTTCCTCTACTAATATTGCTACCTAGAAATATTCACTAGAATCAGTTTGCAAGATTTATTTTTCTTTTTCAAAAATATTTAGTAGAGGTAGATGCTAATTGGTCTACTTTAATTTCCTTACCGACAGTGTTAAAATTTTTTATTTATAAAAGTAAATAGTAAGACCCCTAGATAACAATGAGTGAAGTTCCAACCTCATAAGTAAACCCTACTCATTTCTTTTTAACCCTTTGTTTAGGACAACTCCCTTTTAACCCCTAAGAAAACTCTCTCCAATAAAATGGAAAACCTCATGTAAATTACCCATTTCCCTAAAGATACTAAAATCTATAATACTCAGCTACCTTTATTGTATGGTCTTTATCACAGGTTAAGCTCTTTTCCAACTAGTATTTGCTCCTTGATTTCGACACATAGACCTTAAGCTAAAGAATTGATCCAATGATCTAGATTAGACCAATGTGACCTAAAATTCACTTTTTCAGAACAATAAGTAACTCTGGGGTTTCCCTCTGAACTAATCTTTTTATGGCTAGACTGTGTTACACACATCTCCATGTATGCGTTATTTGTATGGTCCTAACGTTACATGGAAGAAAAGGAATTCTAGTAATAGCTAGAATTTCTCTCTTAGATATGGTGTACACATCTTACTAGAATGCTTTAATCAACACCCTTCTGACCACTCTTAACAATGAAAAGTATCATCATGACTATTACTCTAGACTTTAACATCAAACTTGATGATTTGATTATACTCACAAGACTGAAAGTCCATATTCAAATTTTTGGTGCTGAGCAAGATCCTACTACTTTTATGGTCACTATGCATCATCAGATCATTTATAGATTATAAAACCATACTTTAGATTTGAAATTTTCAAACTTTACACGAGATGCCCTTTATATGGTAGCATAATGAAAACACAATCATCCAGATTCCATGAAAATTGAAACCACAACAACTTGAAAGATTTAATGCCTATAAAGTGCATCATAAATTTCGAGAAGGAATTTCATACTCCTTAACAATGCTTTGTTCATACTGCCATTCATTCAGTACTGAGAAGTTTAAAAGATCGAATAGTGAAGTCCATTTTTAGCAAGCTGGGAGAATAAAATCCAAAATCATCCAAAGCCTCTTTTGGGCTAATAATGATGATTACTCCAACATTTTCTCATGAAAAAAGCATTAGTGGTCCTTCAATCCACTATGTCCAATCTGATGGACATAAGGTGTTTGTTAGCCATGTCAATGGATATTTAGTTTAAGATGTAGATCCATCTATTTATGACTCACATTGTGAATTTTGGATGGATGAATATTCTGATAGTGACAATAAAGATTATATTCCAAGATTGAGAGAATTTCCTAGTAGAAAGTCAAGATTTAATTGTCAACTACAAAAGAAGATCCAACTCAAGCATGATAAAGATGATAGCTTGAGACCTCGGATTCATCCTAGGAATGTTAAGCCTAGGCAAACGGATCTCTCTGAACCATTGAGAGTGGTTGGAAAGGAGCACAGGATCCAACCAAATGCTCAGTGCCATAATTTCTCTCAATCTCTAAGGAGATACCAAAAACATTTCCTTGTATGATGATAAGATCATATGGGGAAGATTTTCCATCTTTGGAATCTCATACTATGGCATCTGTGAGGCCATGCTCAAGATCAACAGGTATCAATCCATACGACAATTATGTATCTTTTTTGGGTAGAAGAAGTGCTCAATTGGTAGACACAAAATATTGTAGCACAAAACAATGTCCTTCATCGAATTGATTCAAAGTTGATGGTCTATCCTAACAGATACGAGGATTAAATTCAAAGGTTGATTATATATCTCTCCAAGTGTGACATCTTCATCAACAACTACATAATTAAGCTACAAAATTAGATTATGATTTAAGAAGATATATTGACCAACATGATTGGGGACCATACTTCTCTAAGAAAGAAAAGGAAACATAAAAAGTTTAAAGAGCTAAAAAAATTGAGTCAGACTTAGTTAAAGATCCAGAGCTATATGAACCATACTAACTATGAAAAAATCTTCAAAATGTCTTATTTGTTATTCAGGCAACCCTTTTAAAATTCTCAATACCTTCCAAGCCAAACCCAATATAAAAAGAAATTCTATTAACTTCATAAGCTCCTAAACCTTTACAAATCAACACACCACTAACTTCTCCATCTAAAGAAGACCTTCCCCAAATATGGACACAACAAAAGAACCCACGTCCAACTAAGAATTCATAGCTACCCTTCAGTCAATTCTAGATAGCTCTAAAAGTCACAATGAAAGCCAAGATTCTAATTCTTTTACAAAAAAAACTTTATACAACTTCCATATCTCACTCAAACATCTCAAATGATGATAAATGTTCCACACTCTTCTCAACCACACATAGAATTTGAACCAAACATTGAAGATGTAGAATCAATGACTAAACTAATTAGACCACAGGCAACTCCCATCTACAAACTTACTTCAAGACCATTATTCACTTTTGATAATATCCCACCAACAAAACAGAGAGATCAACCGCATGAGTTCAGTTCCTGGATAGATCTTTAAATGAAAAGGCCAAACATTTCTCTTAAAGAAATCTTGACAGAATTTGTCTCCAGAATGACGGGAACTTTAAGAGAATGGTTCCAAAGCCTTAGTGAATACAACCACATGTAATTTTTACAAACGTCGTCAGCCAATTTCATTTTCGGATTGTTTCATAGAGAATTCATCGAAGATTTCCAACTTATTGATCGAAAAAGCAAATATGAGTAGTTTGAAATAAGGTACTACTCTATGAACAGGAAAGATTTGCAATAACATTTTCAAAGAGTGTCTAAAAAATATTATATGTTTAATAGCTTCAATGATGTTAATCTTTGGTACATATTTATTGCCTCCTTTTCTAATGAGTTACAACCATAATTATAAAAGACAATTAATTATCTTCACTAAGATATGTCTAAAATTTGTCTCGGAGAAATATGCCAATTAGCTTTAGTAATGCTAGAAAAATTGTGTGAGCAACATAAGTTTTCCAAAATTATGCTAAAAGGTGAACCTCAAATCAAATAAGCATGCAAGAAGCCTTATTTAAATATTAAGTTAAAAGACAAGGAAAATGTGCATGTAACAAAAAGAAGGAGAAAAACTTTAGAAGAAAGTCATTCTAAGTTCAATCTCATCATTTCAATAAAAAGAGGAAAAATAAGATAAGATATTTTAAACAACAAGATTCTAAAACTAAAATGTCAGACATATGTTACCTATGTGGATAACATGTCATAATGCAAAAATGTGCCTTAAAAATACCAAAAAGGATATGAAAATCTTACAGTCCATTGAGCTTATGATGCCCATAAAAGAAGATAAAGACATTAAGTTTATTTTTGATAAACGGTCCAACGAAGACGAAGAGACACCGTTTGCACTACTTATTTGTTAATCTGCTGATAATGAATTCTTTTCTCTTGATGAAGAAGATGAAGAACCAAAGTAAAGAATACTTTACTACAGTTGACAATAAATTGTTCAAAATAGACCTTATTACAAAGAGAAGGATTGTGATAAAATTCTTTCTAAGTTGTATCATTTGGACAAATTTATTTAAAGTGATCTTCTTGGTAATGACATATTTATTGGGATAGATGTCCATTGCTAAGCAGAAAAGTTACAAATCGTGTCAAAAGGAATTCGTTACAAACAAGAATTTCGTGTGTACACTGAAGACTGCAACATCTTTGAGCTATAATATGTTCCCACTAGATATGAAGATATTAGGGATCAACTTTTACAATATTGCCCTAAAAGTCAAGTTCAATTCGATCTCCTATATTCATTATGACATAAATTAGAATTTTATATTGAATTGCCATTAAAAAAGAATGAAGACATTAATCCACCAAAGGTAACTCATTTGGGAATAAATTTAGATGACTTAAAGATGGCATAAGAGGAGTGTGCTATACCTTTGAAACAAGGAATGATTGAACCAACAAAATTAGATCAAGTATGTAAAGCTTTTTACTTAGAAAAAAGAGCTTTAAAGAATAGAGGAAAAAAGTGGTTAGTTATTGATTAAAAGCCTCTAAATAACTTTCTTCAATATGAAAAGTTTCCTCTGCTCAAGATAAATATGCATGTGTTTTTTCTAAAAGAGGAAAATTTCTTTTTAAGGTTTGTTTTAAAAGTGGGATTTTGACAATTGAGTATTGACCCAAAAGATCGACATAAGACAACATTTGACAAACCTAATGCCTAGTACCAGTGGACAATCATCTACCACTGTTTCAAATAGCTATGACAAGGATATATATTGACATTCTATCAAGTGCTTTAATTTACATTGATAATATCCTGCTTTATTCTTAGACTCAACAAGAGCATCAAACCTTATTATAACAAAATTTGGATCTTACAAAGAAGTAGAAACCATTATGAAACTTCATGCTAAGAAATTTTATATAGGTTGATCCAATTGTATTTTTTAGGCTGAGAGCACGATCCCATTCTTATTTGTAAGATTCAAATTTTATTTTAATAAGGCTTGATGCTCTTGCTAAATCTGAGAATAAAGTAGGATATCATCAATATAAATCAAAGTACTCAATAGGATCTCATCATGGTTCCTTGTTAAAACACTTTGAAACAATCATAGGGTGAATTTTAGCCCAAACGACAAGAATGTCCACCGATACTAGGCATTAGGAATGCAGAATACTGCTTTATGCTGATCCTTTTGGTCAATACCTAATTTCCAAAATCCCATTTTTAAATCAAACTTTGAGAATATTTTTTCCTCTTTCATAAATAACACTTGTGTATTTATCTTGGATAAAGGAAACTTGTCATCTTGAAGAAAATTATCCAGAGGTTTATAATAAGAAAATAACCTCTTTTTTCTTCTATTCTTTTCTTCTCTTTTTTCTACACAACAAGCTTGACATGTCTAGTTTGATTTTATTGATTCGATCAGTCCTTGTTTCGAAAGTATAGGAAACTCCTCTTATTCCATCTTTAAGTCTTTTGGATTCATTCCCGAATGAGTTACCTTTATTGGATTAATGTCTTCATTCTTTTAAATGGCAATTGAACATAAAATTCTGAATTTTTCCATAATGGATGTTGGTGATCGAAATGATCATAACTTTCTAGACAATATTGTAACAGTTTATCATTGATATATTCATATCCAGTAGGAATATGTTGCATCTAAAAGATGTTAAGGTATTTAATGTATGTACGAAGATCTTGTTTGTAACAAATTCCTTTTGATAAGATTTTTAGCTTCTCTACTTGGAAATAGATATCCATCCTAGTAAGTATGTCAGGACTAGGAATATTGCTTCCTAATAGTTTTATCTAAATGATACAACTTAGGAAGAACTTTATCTCAATCCTTATCTTTAAAAAAAAAGGTTGAATTAAATTAAGTCATAAAAGGAACTCAAATGAACCAATACTAGTATAGGACAAATTGAAAATTATAAGAGAAACAAACCAAATACAAGCTTACAATTGAAGCATAGTTAAAGATATAAGAGCTACAATTAGGAGAATATGTTTACACTCTCCAAAAGGAGCTAAAAAATTTCTAGTCCAACTCTTTATGCATATGAATGATGATGTGAGTTCTTGTCAAATACATTAGACGAGTGTCGAATTGCTTAACGGAAAGGCAATTGTCATAAAAAAATTCGGTTGTTCCTTTAATCCATGCAGTTGTAATTAGAAAGGATAGAGAATTGTAAATAAAAAACCATTTGATGGTTTTGTTTTAGAATCTTATATCAGTACACCGAACCTTGATTTAACTTAAGTCCTCTGGAAACTTGCTAATCAAGCATTTATGCATCAAAGCTTTCTAAGTGACAATAACATAGATACAATTAAAGAATAGATGATTTGAAGTCTCTTTAGCTCTTTTATAGAGAGTAAACCAGTTAGTAAGGTGTATGAATCAACAGTTGGTAGCTTGTTTAACATAACAAGCCAAACAGTTGTAGATGCTCGAGAATGTCAATGACCAAACTAGACTATGTTTGTCTAGTAAAGATCACCAACTTCTGGTTTGACAAATGGTTATCAGTAGGTCCCTTGGATAAATTAAAGGAAGCTGCTGCTCTAAAACCTCTTATACGATAGCAGGATACAGTGGCTTAAGCTCTTACAAGAAGGGATGAAATCAAGCTTGCTCCAATTCCAACTCCATTGAAGACCGAAATTATGCAAGCTTGTATTAACTCGAATAATGACATCATCATATGGAAACACACCTTAAATGGTAAGTTCACCTATTAGTCTTGCAGATAAGTAATTGCAGACAACTTGCTAACTATCCTAATCCTTATCTTTATAATAAGGTCTATCTTGAAGAATTTGTCATTAGTTGCCACAAGATTGTCATTCCTTTGTAGGAAGATTGTGTGATTTCATAACACTCCTACAAGAGCTCTTATCCATGTAACCTGATGTCCCCATTATTGATGAAGAGCAGTTGGAGAAATTTTTGAAAAACAACTAATAATTTTATTATACAAATATTTTTAAAAATAAATGAAACTAAAAATTTTAAATATATTTTACATTTAATTTCTTTTATAATTCTAATTTGGAGAAGAAAATAGTATATGAAAAATCAAGAAAAATAAAATTATCTTTATTAATTCTGTGAAAATTGTTTGGTTATATAGTAATATCAATACATTAATTTTTTGTTATCTTTTTGCATGCGTAAGTACAAAAGACTAAATTTACTCAACATTGATATTTTAAAAAAAGACTCGCAACATTGGTATTTTAAAATTCAAAGATTAGTTTTATTATGATTTAATGGAATTCATCACATTCAAGTTTATTTCTCTTCCAAATGTTAAAGAACTTCAAACTAATTTCCAGAGCATTGGAAATGTAACGGTAAAGCTAAAAAAATAAAATTTAATTCACCAACATAACTTTTCTAAATTGAATCCACCACCTTGGAGCTGGAAAATTCAGCAATAGCACAGGGGTCCACCTATAATTTGAGTACAATGATTTGAATTGATTTCCGTGGCTTCTTGTTGGTGTTGACAAAAGAGACGTGCTTAGTGTCCTCCACAATAAGATAAACCCTACGTTTGGTTACTGTCCCCATGGGCGGGGACGGAAGACAGGGACAGAAAAATTCTGTCTCCGACCTGTTTGCTTGCTGTCCCCACCAA
>JAOQMS010000003.1:18106304-18130605 GCA_027563885.1 Erythroxylum longipes
TATTGCTCTAACATACCATTATCGTAGGTTATGTGCCTAAAAGCTTAGGTACGTGCCCTATGGTAGTGGGATGTTACCATATTCCCTTGTTGCTCAATCTACTCCTAAAGCAAGTTGGTCCAAGTCCTAAAGGATGGTTTAGAAAAAGGGAAATCTTCTCTAGTTGGCTTTTTTGTAGATAGAAGTTCACCTTCCTCCTTTTTATGCTTGGGCTTGCAAAAAATGGAAAACATTTGGATTATTATGTGTTCTCATCTTAGACAAACATAATTTTATCCTTAAATTTATATTTAAAGTTGAAGCCTAAAGAGTGTTGGATATTAATCCACGACACGTCAATAATTGGCCTATCTTTCTTCAAAAATGGCAGCTTGAATTACTTTCCCATGATATCAAAAATATAAGGATCCCTTTTTTAATAAATTTGTATGGCATTCCACTTAAATACTAGACTACTGATAGGCTTAGTTACATATCTAGTTTTATTGGAAAACTTATAGGAATGGATGAACCAACAACAATTCTCAAAAGAATCCATTATGCTAGAATATATGTTTTAACAGAGGCAGCTCAAACTCTACCTAACTACTTTCTAATTATGAGACTAAATGAGTAAGGGGAGCTTTATAAAGATGTATTCTAAGTAACTTGGCAATGGAGACCCATCCATTCACTTAAAGGACAAAGATGGAAGCCATTGGGAGAGTTTTCAAACTGGTACCTATTTGGAACTTATGAATCTTTATTGTCTAGAAAACTCTATAGATGACAAAGAGGAGGAAAAGACTAGTGGGAAGGATAAAAGTAAAACCGAGGAAGAAGATAAAGAGATTATCCAAAGAGATAAAGTTAATCTAATTATTAAGGATACGAAGTTAATCTAATTATTAAGGATACTTATGTAAAGTAGATTCGGTACCTGAATAAGGTTCTCTAAAGGTGCGTTAATAAGATTCTCTATAGGCAACTTACTTTTCCACTTACACATCACAACAAGTAGCTCAAAACTATATAAAATTTGGTTAAGTAAACTCTCAATACTCTCTATCTAGCTCAGTTGAAGAAGATGGTTCTTTAAATGATTTTGTTCTTATTACAAATAGGAAATCTAATAGAAAAGTTAGGGGCCCTAACTTTAAAAAATTGAATAAATGAATTTCCTACATTGAAATGTTAGAGGGCTTAATAACCCTTATAAACTATTTTTTTCTAAAGAACTTTATCTACACAACCAAACCCTCCTTAATAGGTTTTCTAGATATTAAGCTAAGGATGGAAAACCTCAAAAGCACTAGATTTTTTGAAAAATAATTGCACCATCCTTTCTAATCTCTATGTTAATCACTATGGTAAAATCATTATGGAATATGATTAATAGATACTAAGGATTCTAAGCTCCATTTTATTTGACCATCTATTACATCTAAAGCTCCTACTGCACAACAATATCATTATCAATATCTCCTTTTATGCTCTAACCATGCCTTCCAGATGAGTAGTTTGTGGAACATGTTAAGGGATATTCACTCTAATATAAATTCTCCCTGGTTGGTGATAGGAGACTTAGCATATTTTCTCCCTTGAAAGCTTAGGTAATACAAATCTTAAAAATTTTAGAGATGATCTTACTAATTGTATTACAACTATTGAGTTGACAGATCTCAATTATGAAGGCAACTTTTCTACTCTAAGTACTATGCAGTAGGGAAATTGTTCCTAAAAAACTGGATAGAGCAATGGTAAACTCCCATTGCTTGTCTTCTTTTCCACACTTCAAAGTAGTGTTTAGGGACTTGTACTTCTCTGAATATTCCCATTCTCAATTCACAATATGGATGATTGTAATACCTTGCACCATCCCTTAAAATTCAATAACTATCTATTAAACAAGGAAAGGTTTTAGAAGGTAGTTAGAAAGGACTTAATACTAGTTTCAGTGGATCTCCCTCCTTTGTTTGTAATGAGAAGCTCAAGAACATAAAGAATGAACTCAAACTTAAGCTAGATATAGAAACCTTAATTCTAACTTTTCAAGAATAAAAGATAAGCTGGATAAAGTTTAAGTACTTCTATACTTAGATCCTATGAATAGATCCTTTCAGGCTAAAGAGAAGTTTACTCTGGCCTATCATTTAAGGGTTATTGAAGGTTATCACTCTCTTATAAAAAAGAGGTTATTAATTTAATGGTTCTCAAATAGGGATAGAAACATAATATTTTTTTTCATAATTCTCTATTAGCTAGAAGGAACTTAAATAAAATATCCTCCACATAGACTAATGATGGCTCTTTAGTTACTTCTCAAAAGGAGTTTTTAAAGGTTACTTTTAAAACTTTTTTGAGACTCTTGGCATGCATAATCAAACTTCCTCTGCCACCACTCTTCTCAAATCCTTTATGGTGGACATAATTTCTCAAGAAAGTAATAATGCTCAAATAGCCCCCATTTACCTCATCAGATGTTAAAAAAGTGGTATTTAACTTTAAGCCTAACAAAGCACCAAACCCTAAATGGTTTTAATGGCATGTTCTTTTAAATCATGGCATCTTGTCAAAGATAAAATATATAAAGTAGTTTTAAGCTTCTTTAAAAAAGGGAATATGTTAAGAGAATTCAACAAGACCTTTATTATTCTTATTCCTAAGATCCCTAACCTAACCCTAGCTTCTTTAAAGAGTTGAGGCCTATTTTTTTGCAACTTTATATATAAAGTGATTTCCAAGCTACTTGTAGATAAGCTAAAATAAGGTATTAAACCTCTAATTATAGATAACAAAGAGCCTACATAGAGGATAGGAATATTGGAGACAATATACTTATAGTCTAGGACCTCTTTAAGAACTATAGAAGGAAAGGATCTCATAAATGTTATGCAATTAAAGTTGATTTTCGAAAGGCCTTTGATAACCTAAATTGGAGGTTTATCATTCATACTCTAGAGGCATTTGGATTTCTTTCCACTTTTATAAACTAGATACAATAGTGCATTTCAATATTTTTCTATAGCATTATAATTAATGGAATCCCTATTTAGCTATTCAAAAGGGGGGAAAGGAGTTAGAAAGGGGACCCATTAACACTATACTTATTTAAACTTACCATAGAGGTGCTCTTGAGATTCATTAGGTACACAATCATTTTAGAGAGACCTTTTAGGTTTGACAAGAAATATAAAAGGTTAAAGATAAGAGGACCTACAACTACTATTTGTAATTTATCCACAATTTATCAAAGCTTTTAATGAATGAAACTAAAATCTTTAGAGGTCTTTTTAGTTTATTAATGAACAAACAGAACAGCCACGTCTTCTGACCCATCATCAACTACTCACTTACCTTCCTAGATATCCTCACTCACTAAAATCAAAGAACAACTGCTCCCTTTTGCATTCTTGGGCCTCCCTATCTCATACAAAAGAACATCTTTTAGGCAATTATTAAAATTAATAGAAAGGATTAGACAAAGAATTAAAATATAATGCAATCAATCTCCATCTTTTGTAGGATGTGTTCAACTTATAAATGTTGTGTTGAAATCCTTACACCTACATTAAATAACTTATATTAATTTTCCTTATGCCATCATGAAAATAATAGAGAGGATCCTAAGGAGGTTCATATGGTCTGGAGTGACCAAAGAAGCTTAGAAGACAATTTGCCTTTTAAAGGAGAAAGAGGCTTTGTATTATCTCCTTGAAATTAAGCAATACCACAATTATAATCAAGAGATTATAGAAGTTGATGACAAATAGTGAATCTTTACAGGTGAGATGGGCTCACTCCGATCACTTAAACCAATCAAGTCTTTGGACCCATAATCCTAAATCTGATACCTCTTAGACTTTGCTTAGCATTTTGAACATAAGGGAACAAGGTTAGGGGCAAGTTCAAAAATTCTTTAGGAGATGGCTCAATGACTAAGTTCTAGATTGACTTGTGGACTCCTGCTAGTCACCTTCTAGACAATGTCTATTATTACCATCTTAAACATATTATTCCTATTGAAGCTTCAGCTAAAGAAGTGGTAACTAATGGATTTAATCTCAATTCTTGATATATGCTTAATTAATTATACATTTATCGCACAAAACTTAGTGATTAATGCTATTAAATGTTTAAGAAACTCATTTTGGTTCATATTTGGTTTTAGGTACAATTTGGAAGCATAAAAGCTAAAGTGAGTTAAAGGCACATTCTTTGACTCATCCTCTTGATGTTCACACTCAACTGTCATTATGGAACAATAACGAGAAGGATTAGGGTAAAGATAGGACAAGAAAATCCAAAAAAATCAAGCTTTCAAGATGATCTAGAAAATACTCGGTCGTGTATCCACTCGAAAGATAAATTTTTGACTTATACGGATGGTTACACGATCGTGTACCCAACCATGTAAAGTCACGAATTAAGGAGATTTCTTATCATACATGGTTTGATACACGGTCGTGTATCAAATTGTATATCTCCACAGAACCTTAGTTTTTAATTAAAAACGACATTTGAGCAGCTAATAGGTTATGAATCATTTTGGGCCTGAAATGAGGGGTAAAGTATGCATATTTTGGAGATCCATGGAAGGTTAAGCTTCTCCAACCCAGTTCGGAGGAGAAATAGACGCTAAAGGATCCATTTGGGCGTATCTACATTGTGTTTGTTATTCTTTCTCTCCCTAGGGATTGCTTAGGTTATCCTTTGCTTAATTGATTTGGGAATTCATGTATAGATGATCATATTCTCATTATCGTTTAATTGTTTATATATGAACCCATTTTTAGAATCGTTAATACAATACATAATCGTTGTGTTTGGATTCGTTTGTGCAAACTAATGAAATTGAGTCATTAAGGATAACGTAACATATGTTAAATGACCCAAGCTTATGTGGTTGTTGCCTAGATTGGTCTGTTTTCCTTATTAGTAATGTCGTTGTTTGACTAAACTAAAGAGCTTGTTCTAGGTTGTCTGGTAGCTAGGTCTAATTAAAGAGTTTATTTTAATTAAACAAACTTAATGAAAAATCGAGATTAATAGAGCTTTTTATTAATCTACGACCAATAGTTGTTAGAAGAGGTATAAGAATAACAAAATAATGAAATATGCTTATTTGTGTGTAGGTCGAGAGTGAACTGAAGATCGGATCTCTAACGTATTAATCATTTTTATCACTTTTTAATTGTTTTCTTTAATTTGTTTTTGTTAGTTTAATTTCATTTTTTTGTTATTCAAAAACTAATAAAACCCCCAAATATCCTAAACATCTATTCTATCATTACAAAAGTTTTACATACACTCTTTGTGGGACTTAGACTTATCACTAGCTATAATTTTAAGTTTAGTTATTTTGTATAGTATTACGATGCCTTACCAAATCAAAATATTGGTCTGCCTTATCCTCTTTAGCCTTTAATGCTTTAATCTCTAACAACTCAATGGACTGCATACATTGGGTACATCAAGCCTTTGGACTTTCTCTAATAAATCCTATAGAGAAGTCCTCAAAACAAGAAATCCTAAGGTTCAATGGCTGAGGCTAGTTTGGTATCCCCAAGTCATCTTTAAAATCTCCTCCATCTTATGGTTGACTATATAAGGGAAACTTTTCACAAGGAAACAATGGAGTGGATTCACTAAAGATGACAAATGTCTCATATGCACCAATACAATTGAAACAATTGATCATGTATACTTCTAATATTCCTATTTAGATTATCTAAGAAGATCACCACTACACAAAATTTCCCTACCCATTACCCTATAACCTAGTTAATATACCGAAAGCTACGATGAAAAAAATATGGAGTAATAGTCAGTACTCTTTGGAATTTAAGTTAGCCTTAGGGAGGCTAGTTTATAAGAAATGGAATAAGAGAAACCTATGAATACATCAAGGCAAAAAGAAAAATCAAGACCAATTGCTAAGGAAAACTATAAACTTACTCAAGGAACACTGATCAATTCTACCAACTGCAGCTTGCATAAATCAAACTATTAGGAAGGGCAACTAACTATTTAAAGCACCAATAGTTGTTCTTCCAAAAATACAAATTTTGGAATGATGCTTGATTGAATACTAAATGAGGGATGCTTAAATCCATCAATGTTTTGAAATTAATTCATCATCCTAAGAAGCCTAACAAGCAAATCAAGTAAAAATTAAAAGTAGATGAGGATGTATCTTACTGTATACAGGTTATACTCATATCTTTGGAAATTTGTATAAATATGGAAAGGAAATAACTGAAATTAAAGGATATGCTCAAGAGTTAGGCCTATTTCACCTTCCATGATCCTCCTGGCTATCTCCACATTAGCGATTGATCCATAACCTACCATAACTAAAACATGCAACAGGAAATCTAAATTAATTGAGACATGAGCAATAACTTGATCATGAATGGATGCATGCCTAAAGAGATCTTAAATAGGTAAGATGGAGGTAGCTACCGGTAGTAGAGCAAATGTATGCTTAATACCCTAATAAAGACAGGTTACCACCACATGCGAGGAAAAGTAGAGATAAAAAAAGTTGTATCTGATAAGTGCAGCATGCATCTGTAACCGAATACCTATAACTATATTAATACTTCGAATACACCTCAAGATGTACCATTTCTTTTATTAATGAAATTTAAATTTAATAAAAAATTTATATTCTTCAACTTCTCATTAAAGAGCATTACAAATATAGGTACAAATGTTATATCACATATTGTATAGCAAATTATCTTCCTTTGCAGTTTTTTAACCTCAAAGATTGCATTATTTCAACATCATTTTCACTTATGCTAATTTGTCATATAGCTCATGTATATTATCCATGCATTAACCATCTTTCAACTTCTTATTCTCAAGTTTCAACCTTTTATTTTTTACTCCCAATTTATTTATATTTGGTTTTTCCTTTTGACTTAAATCTTCATCCATCTATATGATTGGGATAGGTTCTTATCAACCATAATAGATAGTGAATCTTCCAAATCAACTGACATAAGTTATAGTGAAAAGCAATATGATGAGTAAGTTTCTGCTTGATATAGAAGTCGAAGACTTTTGGCGACTTCTTGAACTAACGACAATTATGAAAAAAGATGTTATGAATACTATTAATTATAAGATTATTATATAAAGGGGAAGAAATTTTCACCTTCTACATACAACATCTTCAATGATTCAAGACAACCAGGTTAAATTAATTTAGTTATGCACACAGAGTTATACTACACCCCTTCTAACAACCTCAATCTCCTACATTACAAGTGCTAGCAAATTTCCACAATCACATTTGGCAAATGCAAATATTTATCCTATGAAACATTTTGAATGCACCTGTACAAGAACAATCCATTTTTCAGCCTTTGAGCACCAAAATTACTTGTAAACAAGTAGTAATCTAAACAAAATAACACAAGCATTATTTATGTTGTAACAACTATAAATTTGAATTTGAGCTTTGAAGGCCTAATCAATGTTATCACTTTCCACAATTGTTGAAACATCGACTGGTGTGAATTCTCATATAGCCAAAAATTGGTAATCGTGCCTAAATTACTTACTTTAGGAAAGCCAAGTCGTGTTTCACTCATCTAGATATGAAAAGACCTAAATTTAGAGCTTACCTTTATTGACCTAGAGAAAGATAGTAGATAGTAGAGAGGGGGGCCAAGGGGGAGGGGAGAGAGAGAGAGAGATGCTCGATAATGGGAAAAGGAGAAAGGAAGCGGGCAAACCTAGAAGAGTGTAAAGAGAGAAACAAGAAACTTAAAAACGAACTCTTGGAAAAAAGAAAGAGGAACAAGGGAATGAAATGGTGTTCCCTAGTTTTACTTAAAAATATTAAAACACCTTATTTGTTGGTCTCTCTTTTAATTAAACCAGTAGCACAAGTGTGAAACGAGCACCACAAATTTTATTTACTGATGAAATAAGGATCCAAAGACAAACTTTTAGTAAGTTTAAGGTTAAATTGGCAAAAATAAAAGTCTAGAGACTGTATTCCTAATTATCAAAGTTGAAGGACCAATTTAGACTTTTTTTCTTAAAAAAATTTGAATGTATAATATTTAAAATGTGAAGATAAGCTTGCATAAATAAATTAAGAAAAATGGACAAGAAAATGATGATCTCATACTTAAAGTTATACTAATAAAGATCTTTAATAACTACCAAGAAAGAGGGTAATGTAATTGGATCCTTTAACGTTTGCCTCAGGTTATCAAATCATACCTAGCGACTAAATGGTATTTTCATGAGACAATACGTAAACAACCAGAAGGAAAGAACGTAAATTACACAGACAACTTGAGTTTGAGGTGAATATCACAAAATACAACACAACTTGCCCCAATCCATAAGACTCAAATTTAAGGGAAGATTATCAATATATACAATTTTTTTCTCTGTATTTTTTATAGAGGTGACTTGAAATTGTAACCTTCTAGTCACCTTCTAGTCACTTAGTGAGGGGAATATCACATTAAACGCATAATTGAAGTCTTAACTATAAACAATAACGAAGAATTGTGTTAGAGTGGATTTGATAATTGCAACTATAAAGGGTCCTGGATTCAGTCCCACAATGTCCCGCGCAGGTTAAAACAAGATAAACGATCACTTAACCACCACACAGCTCCACAGCCACAACTCCGACCACCATCCCAAAGAAAACAAACCTCCAACCACCATGTTTCTATCCACCCTGTCCCTAACCTCCACTCCAACTACCAACATCTGCCGCTTCATGACCCTTACAAACAGCTACTCCATCTCCGATGACGACCTACAGTCCCGAGGCTTTCATCTCCGGCGCACAACCTCCGACCTCAACCTCGACCACCTCAACTCAGTTTTCGTGGCTGTGGGCTTCCCCAAAAGAGATCCAGAGAAAATCAAACTCGCTCTGGAGAATACCAACTCACTCCTATGGATCGAGCACAAGAAGACCCAGAAGCCCGTTGCCTTTGCTAGAGCAACTGGTGACGGTGTTTTCAACGCCATCATATGGGATGTCGTGGTTGATCCTTCTTTTCAGGGGATCGGTTTAGGGAAAGCTATTATGGAGAGGCTTGTGGAGGAGTTGTTGGAGAAGGGTATTGTTAATATTGCTTTGTATTCGGAGCCACGAGTTCTCGGGTTCTATCGGCCCCTGGGGTTTGTGGCGGATCCGGATGGTATTAGAGGAATGGTCTACTCCAGGAAACAGAGAAAGAAGAATTAGATCGTATTGTAAATAGCTGATACCGAGCCACTGGGGACATTGTAACAGGATGTATCAAATCCAAATGCAAATTCATTAAATTCATATGATGAAGTCTTCTTCTTTGAAAAAGATTTTCATCCCTTTGCTTTGCACTTGAGAATGCTGTTGAACATTTCATCTGTTTGGTTGATGATGTGGGGTGACGGCTAACTGCTGTAGGCAGGTACAATACCAGTCAGACATGAGGGACCATGGAATTTGCTTATCGCTCACTCATAGCTCCTAAGGAAGGTGGAAAGGAAAATGGAAACTACAATCTTCTTATTCCTTCAATTGTTTTGCTACTCAATGTTAACCTCTTTGGCCTCTTATTTACGATGTTTTCATTCAAAAGAGGTGTTCTGCTACTTGAAGTCTTGAATTCGATACAAGGCAACAGAAACATATTTCTCTTTGTACCATGAAAATTAACCAAGAATTCACCTGCTTTCGTTAACATCAACCATCACTAAACTTTACAACTTTAACAACGGCCAGTCCATCGGACCATTTTTCTTACCCTGGAGAGCACCCAAAGTTTTGTTTCCGATCTTCTCGGAGGCCTAACTATTTAGATCTAACAACCGAACAAGACGTGAGGAACACAAAGAAGATATAGTGATACGTCAAAACAATAGATGTAGAAAGTGGCTGCGTAAATCACAAAAATAACAGAAAACATTCGTAGGGTTTTATTTCTCAACTACAACAACATTCTCTGTGATACAGTCTTCGCTTTCAGTCCTCCACAATCCGTATCCTAGAGGAATCCGAAGGACCATCTTCATCACCATGCTTTTTCTCAGACACTTCTTTAATTAGACCTTAACCAGCAGAGACAAACAAGCTGAGAAATTTGTAACAGAGAAGATAAAGAGATTTTCTTAAAACCCCATAAAGCAATGAATGCGGACATTCAATTGTGTTCAAGTTTCAAAGTCCGATGAATCCAAATTCCCGAAACAGACAAATATTTAAAACAACGTAAGAGAGACAGAGTGGAAACGACGATTTACAAATACCTAAAGGGACGAAGGGGAAAATCAAGAGATAGTCTTGGCGTTTAGAAAGAAAGCAGCAGAGCAGAGAACGGAAGCAATGAATGCGAAGATGGCCAGACCGATGATCACAGAAATACTGGCCACAACCAAATCCATTATGGATTGAACACTTAGCAACCCCATCAAGAACTTCATTTGCTTTCTTCTATCTTAATTAACCATGTTTGGTACTTCTTCTTGGGATTGTTTTCCATTATATATATACACATTGATAAAGAAAGATAGAGATGAGAAGATGCATTTGGGATTGTGAAGGTTTCCGAGCCATGACGGTGATGATGATGCAAAATTCGGGCCGGCCTTTTCTGGGCTCACAGTTCATACTAGGGTTAGGGTCTACTCCTTAAGTCTTTATGATTAGATTCATCTTATAATAAATGTATATCCAAATAATTTTGATTCCAAATTTTAGTGCTTTGGGAACAGCTTTAGATATACCTGAAAAATGAAATTGATAAAGAGACTTATTTTTCATACCTTATATACAAATTGATTTTCAGATCTATTTTCATATAATAAACAATCTTTATTTTATTTTAAGAGATTCAATCTCTTTTAAATCATAAATCAATTTTGGTATGATAATAATTCAATGCCACGAATTTCCATGATTCTCTAGAAAGCGAAACTTTGTACATGCCCATCAATCAGGGGGCGGTTGATTAGCACGAGAGAATGGTAATAGGAACGAGAATGAATATAGTGAGGAATGAGAATGGATATTATCATTATAATTATGATGGCCGGTTACGAGGAAGGAACCATTACCATTACCATTGACAGTGGTTGGTTTGCAAAAAAATAAAGAAATAAAGAAATTATATTTTAATTAATTAATTAATAACAATATTTTAATTAATGGATGAATTATATTTTAATTAATTATATTGTAATTAATTAATAATGATATTTTAATTAATTATATTGTAATTAAACACATTTTAATAATTATATTTAAATTAGTTATATTTAAATTAATTAATTATAATGTAATTAATTGATCAATAATAATATTTTAATTAATTATATTGTAATTAATTATAGTTTAATTAATTAATTACAATATTTTAATTATGAATGAATTATATTTTAATTAATTATATTAATAATTTAATTAATTAATTAACTACAATATAATTAATTAAGTTGATTTTGTAGGAGTTGAACTATTCAAACAACAAAATTAATGCCCATTATTGTGTGATGATCTATGCACATTTAGATATTCCCTTTAGATATTCCCTTTCGAATATTTATATTTTCCATTTCTTTTAGAACCGTTACAAACATATAATTAATTGAGTTATAACATTGTGCCTGCGGTTTTTGTTTTCTGGATTAAATACCTGTTATGTGGTTCTCACGTATCATCAAGCTATAAAAGTTAAATATACAAAGGAATGACACCCATGCCTCTCCTAATTGGGAGGAATGGAGTAATGCCCCAAAACAAAGAATCGTAATATTAGTTATTCAATCATAACTCCATATCAACCATTATTTTTTATTTCATACCCATTTCTCTTTTCACATACCCACTAAACAAGCATACCCTCAGTTTCTAACTTGACCCAACAAAACCTCATTATGTCCATAAACACTAACGAATTTCCCTACACTATGAGGGACTTCCTAACAATGGGACTTAATGACAGTATGGAGGTTGTAAATGATACAGTGAAAGTTACATATGCTTGGAAACCTAAGTCACTGGTTAAGAAATTATGGAGACCAACGGGCAAAATCTTTAAAATTGGTAAACTCAGTTAACTAACACAAGTACAAAGGAGAATACCATAAAGGAGGTCGGAAAATAACACTTTGGAAAGTCACAATTAACCAGAGCATGTGGAAATGAAAATCAATGATGATGAAAATAAGGAAATAGAAAGGGGCAATACTATCAAGAACAAAGATGGAAAATGCTCAGAAAATCATCACAGCCATCATAACACTAGTTTGACATCGAGGCAGAACACAAAGCAGTGTGACATACAAGGGAAAAAAGATGGTTTTATTACTCCTAGTAGAAGAAAGTCCAACAGGAAAAAGAAGAAACCTTCTTCTTTAACGAAATTATGATAGTTGCAGAGGGGAATGTCAGGGATTTGAATGCCCCTGCTAAGCAATTAGATATAAAAGAATTTATCAATGAGATTAAGCCTAATATTGTTAAATTATTAGAAACCAGGATAAAAAAGACAACTAGAACATTCTCTAAATTTTTCCTAGTAATTGGAAAGTACTAAATAATTACTAGTCTCATTACAATGGGAGGATCTTGGTGTTATACAAGGATGACAACGTAGAAGTGCAAGCTGATTGTATTCAGGAGCAGATGATACACACTAAAGCCATTAATAAAAGCTCTAGGAAGGTATCCTAAATCACATTAATGTATGGTGTCAATCATAGTTTACAAAGAAGGGAGTTGTGGGACAAACTCATAAAATTTTTAGCCTCTTATCAAGAGCCTTTTCTTATTAGAAGACTCTAACTTAACCCCCAATCTAGAGGAAGCAGAAGGGAACATCATCCTTAGAAGCTACTATAATGACGTCAAACCATGCACAGTAGACATTGAGGTAAAGGACCTTCGCCAAGGCGGTAATTTCTTCACTTGGTCTAATAGACAAAAATAGCCTTGATCTATGAGGAAGAAGTTAGACAAATGCATGGCTAATCTAGAGTGGTTCCAAACTTTTCCAGAGCATATGCATCCTTCAAAACCCTCGAAGAAAGTAAATTACTAGCTAAACCGGTAATAAGGCATGAGATAAAGGATGTCCTAAAAGCACTCAATCCTTCAAAGGCTCCAAGCCCAAATGGGATGAATATCCTATTTTATCAAAAAACATGGAACATGACAGGGACGATAGTTGTAGAAGTAGTGGAGGAATTCTTCAGAGAAAGGAAATTATTAGAGGAGTTCAATAGAACATTAATTTGCTTAATCCCTGAAGGCTTGAAACCAGAGACAATATCGATTACCACCCTATAGCCTATTGAAACTTCGTGTACAAGATAATTGTAAGAATATTGGCTGAGAGAATGAAAACAATCTTACCAAAACACATTGGATTACATTAAGAAGCATAAATTTCAGGTAGGCAGATTAGGGATAATATTTTAATAGTTCAACAACTACTTAGAAACTATTCCAGAAGGAGAGGTAGTAGAAATTGCACAATAAAAGTGAATTTTAAAAAAACCTGTAACTCGCTTGATTGGAAATTCATAATCAACTGCCTTAAAGCCTACAACTTCCTTTGGGTGTTCATCGAATGGATAGAGCAATGCAAATCAAGGGTGTCCTATAATGTACTAGTCAACATAGAACTTTTAAATAGGATTAAGGGGGAAAAGAGACTATGTCAAGGTGATCCCATCTCCCCTTTCTTATTCTCTAGTGCAATTGAGCTACTCAACAAGCTTCTTTTGAGGGTGGATAAAATAAGCCATTTATTCATGTATCATAACAAATGTAAGGCTGCTGGCATTGTGAACCTTAATTTTGCAGATGATGTCTTCCTTTACTCAAGGGCAGATCTTCAATCTGCATATATAATAGCCCTGATACTATTCAATAGAATTTATGGACTACATGCAAACAAGGAGAGAAGTGATATCTACTTATCCATTAATGCCTCCCACAATGCACAATGGATTGGTAATATAATAGGCATCAAGGTAATAAAACTACCATTCATATATCTTGGTATACCTATTAATTCTACAAAACCTAATTACTCAAGTTTCAAGCCATTGGTGGAGAAGATTAAAATGAAAATTTGTATTTGGAGCACCAAATGCCTATTAATGACAGGGAGCGTTCAACTTATAACTTCTGTTTTAGCCTCAATAAATGTGTACTAGGCCTCCCACCTAGTCCTTCCCAGTAACAATTAATAAGCTTTTTGAGGAAGTTTCTATATAAATGTAATAAGGAAGGAAAAGTCAAGGCAAGGATTAAATGGAAAAAGGTTTTCAAACCTAAGAAATAAGGTGGACTTGATCTCATACCATTAAAAATAGTAAACTTGACAATGCTTATAAAGAGACTATGGAGATTGATCAAGGATGAGGATTTGATATGGGTGAAATAGGTTAGACATCAATACATATAATGGAGCAGCTTGTGAAACACTAAGGTTCCAGCTGGAGCTTCTGCTACTCTAAGGAAAAATTTGAAGATTAGCGATATAGTCAGGTAATATATACACTATAAAGATGGAAATGGAATAAACACAAACTTTTTGTTTGATAGGTGGTTAGAGTTAGGGGCAATGAATGAGCAACTTGAATTATATGGCTCAGACAAAATTTTTAGGAGACCACTATGGTTCAACAAATTTTATTCAAAAGGGATATAATAAATAGAGCAATTCAGGACAATACACGGAAATCCTATCTACTGAATCTAGTTATCCACCATACTATAGAAGACAAGAATATATAGACCAAAACCAATAGTGGGCATTTCTCAAATAGATCAGTAAGGAGCATATTTTGGGACTCAGATCCAACATTTGAATTGCACAAATTGCTGTGGGTGGATAAAATCCTACCAATTATCGTGCTTACCCTCTGGTTAGCTATCTATAGGAAGCTAACAACAATTGATAGACTGAACCTATACCTCACTATACTTAACAAGTTCTATCTATGTGAATGTGATCAAGAATCCATCAAACATCTATTGTTTGTTTGCTCTTACACAAACAAAACATGGGAACCTATATCCACCTAATATGGTGCAAGCAACCCACCCAACACATGGGATGAAGTGTTAACCTGAGGTATGTTACAGGTTCATAAACTAAGGAAAAAAATTGTAGATCATTAGAATTAATCTTTTGTGAAGTAAATCACACGTTAATTTAGAAATTATGTAAAATATATGATATACACAAGAAGGGGGTTGAATTGTGTATTCTTTTCGTGAATACAAAATCTTTAATTTTTCTTGATAAGAACTTCTCTAACTTGTTAAAAGAATATCACAAACGTTATATGAAAATTGTTACGTAGATAGATCGCAAATAACTTCTATATACTTGTTTAAGAACAAAATAGAATGAGTTGAAAGATAGAAGATAGACACTGCGATTTTATACTGGTTCACCCCAAACTGTGGGCTACGTCCAGTCCTCAGAATTCTTCTGAGTTTTTACTATACTTCAACAAATGTACAAGTATTCTTTCTTCCATCTAGAGCCTCTTCAGGTCTCTTACACCAAGTATTCTTTCAGCTATCTTAGCCTCTCCAGGCTCTTGGCCTTTTCTTTCTCTCACTAGAAAGGTATCGTGAGCTATTGTTACAGTAATGTTTAGCTCTCTAGTATCACACTACAAAATTTTTCTTTTCTAATTATACACTTGAACGCTCAAAAAATGTAAGATCAAAAGTTTTCTGAAAAGTTGAAAAGTTGAAAGTTATTCAATCTTTGACTACGACTAGTATTTATAGTCTAAGTCTCCAACCGCTTCTTGATTCCTGATAACTGCTTCTTGAGTCTTGATAACCGCTATTTAGTTGAGTTCTGTAACTAACTCCAACTAACTAGTTGAGTCTTGATAACCGCTATTTAGTTGCTTTCTTTTATGTTCTGCTTCCTTCTGTGTTTTTTTCTGTGTTTTGCTTCCTTCTGTTTTTTTCTTCTGTGTTTTGCTTTCTTCTGTATTTTGCTTCCTTTTGAGTTTTTCTTCTGTGTTTTGCTTTCTTCTGTGCTTTGCTTCCTTCTGTGTTTTTCTTTTCTTCTGTGTTTTTCCTCTGTGTTTTGCTTTCATCTGTGTTCTTCTTCCTTCTATGTTTTTCTTCAGTATTTTGCTTCTTCTATATCTTCTACTTCTTCTGTACTTCTTCTGTATCTTCTGCTTCTTTTGTACTTTCTACTTCTTTTGTGTCTTTGTGCTTATTCTGTATTTTGCTTCTTCTGTACTTCTTCTGTATCTTCTGCTTCTTCTGTATTTTTTACTTCTTCTGTATCTTTGCGCTTCTTCTGTACTTTCTACTTCTTCTGTGTCTTTGCGCTTCTTCTGTATCTTCTTCTATGTTTTGTACTTCTGCACGCTTAACACACTCATCAAACTAGTTCATTTATTTCTAACATTATTATTATTTAATTGTCATTAAAATTAATCATCGTAAAGTCCTCCTGACTTAACATTTTGCACCTGGTCAAAGGAGTTTGGGAGAGGAAAGCAATTGTCGCGTGTTCTCTAAAAAATCAAACCATCACAAAACCTTCATTATGAGCATCTTTAATCTCATAAGAATGCTAATCTACACACACTCATTACGTAGATTAATCACAGACGAAGTGAAGCACATATGGGAAATCACCTAATCAAAAGAAGGAACGATCATCTCACCTAAGCTTCTAAGCTTCAAGAACTCTACGTATGTATTTGTATATTTGTTATGGTTAATGATATCCTTTTCTGATTTTTCAAAAAAATAATTTAATACTATTAAAATTATATTGTAGCGTTGATATTATCTTAAATCCACGTAAGAGGAAATATTTTATTAATAAAAATAAAATAAAAATTCAAAGTTTGCTGAAAAATAAGTGAGTTTATGGCCAAGATCAAATTTTGTTTATCTCTAATTTTTAATTTACTAAATTTTTTATATGAATATTTTCTTTTTCTCAATAATAGTAACAAGTAATTATTTAATACGTTATCATATTAACATTTTAAAGAGAAAAATTATAAGTCTTATATGTAAATATAAAAAAGAAATTGGGCAAATTTGTGCCTAATGGGCTCACAAAAATAGTACAATGAAATATAGATGTCTCGACAAAAAACAGTCTCATGTCTTTAATCAATTTTAAGTAAGCTATACATATACACTCTATTTTTAGATGAACAAGTTCTAATGTTTTTCTAATCTTCTAGTATTGGAAATTAGGATAAATGATATACACTTCCTTTATATTTTGCTTCATTTTTTAAAATATTTTAAAACCATGTTATTATATTTTTCCAAAATGAATAAACAAGTCTCTTATGATAGTATCTCCATGAAAAAATTGATAATATGATTTAAAATATGCCAAGTGTTAAGTCTATAAACTAATAGAAGGAGTGTGTATATTGAATAAAATAAGATTTTTTTAAAATATCAAATTATAGAAGTTTATTAAAAAATGACTCAAATTAATGGAGATACATATGTTTTTATCCTTACAAATTACAAAAAAAATTTAACTTTTAAACTTACAATCACTAAAATTGGAGAATCTAGCATATGGTTCTGAGTTTCACTTACTTAAGAGAATGTTAGGAAAAATATTAACTAAGAAAATTTTAATTTAATTATTTGCATACTATTATATTTTAATGAATAAAAATTCACAATATAAAAAAATTAAGAAGATCAATAAGTTTCCTATTTTCATCTCAATGTGAACTCAAAGCTTTATAATTACAAAGGATATGATGTTTTAATTACAACAATTAATTTTCCTAAAAATAAAATAATAGGTTCTCTATGATTTTTTATTACCTAATTATGATATAATAGACTTGAATATGATATTTCTCAATTTACTTTGTTAGAGCTTTCTTATATGATGAACTATTAAGTTGACTCAAATTTATTGCCTTTAACATTCCTTTATCTCTTAATATCTCTCTATTGATATAGACAATATTATGTGGATCTACTGACCTTTCTAATAATTTTACATTTCTTTTTATCCCTCCATTTACTCCTATTATTTGTGTTGAGTTGGTTGATGTCGATATCCAGACTAAAATGATATCAAATTATAAAGAAAAATAAGATTGTACTTTGAATGGATTTAGTGAACAAGTTTATAATTTGATTATTAATGGAGACGTGCTGAGTGGAAAGAAGTCCAAGTGCAACTAGTTCACTCATAATCTAATTTATAATGTTTTCTTAGACTATGAAATGCCATATTAATTGTCATATGAAGAGTATTATGGTTATGGCTAAACATATATTTTGTCCCCTAATGTTTAAGCTAAAATTTAGGCAAAAATGTTAAATTAGACCCTAATATTTTCTCCATATTTTAATTTAAACCTAATGTTTCGACATGTTTAAAAAACACTTCAACCATAAATGTTCAATTTGAACTTCAACATATCTTTTTCGTCAATCCGTCATTATAAAAATTATATCTGTCATTTTTCCATAGGTCCTTTGTCAGATGTGTATTCCATGTGACAAATAAAACCTAAAAAATAAAAATCCTCTTTCTCTCCTCTCATTCTTCTCTCTCCTCTCACTTCTCTCTCTCTCTCTCTCCTTTTCTCTTTAATTTACTTGTCATTTATTCATTTTTTACCTCCAACTTACTCATCTATTGCTTCTTATTACTGTTAAATGCAACATAAGAATAGAGTGGTTGAGAGTAGGACAGTTGTAGATTGTCTCTTGTTACTAAAAGCCATATTGATAGGTGTATTTCTACAAAAATTAAATGGAACTTTAACGATTAAACATGGTTTATAAAGTGTCAATGTGGATTTGAGTCTTGACCTTATTGATATAATGTTGTATAAAGGGAATTTAGGAGTTCATTTGTGGTTATCTTCTTGAAATGGATGCTAAGCACCCTATGATACCTAATGACATTCATAACTTCTACATACTTATTAGCACTAGGTAGAGGAAAGTTTATTGATTTTATGGTACAAATTATCAAATATTTAAGGAAAAAAGTTCTTAATTTTATAATACAACTTATGAAAAATTTAAGGACAAAAGTTTTAAGTCCCAATTTGGATACAATATTAATTCTAATAGATAGTATAATTAGGGTTCATATGGTGTACAAAGCTATCTATATGTTAGGAAACTATAAGAGTTTGGAAGTGAATTCAATAATGAGTCTTTGAAAGTTTTTTGCAACACCTATGTAAAAGATCACATGTAGGTGCATCGAACTTGTACTTCAATTTAGTTTAAGGCAAGGTGAAATTTTGATTGTATAATCTAGTTATCGGTGGATGGGCAAAATGTGGTAGAGTTAATGAAATTGAGAGAACTGTTAAAGCAATGGTGGAAGATGGCTTTGATTCTAAATATTTGACTTTTTTATCTTCTTAAAGGATAAAGAGATTTCATAGGATTGAACATAAAGCCTAGGTTTTCCAGAACATAAAGGAGATTGGCTATGTGTGAGACATTGGTGTTTACAATGAAATAATTCATAATTTTATTTATATTAGAAATTTTGATGAGTGTATGACACTTGATAATTGTGATCCAAACATTGAAACTTATACCAATCTAATTTTTTTTATCAAATCCCAAAAGGTGGTTGACACATTATAAATGTTTGATGAAATGTTAAATCAAGGAATAGTTTCGATAGTAGAGACAATAAATTCTTTTATTGCCTATGTGCATACTACAAATATGTGCATATATATCTAAAAAGGAAACTCATATATATATGTGACGTTAAAGGTAGTGAAGGGCTCTAAAAGAATTAGAAGATGAAGATGAGTAGCAAAACAAAGATGAAAACGAAGAACTTGAAACTTGATATTGAGAATAAAAGAATATTAAAAGAGAACAAGGAGTTAAGGAAAAAAGTTCTTCTTCATAGAGAACTAAGCTGTGTTATCTCAATAATAGATTAGAAATGCTATTAAGAAACATCAAGTAAATTGAAGAGAGAGAGAGAGAGAGAGAGAGGATTTTTTATTTTTAGGTTCCACTTGCCACGTAGGGTACACATATGACAATGTGTCCATAAAAAATGTCAAATATATATATTTTTGTAACAGAGAAATTAAGTTAAGGTTCAAATTTAACCTTTGTGAAATGTGAAGGTTCTTTTTAACTGTGTTAAAATCTTTAGGTCTAAATTGAATTTCAGTGAAAATGCTATGGTCCAATTTGACCCTTTTGTTCCAAATTTGAACTTAGACTATAACATTTTACAACATACAAAAAAGACCATAACGTTTCTAGAAACACTTAAAATAGCCTTTCATTTGATATAACCATCAAGTTTCCATCAAATAAATTGACATAAAATTTTGAAAATGTTTAGGGCCCACCTTAACCACGTCAAGTGCTAATATAGACCCTAAAATTAAAACATAAATTAATTTAGGCATTAAGGTAATAAAAATCCTAATCTATAAATTTCCCTTTGTCTCTAGTGTGATCGCAGATATCACTCTCTTTTTTCTCTAGTTATTATCATAAATAAATATATCTATTTTGTCTGCACTGTATATCTATATTTTTATCAAAATTTTTACTAATATACAAATAAATGATGACTCTTGCATTTAGCTGGAAAGGAAGAGGACTAAGAACTTAGAGACATATGATTAATTTCAAAATTGGTTTTCTTGGGTTAATAAGGTATCCAACTTTATCTTCTCCCTTCCAATTTAAAATGAAATAAATATATTTAACTATTTCATTCAATATAAGTGTTTCTTCTCGACCCAATTCTTGGGCTATACTCCACTTCCAAGGTACATGGCCTATATATCTTCTCCCAAATTTCTCTTTTACATGATACAAAGGAAAATATATCTAGTCCTTGGTCTACATCGCATACATACAGCATCAACCCTAAATGGAAGAAATATGTTACATGCATACCAGCCGTGGAGTTGTTTGAATTTCATCTATCAATGTTTTCAACGTAGAATCTTTATCTTTTTCCCTCCTAAATGATGCAACAAGGACAACTATAGCCTGTATTCTAAAAAGGGACAAAGAAAATGATAGTTCTTATGAACATTCAAATCTAAACGTTTTTGTTCTATAGAAAACTAATACCTACTTGAAATGATGTTGATCCTAACAGAAGTAGACTAAACAATTTTGTTTCCCACTTAAATGTTCCTGGATATCCTGGAAAGCTTGTCACTTAATTGTCATTTTTTAAAATTTTGGCCGATTCATTAACTAAACCATAAAGATAGGATACTTCTTTCTCTCTATACATTTCTCTACTATTGTGCTAGATATAAGAGGAAATTTAGGTTTTATCCTAAATTATGTTTTAATTTTGGGGTTTATATTAGCAGTTGATGTTGTTAAAGTGGACCTCAAAAAGTTAGAAAAAATCCATGTCAGTGTATTTGATAAAATCCTGACAATTCTGTCAATTGAAAGAATATTTTAAATATTTTTAACACATTATAATCTTTTTTTATACAATGTGAAATGTCAAGGTATAAGTTAAATTTTAACTGAAATGTTAAAGAGCAAAATATACCTTTAGCCTTAAGGTTATCATAATAGAGTATCAAAGGAGAAGCAAGTGAAATGCAATTATATTTTAAAAGGAATGTTAGTTAGAGTCTATGAAATTATGTATGTTATCTCTTCACATACCATCTTATAAGATTTCCTCTAAAAAACTGTCATAATTGGTGGAGTGCTTGTAGTTAGATAATTTGCCCAATCTGTGTATGAGAAAGTATATAGATCAAAAGTAACGATGGAAGTCAAGTGTAGACCTATATTAATAGTTCCTTTTGACGATCATATGATATGTCAAACCGTTTTTAAATGCATAAAATTATAAGCATGCATAAACTAGGAAACATAACTAATTCTATATGAAAGATCTAGGCATTTGAACAAAAGGTATTGTATAGCTCCTTCAAGACTTTAAAAGTAATTTGGATCTTTTAGAAGGGTGTCATTTGATGTGGTATGGGTATTTTTTTCAAGTAATTTGCTTATGGGATTATAGTATACTATATTGGCTCCTTTGAGTATAGTAAGGGCATAATATGGATGGTACAAATGAAGAGATGTCAATACCAAGTATTGAGAAATGTTCAACAAGAATAATAAAGGAAAAAAGAAAAAGAAGAGAATTTAACAAGGTTCACCCAATGCATACTTACATCTTTGAGAGCAAAGTGATTATATTTTTTTACTATATCTAAAGAAAGGTTATATCAAATTATATATATAAACCCTACCTAATACAAATTTACATAAATACCCCCACATTTTAAGCCTATTTGTTCATATCCCTAACAAAAACCCTAAAGACCATCAACATCTATCATCCTTTAAATATGAAAATTGTCATAGATACGATCTGGGACATAATCATCTCTTAGATTATGTCTAGCACTATATTTACATAAATCTTTCTAGTTAGAAACATAAGCATAAAATATGAGCATAAGCACATCTATGCTCTAAGTTGTGTACTTCTTGATACTTTCTTCTAGAGGGAGATAAGAGAATAGACAAGCTCGTGTTTTACGCCTTGTGCTCCTTTGTAATTATTTTATTTTATGACAAGCCTTCTAAGCTAACCATGTATCAAGTTGTGTCTCCACTTTATCTTTTTAAAGAAGAACATGCCCTAGTATATAACTTTGTGTTAGGCATTCAAATAAATACTCCAAGATTACATGCCTATATATATGAGTCATATACAATAATCTCAACCTTGGAAAATACACATCACATAGGTTACATAGTAGCCTTATCTAATATTTAGAGACATTGATCAAATCCAAGCAATAGTTAAACTTATCCATTGTAACCAAGTTTGTCAAAATATGAACTGCATTCTCAAAAGCGTGAACCTTCTCTAACAAGATATGACAAAATGCAATAAAATCCCTATTCATGTCACATCTACATGGTTAGTTCTAGTATGATACACTTGATTCTTTGTCAAATAAATGATATTTTAGTTTTCATAGTATGATTAAACTCCACCTTATTTAACACCCATTTCCTTCACCCCACCTTCTTTAACACCCATTTCCTTCACTAGCCTTATAAGTCATAAAGCTTCCTTAGTAGCTTTAGCTACCACCATATACTCTGCTTCATTTGTAAATAACATACCTATAGGACGAACTATTGATTCGCGACAAATAAGCCTTTATGTAAGAGTAAAAACATATCATGTGGTAATCCTTATGTTATTTACATACTCTGCATAGTCTCAATCTACATATCTAAAACAAAAAAAATCTCCTTACTAAATGCTAAACATAATGCTATATTTTATAGTACCTCTTAAGTACTTAAAATTTCATTTGACTACTTCCCAATGATAGCTTTAAGGTTTTTCTGTAAACTTGCTAATTTGACTAATAATATAAGTTAATCAAGCCTAGTACAAATTATCATATATATATATATATATATATATATAAAACAACTAATAACATTAGCATATAAAATTGTAAACATATCTTCAATCTCTATGCATGTCTTTGGGCACTAATCTAAGAAAATTTTCAAGTGATTTGTCAATAGAGTACTCACTAGTTTATCATTGTTAATGCCAAATCTATCTAACACCTTCTCAATATAATTGAATTAATAGAACCATAGTTTTCTAGATCTCTTATCCTTATGAATCTCTACTCTAAAAATCTCCTTGGTAATATTCAAATTCTTTATATTAAACTCTTATGTTAGTGAATTTTAAGTTCATTCACATCATGCTTACTTTTGAAAGTAATTAATATATTATCTACATATAGCAGTAAAAAATAAAAGAGCCATCAATAAGGTTCTTAGCATATATAACAACCGTACTGACATCTCATGTAGCCAATTTATATCTAGTAAGAGTCAAACTATTTATAACATTACTGTGGAGAGTGCTTTAACCCATAAGGTAACTTCCTTAATTGACAAATCAAGTGCTCCCCTTTAAGTTGACTAAATTCTTTTGACTGTTTTATATAAATTTCCTCCTTTAAATCGTCATGAAGATAAGTTTTCTTCACATACTTTTTCTTTAAGTTTATGTCCAGAATAGCTACTAATGCTATCGTTGTCTTGATGGAAGTATGTTTGACTATAGGAGAAAATCTCATCATAATCAATCCCTTTCTATTCTGAACACCCTTTTGTTTTTATTTTTATTTATTCTTTTTCTTTTTATTTATTTATTCATTTTTATTTATTTATTTAATTTTCTTTTTATTATTATAATTCTATTATCCTCTTTTTTGATTCCCTTCCGTCATTCCTTAAGTCCCATAGGTTTGG
>JAOQMS010000003.1:18130705-18148822 GCA_027563885.1 Erythroxylum longipes
TTCGATGAATCATTTCTTCGGACAGAAGAAGATTATGTAAACACTTATTCGAAATCTCACTTATCAGATTCCATTGTTGGATTCCTTTCGTACATTCGTTTGCACCTTATAGACATTTAGGAAGCTAAATAGCTCTTGTATTTGGTTATTGTCTAATGACTTCATTTCCTTTCCTCTATAATAACATCCACCCATGTATCTTCCTCTTGGCTATTCACAACGTCCTAAAAAGTAGTTAGATCTTTATTATTGATATAAGTGCAAAAGGGACTAAGTCTTCCTAACAATGCTTGTTTAGAGGTCTAATGATGCATTTAGCTTTATTTGTGGCTATAATAGATGCTACTCTATACTTAAAATAGTTGTTTAAGTTCCTAAACTAGAACTGTCAGTCTTTCTAACATTTACAATAGGTTCTTCTCGTTCTAAATGTATTTCTTTTAGACTAGTATTACTTCTTGATGACTTTTGTATAACATCTCCATATGTATATTTCAACATAGACTACTCATCATATGTCACATTCCTCCTGATCACTATTTTCTTTAATACTAAATTATAAAACTTGTATCTTTTGGCACCTTTTGGATAGCCTATGAAGACATATTTATTTGATGTCCAAGTTTGACCTCTTATCTTTAGAAAGATGGACTTAAGTGAGACAAATAAAAAATTTTAACCCAAAAAATCAAATTTATTTCTTGTCCACACTTCTTGTATAACTCTCCAATCCAAAACCTGCAGTGATTAGCTGATGAGATAACATGTCATACTCATTGATTTCTCTTATAAACATTTAAGAAGCCCTGTATTTAGGCTTAAACATAGTCCTTTCAGTTATTGATCTATTCATATGCTTTGAAATGCCACTTTTCTATGGTGTCTTGTAAACTGTCAAATACGTCTAAATATCATGCTCCTTTCAAAATTTTTAGAATAGTGAGTTTGTGTAAGTACCGGTATCTATTCACAAGTACTTAGGCTTTTTTATACTTCTAGTTGTTCACCCCTAGTTTCCAAAATTTAAGCTTAGTAAAGACTTAAAAAAAGTTTTTGTTTCATAAAGTGTACAAAAATTCTTTTTTTTAGAGAAATCAATAATAAAGGTAATAAACTTCATTTTAAATCTTGATCCTTTCAATATAGCCAATAGTTATTCTTATCAATTTTATAACTAAAATAATTTACATGTAAAGTGCCTAAAGAAATAAAATTCTCTCTCATTTTGGTATATGCTTAACATCACTTAATATCCTAACAATACCATCTTGCATCTTAATTTTGACTTGTCTTAATCCAATTATTGCACAAGTTTTATTATCACTCAAGCAGATAGAACTAAAATTGCTTGATTTATATGAGTTAAACTTGTCCTTGTTTTATTTAATGTGATATGAACATCTGGTATCTAGAATATATTAGTTTGTAAGTTGAATTTTTGAAACATGTAGTGTATCCTCTTTGTTGTAATCTGAGTCATCCTTTTACACTTTAGCAAACTTTAGTAACTCGTTAGTTTTCCTTTTGCCATTCTACTTCTTCTTATTAAACAATCCCTTTTGATGTGCCAAGTATACTTACACTTGTAATTATTTTTGCTCTTATATTTAGAACTGAAATTACTTTTAGTAGAACCATTTTTGCTTTGCTTTCTCCGATTATCTTAATTTCCTGTCATATACAATCCTTCACTGTAAGAGCTTTCACTAATATTATGTCTCTATTGGTTATTAGCAAGTAATGCTACAATGATGTCTTCCACACTAATAATTTCCTTTCCTAATGTGACTATGGTGACCATACATTTATGAAAGAGATGTAAGGAACATAGCCAAATTGTTTCTTTATCCTTGTCTATATTAATTACCTCAAACCTTTGAATATCACTAACTATTTAACCAAAAGCATTAATATGTAGGTCTAAACCCTCACACACCTTCAACCTATGTAGCCTCCGGTTTAGAAATAACCTGTTATTGAAGGATTTTGACATATATTGACTCTCATTTCTTCTACATATCATTAGGGGACAAAATATCTATAACATTATATATAAGACATAACTGAGTGGTTCCTTTTTGTAACCTTATCTTGGTCATTTCAATGAATTAGGAGTCTAATCACTACATAATCATATGCATGTAAGGATATAATGCATAAATTCTTTCATGATCAAGAGAAAATTTATTTTGATCTTTAAAGAAAACCTCTTGATATTTAAAAAAATGGGGGAATTATTAAATTGGTTTTGAATCAAGTTTTCGTCAAAAAAATTTGTTTTTATCTTTAAAAGAATTTGATAAGTTTTAAAAAAACTTGTTTAAGGAAGTTTAGTAAACTAATGTGGTGATTTAGGTAACTAATATTAAGGTTTTGGATAGATTGGTCGATCAGTATCTTTTAAAAATATGTACCATAAGTTTGTGGCCATATTGGTCAACCAATGTACTGGAATGGTCAATCAATGTTATTATTACTAGTCATTGTAATGGCTAGTTTTCATTTCTAACAACTATTTTAGGTTGTCTTGAGTATAAATAGACTATATATAAGTTAAGGGAATTATGTTAGGTATACTAGAGAGTTTTTAAAAGCCTTGGGAGGTTACAGAATGCATTTTGTTATTACATAACATATATTCAGTCTTTGTTCATTGGTGTGAGCAAAAGAAAAAAGCTTTTAAGTTGTATATTCGTTGTAATTAGGAAATTACTTAGATTACACTTTTTGAAGGTTCTTATTGATCTTGAACAAGATTTGTAAAGTGTTACTCTTCATGTATAGAAAAATAAGATTTGTGAGTATTTCTCTTTACCTGTAATAATGAAGATATTGTATAGAAGGTTTCTCTTCACATATTGAAAGAAAAAGATAGTGAATCATCAACTAGAGCTTAAGGAATGAATGTAGGCTAAGAATTCTTGTCTAAACCATTACAAATCAGTTTCATCTCTCTTTCCATATTCTTTATTTTTATTATTACACTTATTTTACGATTATTTTCTATAATATTTTCATAATCATTTGTTAGTTCAGAAATATGACAATTTTATTAGACATAGTTCACCCCTTTCTTATATTTCATCTAGAACTAACACCACAAAACTTTCTATCAATGAGTTATTTGATTACAACATTTAAGTTGTTGATAACATGAATTATTATGAAACATTATGAAAGGTGTAATATCCAAATCTATATCAATATTAGGTCGGTAAGTGGAGAAATTAATCCTTAATTTTAAAGTAACTCTAAAATATATATATTGGTCATTGCCAAAATTTATTTAGAATGAAAGAATCTACCCTCATGTTAGCTATAAGACTTCAATGGTTGATCTTAAGGATATGAGATGTTGAAGAGGCCTTACGGGATGCTAGTTATTAAAACAAAAAAAAGTTCCCTTACTATTTTCAATAAGATTTTCATCATCCCTTTTACATTATCGTTTACATTAAGGATTTGTCTTGGGGAACAAGATGTCATTGTTCCTTATTTTGCAACTAAACTTTCACCCATTCAAAAAGTTTGAATGAATCTATTTCACCTGTAAAGATTCATCATCAATAAAAAAAATTTAGATGCATTTATATAGATCATTTTATTCATCAGTCTAATAGATTTTATGTCTAGCTCGCCTTCTTCCTTTGGCATATGAACATCCCTCCATTTTACTTTAGCTTCGGAAATATCTTTTATGTCACTTATCCATATAATGTTTTTTATTTTCCTTTTTATAACTTTATGAGTTAATTATTGAAAAAGTCTCAAACTTTACTCAATTTTGCAACACTAGCCCAAACTTTAAAAGTGATGCTAAAATATCCAAACTTTCAATTTATTGCAAAAATAGCCCAACGTTAAGTTTTTTGTTAACGTTGCTGACTTAGCTAACTGTGCCAGATTTTTGTACATACCACATGTTTCTTTTTTTCAACTATTTAGTTAATATTTAATTATTTTTTATGAACAAAACCTAATTTCCTCTTATATTCTACTGCCCCTTAATTTCCAATTGTCTAACTCCTAACTTTACTACAAACCCATTTTTAACAATTGAGGACTAAAATGCTACAATGAATCCAGCAGCCACTCCACATGTAATAATATCTCTTTGATCTTGATCATTCTTGAAGAGTTGAAGTCATTTCCATGTTAACTCATATTTATTCGATCTAACCTGACCAATAATGATGTAACACATAGTACAGTATCACGAGAGATAATAATATTGTAGTTATGCTCCCAATAATCAAACTAAGCAAAATAATATGTGACTTTCACTTGTCGTTCTTGTAAGATAGCATACTAAAAAAGACATGCACACCTCTATAATCTACAACATATAAGAAGCACTTGACTTTTGGAATACAAAAAGCACTTAAGAAGACTTATCTGAAAAATTATTTACCTTTACAACCAAAGTCCTCAAAAAGAAAATTCCCAACGTATCCAAACCATTTAGGTAAGCCTTAACTTCTAGAATACTTAAACCAAACAAAGTTGGAGATATAAACATCATGATGAGAGTCGTAAACAACTTTAAAACAAAATTAGAAAAAGATAACGTGGTAAATGCCATTCCAAATCTATAATTAAAAAAAGGAGAAAAATTATAGCTCCAAAACAATCAACAATAACAACAAACAATTTAAACTAACTTATAAAAGAATATTAAAACAGAAGCAGGAATGTAACATGAGGATTATACTTGTCTTCTAGTAAGCATCATATTAGAAGTAACAATGAACTTGACACTGGTGAGATTTTCAGCAATGGGATTGTTCGCGAGTCTGTTGAGACTAACCATAATGTCGATGAAGAAGAAGAGTAACCACTTCATGAACACATATTGTAATACCTTGATCTTCGTCTAGCTCCTCCAATCATAAACGAACAAAACAATCATATCACCAAACATTTCAAAGTCAATGACTCACACACACTCACACATAGTGAATTTCTATATCATACTCATAGTTAAGGCTTTTAATGGGACAGATATTGGAGTCAATGACGGAAACTTGAGATTTAGAGTTTGTGATAAAGTGTAGCTACCAAAAATAGGAGAGAAGCGATTGAGTTATAAACTTGGAATCTTACAAATTCAACAACATCATAATGGAGATTTCATATTGGTTTCCCTTCAATACTACCTCAACATTTAGTAGCGGAGAGGGTGAGTGGTTGCTACATGTGCATCATAGCCAAACATCTCCTCTTTAGCCTTGGCATTAGTCTAACTATTGTAGGAGCTCAACCACCACTCTACTTCCCTAAACATCAGGTACTCCTTTTTTAGCTTGCGTCTGATGGCCAGCAGCAGTTTATACATACGATGTTTGTGGGTGGTCAAAGTGTGAAATTGTTTATAAAAATTAACAAAATAGTAAATATCTAGTTAAAAAGAATCACGTGGCAAACATGTGTCATGTACAAAAATTTGATGTGATTAGCCATGTCAGTGACATTAACAAAAAATTTATGGCTTGTTTGGTCGAAGGTAATAAGTATTCTATTCTTATTAGATAATCTTTGTTTGGTTAGACAAATAACTACAGAATAACCATTCCTAACATTAATAATTCCTGGACAAGGGGGAATACTCTTGGACAAGTCATGTCCCTCTCTCTCATGCAGCAGCACACCTCTCTCTCCTTTCACAACTAGAGTTTCACAAAGCTGCTGCCTTTTGCTCACTTTCTCGGAGACCAAACACCCCCTTTTCCATGGCAACAATCAGTCTACGGAAAGCAAACACCCGGTTCCAGCTGGAAGTCAACCTAGCCTTCTACCATCTGTCCTCTCTTCTAGGTAAGTTATTCCTCTTCGTTCTCATGGTGATGCATTCATGTTGATGGGTTTCGATTGGGTGAGGGGTTTTATTCAATTGGCTTGCTAATTTCTTGATGATGGGTATTCTTGGTCTATTTTGTGTTGTGGATTTCGTGGATAAATATCATTTGGGTAAAGATGATCCAAATATTACTTGTTCTTTTTAGTTCCTTTAACTTTTGATTATTTTGGATTTGTGGGTAACTTTGAGTTAGTGATGGCAACAAAAAAAGAGCTTACATAAGGTGGAATGCGTTAACTCTTATATGCTTTTAATAGTGGATTGAAGGGAAGGGAAGGGAAGGGAAGGGAACGAATGTTTGGAACTTGTAGGTTAATCTTTCTTAATGGTATTGGGATAATTGGAGCATCAAGTGAAGCACGATTCAATGGAATATTTTTGTTCATGTTTGTACTTTGAAGGAAATAGAACCAAAGAATAATTTTGCATTCGTTTTGTTATTTTTTTTCTAGAGTTTAGGTTATAATCCTTTAGCTAAAGTTTGCTTAACCAAATTACTGCCCCCGCTGAGCCAATTAGCCTATATAAAACTGGCCAATCTTCGTAGAAAGAGATAGATAGCAGAAATAGTGTTTTGAAATTGCACTTTCTTTTAGTTAATTCAACTTGATGGTGCACAGCTCTTTTCCGCCAGCTTATGTTGCTTTAAGTCCTAGCTATTGTTCTTTAACATGTAATCCAATGCTTATTGCATTTCATTGTAATTGGGAACAACTACATATTTAGACAGAAAAACAAGAATGGTCTTGTAGATTCTTGATACAACTCTTGATTTATTGTTAAATGGTGTATTTTCTAATATGCCTTGATGGGAAGATTTAAATGATGCATACTTTCAATGTCAATTGCTTGTTGGTGTAATAACCTTATCATAGTTAGTAAATATTTTGCTTATGTTGCATCAAGAAATCTGCTTTAATCATAATTACTAAATATAGTATGTTGATTTTTTCCATCATATGAACTTTTAGCCTCAAATAGGTTATACTAGTTTGTGTATTTGTTTGTACTCTTACAGAAGTGAGGTCGCTGTATCTGTCAGAATTTAATGATATCGAAGATTCGTGTTTTCTTGATATTCTTACACCTGGCACATTTTCTCAAGTGAGAATTCATTGTTATTCAGGTTGAGTTGATAAGAGTCCTGGGTCTCTTTGGGGAATAAGATGCCTCTTCGTTTGCAATAAGAAAAGAAAATGACTTTGGAATGTGATGCTTTGCATGTGTAGGACCTAATTTGTTTAACGTAGTTAATCTTAGAAGAGTTCGTGTATTAAATCATGTGCATTATTGTAGAATTAGAGGCAACTGGATGTGTTTAATAGAAAAAAAAGGTCCATAAAAAAAGTAAGATGATGCCTAAAGTTGTTGTGGTAATGGTACAACTAAGGGCAAGCTGCATATCTTTAGATGCATGAAGTTGAGTTTGAACCTCATGAAAAAGATGCTCTTCCCACTGCCGACATTCTGTTAGCAGTCTTTTGATTTGTGTAGAACAATTCTAATTGGCATTTGATGCAAAATTTAATTAATCTACCACATTAGCTCTCCCTACAAACAACTCAGAATCCTGAATTCATGCTACCACATTTTGTAGATTATGACAAGCGATCCATCAGAAAGAAATGTTAAGACTAACCTGATGCTAAAAATTTTATTAGACCATGGAATATTTGGTTGCTGTATTACAGTAACAGCTACTTTTCGCTACTAAAATGTTGATGGTTTCTATTTAGCACTGACTATTACTCTCTTCTCTTGTAGGATCAAAGCATAAATCCCATCAAGATTACATGGAAAAAGCTAATAAAGCCCATAAAGTAAGACTTTCTCCTGTTTCTGCTTCAGCAAAATAAAGGAGTCTTATGAATAAACTTCTAATCCAGAGTTCTTTAGTTCTTTAGTGTAGCAGTTTACAAGTTTTTGCCAAAACTGGCTTACAGCCCTGTTGAAGGCCAACACATCTCATAATGTCTAGAGGTGCATGATGCATTTGCTTACCAGAGGAAGGCTTAAATTTGATTGACAGTAGAATTTATTTGAGTCCCCATTAACGTGTTTTTTGTCAACTTGATACAAAAACAGTCGTATACAAACAACAATTTGTGTTTGCTTGATTATGAATTCAATTGATGATTCTTAGAGAGGAGGAATCAAATCATTTTACTTCTATCCTTGAACATTATAATATGGAGTTCCTTATGACGTAATTGTTGTTATAAAAAGCTAAATATGTTTTAAGCTTTTTATTTATGTACAACATTGCATCAGGAATTTCTTTAACATAGATCTGATTGATTCCAAACTTAATTCATCTTCCTTTGTTGTAACCCCTTGAATGTTTCTTGTTCTGAAGTAAGCAGAAAATTAATAATAATAATAATAATAACAATAACAACAACAACAATGGTAAGTAGAAAATTAATAATAATAATAATAATAATTAATAAGAATAAGAATAATAAAATTAATAATAAGAAGAAGAAAATTAATAATAAATTAATAATAAGGAAAATAAATATAATTAATAATAATAAGGAATTTATTATTATTATTATTATTAATAATAATAAATTAGTAAAATTAATAATAATAAGAATAGTAATAAATAAAAAAATTAATAATAATAATAATAGTTAATTAATAATAATAATAATGATGATGATGATGATAATGATGATAATAATAATAATAATAATGATAATAATAATAATAAGGATATTTTAGTCTTTTTGTTAGTTATTCTTTTATCATTCTAAGTTTATATTTTCAAATCAAATAGTGGCATAGAAATTCTTTATCTATTTTATTATTTGAACCAAACAAAGTAATATTCATTCTATTATATTCCTAAGAATAATTATTATATTCCTTATCTATTCCATACCTTCAACCAAACAAGCTGTTAATGTAGGGTTATTTTGGTAATAGATTGAAAATTTGAGTATTTTAGCATCACCTTTTAAAGTTTGAATTAGGATTGTAAAATTAAGTAAATTTTGAGATTTTCTTATATTTAACTTTAACTTTAATTATTACCATTTGAATGTTTATATGAGTGAAGACTCTTAATTGCCAAACAGACAAGACAAAGCCTATTTATGTGAGTGAGTGATTTATTATTCCAATTACCCAATATTCTAATCATCATATCCACGAGCACAAAACTTCTTTTGTGCTTTTTGAAGTACCACTTGATGCTTTATACTTAGTTGCCTTCAAAAGATCTGTCCACAAATATAAGTAGGGTTACTTATCCCTTATCTCTTTTAACAATTTTGAATCTTGTTATTCTTTCATTGACTGATATAATTTGTATCAAGACGAGTGAAACTAATAAATATACACTTTAATAAAATATAATTAGAATAGTTTGACTCTAAATAAAGTCCAAAAATTTTTAAAGTTGTAAGCACACCCTATCAAACAAATGAATTTTATTTTTAGATAAAAATATTTCAAAATTAAGTCTATTCCTTAAATACATATTTTAAAAATATTGTAATAATTATATAAAATGTATAAAAAGTATTAATCACATGTCAAATAAGTAAAATATTCATAAATTTATTTTTAAAAATATAATTTATTATATTAATACAAGTAAAATAATAGTCATAATTCATAAAATTAAACTAAGTAAATGAATATAAAAGTTTATAATTTTAGTAAAATATAAAACATTTATATGAAAATTAATTGAAGAGTATTATATAACAAATTATGTAAATTAAATGATTTGACAAATTATTTTTAAACCATCAAACTTCTTAAAATAATAGGGAATTCTATTACATTTAATTTAATTGTTTTGTAAGAATTTAGTTAAATAAAATATAAATATTAAATTTGTTAAAATTACTTTATAAATACCATCAAGTTGAAGTGTTTTCAGTCGAAAGTTGAAACCTATATTTTTCTTTGATAAATCAGTAATATTATAAATCAAGAATTAAGGGTTTATGTACATGGCTAGAGATTGCTCAAAGCCAGATCTCAAACAAATACCAAGATTAAAACCAACCGACTTGTGTAGACTTAATGTTACTTAAACTGAGTACAAGCACAATAATGTATTACACAAGAATTACCACTATACAAGACCACATACAATACTACCTGGTATTGTCGTCCTTTTGATTAGAAGACCGACTTACTCGCTCCTATCATCATTGCCCTCTTGTAGCATCTCATCATTCGAGATACTGATATGGTTTGCTTGAATCACTCCTTCACTGAAGCCAACTTTTCCTTGAAGAGTATAGGACTTTTGCATAATGCAGAATGCACAACCTATTCCTCCAAGACTTGTAACCAATCGGTCTCTACTCTAGTCTTCGTAGCCTTGAAGCTTTTAAAAAACCTTCCCAGAACCATCAACATTATTCATACACCCACACATCCAAAATAGAACCCAAGTGATAGGTTCAGCATTGTTGTAAAATTGCAAAGAGGGAGCAGACTCCCTGTTACCTCGAGTTTCTTTACCTGAAACCAACCTGAAAACACAACATTAACCAAAAAGAACACAAAACTCCACAATTACCTTCTCTCGATGTTAGTGCAGAGTTGTTCCATAACTTGGAAGATCACTTTAGTGATGATGCCCCCCACTTCCATGGCTGTGTCTCTGAAGGTTCTGAGGTTTCTTTCGGATAATAAATTATACACAATAACTGATAGTAGGACGATAAGATGTTGGGGTCAAAATTTTTGAAGTTTTGCAGTTGATTGAACCAATTTAGAATGGATTAGAGGCTAACCAAATTTGGAATGTATATCTAGAAGGGATTGAGATATTGTAACCACATTGATTTTGAGAATGAACATTCAAAGAATAGGTGGTTGATAGACTCATTATCCAAAGAACATAGAGAGCAGTGATTAGGGATACAAGAATAAAGGATCTTATCCCTTATTTGTAGCTTATCAAGAAAAGCTAACCACAAGATGAAAGCATGCCTCGAGTTTGTATCTTTCTGCCACACTAGTTTATGCCAAGACACACTCAAAATAGGAGGTCTCATAAATTTGTGAGCTGAGGCATTTGTGTAGGCTTTTGAGTGGCTGACAATCCATTCCAATATATCAGATTGGGAGCAATCTGGTAAGTACCTTAGTGGTTCTAGCATACGAATGATCTCATTTGTGGCATCTTGCCAACACCATCCATTGTCTCTGATAACATCGACTACTTTTGCATTCATCGGAAGGTTTGATCCATTAATCACTCTAGGAGTTGAGAGATACTTTAGGATACCTCTAAGATGCTAAGGGTCCTGCCATAAGAGAGTAAAATTCACATTGCCTATCCTAAATCTGAATTAGTTCCAAATCCACTTTAAAAGCACATCTCTTATGATTATTAGCAAGGTGGTAGTTCTTAAAAATTTATTGAGCCAAGAGGATGTTGTCCCTTATACGACGGTTCTTAATGAAAGCATTTTGATTTCGGCTGATAATGTGGAGCAATATTTCTCTGAGTCTATTAGCCATGATTTTAGTGATCACCTTATAGATCATATTACAGCAGGAGATAAGTCTGTAACCCAAAACAGTGGAAGGGTGATTCTTTTTAGGAATTAGAGAAATAAAAGTTAAGTTAAGCTCTTTGAGCAGCCTCCCATGCCAGAAAAAATCTTGGATAGCTCTAGTGATATTATCCCCAATAATGGGCCAAGTTTGTTTAAAGAAAAAGTCATTAAAATCATCTGGACCAAGGGCCTTATTACGGTTGAAAGAGGAGAAAACCTCCCTAATCTCATGCGCAGAGACTTCAACTAAGAGGTTATTTCTAAGGTTTTCAGGAATCGAACGAGGGAAAAGGGAACCCACATACTCCTTAGAATAGCCTAGGACTTTCTTATTTTTGGTTTAGTCCTCAAATTTGAATTCTTTAATTTGAACTTAATTTATCAGACTGAAATTTCCATCAACTTTTAATTGTAAAGTGCCGAGTTCAAGTCAAAGTTTACAAAGAACTCCTAATTTCTTTACTTTCTTTTCTCTTCTAAAAACGTGTCTCTACAGTAAACTAACGCCAGATGTGGTTCTTTCAACTTATCCGGCTCCTTTGCTGCTAGAGAATTGTTTTCCTGGATATTTAACAACTGCTAGCAAGACTTCTCATCACATTCCAGAACTATTTGTTGAAGATATATATAAAAAGGAGATGGAAATCTAGGCGTGCCAAGTCCACTTCAATGCTGCACAACGAAAAAGCGTCCAAATTCTCACCCGGCTTCTATACATTAAATGGTTTGACACCTGAAATGATGAAACATTAGCATTTTATAGGAAACCACGGTTTATGCACGGAGAGATTATTAGCACCTGAGAGTGTTGGAACTGGTTTTCTAATTGGCAGAGGCTGCAACTCCTTAATGTCAACCACCACAGCATTGGATATCAGAAATGTCTTAGCCACTGATGCAGCATTCTCCAAACAACATCTAACTACCTGATTCACGTGTTGATTGAGAGCCATGAATATTATGACAATGTTTAAGTTCTTTTCTAAATAGAAAAAATGATCCAGAGATGCATGTTCAGATGCTCCTGTTCACTTTTCCTACAGTTTGTTATTGCCAGAAAATGTTACTTACATATTTCGTCGCCATACTTTTTCATCGTCTTTGTATTTAATGAAGATGCATATGATTGATAATACCTTTGTTGGATCCATGATTCCCGCAGTTATGAGATCCTGATAGCTGTCTGTTGCAGCATTGTAACCGTATCTTGCATCATTATATGACAAAACCTACAAATTTCAGACAATCAGAGTTTGCACATTTTATCTTCTTATTGCAATTGGCTGATGATGAGATGAAGTATCGCGTAAAGACCTTCTCTACAACAACGTTGCCATTTACACCTGCATTTTTGGCAATGAGTCTTGCTGGGTAGGTTAATGCTTTTCGAAAAATCTCAGCTCCAATCTGCAACCATATTTGCCATTATATCTTAGACTATCAATAATCCCCTAGTAGTAAACTTTTTACAAAATAGAATAACCGATCAAGGAAGTTTTTCATGTCTTGATATACTTGCTATAAGCAATTAAAAATATTTTAAAAAATGAAATGACCTTTTGTTCTTCATTGTCCAGATGCTCTTTTATAGCATCCATTTTTGTGGATAGCCTCAAAAGGCTACACCCACCCCCAACTACTACCCCTTCCTCAACCGCTGCCTGCATATATTACATTGTGCCAGAAGCTCGTTGTCGTTATCGGCTAACAACTCAAGTGAAAGACTCAGAAAATCAAGCAGCTACCTTAGTTGCATTCAAAGCATCCTCAACTCTCAGCTGTTTATCCTTCAACTCAACTTGAGTCTGTGCACCTACCTGTGCTTCAATTTGTTAAATCGAAAGCAAAATCGAGTCATACTTTCCAAATATATCAGTTACCTGAAGGATGGCGATTCCTCCTGATAATCTAGCTATTCTTTCCTTGAGTACTTTCTTTTGATATTGTTCTTGAGTATTCTGCAAAATGACAAAATGAAAAAGAAATTTTTTGATTGAAACTTGATAAAACCAAAAGGTTTACTTTTAATTTGTAAAGTAAACTTGCATAGTGAGCTTATTTTCAAGCTTTGTCGTTTCACTAAGCTCTAAGTTCCCAAGCCAGTATTTACCAACATGTGTAACTCAGACTACTCAGTTCAGTTTGGGACGAAACTATTCCTTCCAATTAAAAGTACAATATTTCTTCATTAGCATCATGTGAAATATAAATGTAGTCTTATCTATGTTGTGAATGGAAGATGCACCTCAACAAGACCACTTATCTCAGAAACCCTCTTCTGAACAGCTGCTTGAGTGCTTCCATCAGTAACTATCATTGTAGAATCCTTTGTTATTACCACGCTTATAGCACTGCCCAAAACCTCCTTGCAAGCGCTTTCTAGGGTCAATCCCATTGCATCTCTGATTACAGTGGCTGCAATATAAGTGCTGAAGGGATAAATGGCAATGTAACAGCACTAAAACACTAAATTTCTTTCTCAGATTCTTTTATTGCTCATCAGGACTGCAAATAAGATTTATTAAGGATCAACTGAGGAAAAGTTTTGAAAAAAAAAAAAAAGTTTTGGTCCTCAAGCTCCTCTAGTCAAATTCTCTGGTGTTAGCTATTATGTAGAGTTGTAGAAACCTGGGGATAAGTAAGACTGTATGAACCTACTACTAGAAAACTTATGAGCTGCTACCTCCGGTCAAGATAGCGATATCATCCAAGTAATGGCTCTTGCTTTCACCAAAGGAAGGCGCCTTAATAGCAGCTGCCTTAAGCACACCCTTGAGTTTGTTCCTGATGACTGGAGACAGAGCTTTGGGCTCAATTCCCTCTGCAACTATCACAATTGGGTACTTCTCTTTAACTGCATTGTCTAGTATTCTGAACAGCTCCTTTGGGTCTGTGATTTTTTTGTCAACCAGAAGTAACTGCAACCACACATTTTTTTATTACTCCAATCAATCCTATTCAGAAGCACCTCCAAAATGTTTAGAATGTAAAAGTGCATCTGCACCTTGCAGTTATGAAGCTCCACTCTCATTTTCTGTCGATCAGTGACAAAATAAGGAGACAAATATCCACGATCAAATCTCATTCCTTCCACAATCTGTAAATAGTTCTCAATGCCCTTTCCTTTTTCTATTGTGACCGCACCCCTCCTTCCCACCTGTCGAAGAGCATGTGATATCATGTTTCCCACTGAATAATCATTCCCTGCACTAACTGCAGCAACGTCTGCAAGTTCATCATCCTCAACCTGAAACAAATTCCAAACATTATAAGTAATAAAAGAGGCATATGTGAAGGATCATTCCCCTATTTTTTCTGAGCTTTAGGAGACAAAATTTTTAAAGGAAAAGGAAGATAGAGAAAATTGTGGCTTATTCAACCTCTCGGGACATCAATTTGAGTTCAGAAACAAGGGCTTTTGCAGTTTTCTCAATCCCACGAGCAATTTGAACAGGATTCATCCCAGATGCAATGACCTGAAAAGTTGTTACTCTTAGTGCCAGAGCTCGTAGAACTTTGCCGAGATGACCGTTTTATGCATAATTAATGCCGATACCACCAAAAGGAGAAAAACTTGCAGATTTTTTTTTTGCAAGCTTTATTACTCCAATATAAGTTCTTAGGAAACATTCTCTTAGAAATATATGGTTATGGGATACATTTTCTCAAGTCACTAACATAGGTATAATGAAGGTTTTCCATGGAAATAATAACCACTTTTTCTTCTCCTTTTTCAATAGGAGAAAATGTATTAGAGTATGCTGTAGTGATAAATTTTGTGTCTATCAAAAAGATTTGTTCCTGCTCTTTTGGTTCTCTCTCTCTTACAATGTTACCTTGATAATTACCAAAGACCCCTAACCCCAACATGATGGTGCGGATTGCAATCACATAGTAATTCATTCTATTGAAGCTTGTTCAATCTTGAAATCAAAGGAAATCAAATCATGGTTCTGACCTTCAGACCCTCAGAAATCAAACCATGAGCAAGTATTACAGATGTTGTGGAACCATCACCAGCCATGTCGTTTGTTCTAGCACCAGCTTGCCTCACCAATTTCACTCCAACATTCTCTAGTGGATCTTCCAATTCAATCTACATAATTAACATCAACCAACCTTTTATCTTCTTAGAAATTAAAAACTCAAAAAACTTAGATTCTTTTAGACAAGCATTCGAAACAAAGAACTAAATTGACACCTAAGGAACCTGAAATTGGTTCTAGCTTAAAAGCCAAAGAAAAAGAAGTAGAAACAAACAAATGGAAGCAGTAACTGGTTAATTTGTAGGCGTGACCTGTTTCAGAACAGTTTCACCGTCATTAACAATCTTAGGAGGTCCATACTTGTTCTCCAGCACCACATTCCTTCCCTTAGGACCCAAAGTTAGTCCTACCAGGTGTGCCACCATTTCTGCGCCTGCCTGTAATATTGAAGTCACTTGTTATCAAGTCAAACCCCACACTCTCCGCATAGGCATGAAGAAAGATGGAAAAGTCTATAGTTTCAGGAGCGACCAGAAGTTTCTTCATAGCTGAACTATCATGGTTGAAGTGAAGCTCCTTGGGAAAGGCTTTTGGGGTCAGCGCTGAAGTTACAAAGGCCCTCTTATGACTTCTTGAGCTGGTGAAAGATAATGCAGAGAATGGAGATGGTGAGAACGCCATCGCTGTCCCACCTAGTCACCCAGTGGATACCTGTACTCCTGTAGATATGAACCTGTAGGACACGCTAGAGTTGTTTTTGGCTTTCCCACTTTGCCATGTTTCTTCTCCTTTTCTTCTTTCGCAGATGTTTCATACATATATACATATACCCCCCCGAGGATAAGGAGTGAGTCGACGGAGATATAACTGAAAAATATCTACGCACAGTTGATTTTGGCATTACTCGTTTCGTTTCCTGTGTCATGTATGATTACGACTTACACATGAGATATTCGGCCACTTCTAATATTATTATTTTTAAATTTTATATCCAAGTTTATTTATTTCATAATCTTCTTGTTTAGTGCTAATATGGAACTGGAGGTTTTCAGAAAGTAATTCTTCCAAATTTTGTTCATGACTTATTTTCAAATAATATAAATTAGCTTTAGAAAACTTAGAAAATAAAGTTATTAATTACTAAAATACTAAAATATGTTCAAATGACATTTGAAGTAAAGAAAATAATTTGATTGCAACAAAAGGGAATCAAGAAATAGAAATTTTTTTTGAAATAATAAAGATAAATTCATAATGTAAAGAAAGCTAAAAGATAATAGTGTTTATGAAATAAGTTGTTCCAATTGTAGATTGATTTTGTTGTCTTAAGATTTTATTGATTTGGTGTGTATAGTCCTCCCTTGTTGTCTAATTACTAATAACTTGATAATCCTTTTATCCTTAAGTTGTCTTTTTGCTATAACTACCAATTTCCCTTCATTTTAGCTAATCATCTCTCAGTATCTCCTTAACTTTCATATCCTAGAATTTAGCCTCAAGTAACTTCTTTTCTATTCTCACAAGAATTTTGCTCTAATAGTAAACAGTTTATACATGGCCAACCTCATTATTCTATGCGAACAGACATATAATATATTCTTTTATAGTAAAAATAAACAACTTAATGGAATTCCTTTCCTTAGGGGCATAAATACTGAAGATTTTGTCGAGTATTCATTGACACTATCAAATGCCACTTGATACATTTCCTCTTATTGGAATTCTTCATAAATCTTCAACCATGATAAGTTTGAAAACTCTTTTGTTTTTCTTGAGAGTGAAAGGCCTTACAATCCACTCAAATGTCCCAATTGATCTTATAAGTCCAAAAGTTGTTTTAGAAATATCATGTTATACTATAAAATTTTAGTCATAACCCAAGACAATGCATAAAGAAAAATAAAGAATGTACAGCTATCACATGTATTGATGAATCTATAATCGGCATTATATATGCATCCTTAGAAGTAGCTGCATTTGAATCTTTAAAGTCTACATAAATTATTTTCTATTTTTATTCTTATTGACTATAGGCACGATACTAGGCAACAACTTAATATATTTGGTTGGTATAATAAAACTAGCCTTATATAAAATTTCAAAAAAAAATTGACCTTCAATTTAGCTTCTTTTGACCATTACTTAGAAGATTGACAATGAGGGTGAAATTTTGGCTTTATCAAAAGTTTGTGTTTCACTAATGTTTTACTCAATCCTAACATTTTAGTATAGTCCCAAGCAAAACAATATTTGAATTCTTTCAAGAGTTTTACTAGTTCTAACTTTTCCTTTAAGTCCAAGTCTTTGTTAACAAAGACTTTATGGAATTTTCTTGAATTTTCCAAATTCACTTCTTGTAAGGATTCTTGACTTTGACCCTTACAATCATCAAACTTCTCGATTCTTGATTTTGACCTTTACAATCATCAAACTTCTCAGGAGTGGATTTCTTTGAATCATTTGTGTTTCCTCTTCTTCAAAAACCAATTCTATATTATTGCATCTACTTATTTCTTTTGAATTCTCCGAGCTTTATAGCATTTGATATTTAATCTCTGCAATTACAGCTACCTCTATTTCTTTTTCATAAGAATTCACTCATCAAGTTCCTTTATAATAGGAATCTTTATTGGCTGAGGAAGCAACATAATGGTAGTTGTTCCTGTAACATCCCCTCACTTATGGGAAAGGGCAATTTGGTCATTTTGAATGGGTTAGAATAATTGAAAGTGTTTCTGAT
>JAOQMS010000003.1:18148922-18159400 GCA_027563885.1 Erythroxylum longipes
ATAAAATAAAAAATTAATAAAATTTTTATTAATGAAAATAGAAAATATATAAAAATTATTCGTTAATTGTTTGTATATATTTCTATATAAATAAAATATAAATAAATAATTTTAAATATAAATCATATATAATAGAATAAAATTATTAGATAGTTAATAATAATATTTTTATATAATTAATAATAAAGTGTATATAATTAATAATAAAATAATAAAAATTTATTAAAAATTTATTATTTTAAAATAGATATTAAAAAATTATTTGTCACAGTTGTGACTTAAACAACTGTGACTTTTTAATTGGTCATAATTTCTGTTTTAAAATCATAGCGTCAAATCTCTTGCAATAATCATTTTAATATTAGAGGTATAATAGTCATTTATTATACATTACATTCTATTCCATTCATCTTCTAAACAACTTTTTATCACTTTATATTATGAACAATTCCATCCATCTCAAATAACATTTTACTATATTGTATTCTATTCTATTATAAACTATTCCTTTTGTTTTATTCCGTTCCATTTCATTCTATTAATTAACATCCAATCAAACAGGTCTTTAGTTCAAAAAAGAAACAGGTTTTGTGGCCGTTGCAGGCCTAGACCCCAAGTTGGCGACAAAACATACCAAATAAGTTGTGTTTATGCCCATTACGAAAGGCGATAGCAAGAAACAAACAGGCCCATTCTTAGGCCTTCTTAATATGTAACCATAAATCGATGCCTCCATCCAAGTCCAATACACCAAAATAAAGTAACATCTGTAATTATTTTAAGTTGGAAGAAGCCAGGTGAACTTTGACTTGTCCGTTCTAAATACAAAATCTAATATCTGTCTTTCACATTAGCCCTTCAATTAAAAAAGTATTTTACATTGACCTGATCGTGTCATCATTCCGTTTCCACGGACAATTTTATGAACGGATAGTGTACCTTTTGTGCCTAACTGCGTAGGAACTTGCCTTTATGCTACCACTTAATCTTCAGTTACTGCGTTTATGTATATGTTAATGCAAAAATATTCTGATATTATGCCCTTATATCTCATCAAATGATGCCTCACCCAACCTTTTTGTGAGCTGCAACTTCGATTCGCTGGATTGCTCTGGAATAACAAGCAGCACGTTGTACCCACTAACTTTACTTCTGAATAAGGATATACCAGAACGGCCCTCGTATATATACATATATAAGATTTTAATAATACAATGAGATATGTAATGCAACAATTCAGCATAGGGTCTTAGGCTTTATCTACTGCAAAACAAAAGGAAACCCTTAGAAAAGGCATATATTCACTGAGATTTACTTTAGAAAAAGATTTCATTCTGGAGTTTGATTATGTTTGGGAAAAAAAAAAGGATCTAATTTGCCTTGCAACTTTTACATCAAGTGGACAATTCACCTTAAACTACTTTTTTTTTTGTTCTTTAAATGAACCTCATACTTTTCTTAAACTGTATTTTAACCCAATATGCTGAATGATCCGCACATTCCAAATTTAAATGTTGAGCGATTTTACATTAAGTCTTGATAAGAGATTAAACTTTGTACTCTTAATAACATTTAAAAGAAAAGTTTAAATAATTTTTTAAAACTTTATCAAAAATGCAAATTTACTCTTAAGATTGATATATTATAAATTCATTGTTTTATTCATTTTATTGTATAAACTAATCTAATTTGTTTTATAGATCAATTAAATTTATCTTGATCATTTAACTGAAAAATTTAAACGCTTACACTGAATTGAAAAAAATCTTAAAATGTTGGATACTTTAAGATAGATTATCTCTTAAAAGATTAATCAAAAGTATGAAAATTTATCATTTGCTAACTATATTTTTAACATTCAGGCATAAATCCTCGTAATGATTTTAGTTAGTTTTCGTGAGTAATAAATTATTACATCTTCAAAACGAAATTATGTATGCCAAGATGAAAACTATAATTAATAATTAAATTTAGGGAATAACTAATCTTAAAGTGCCCAACATTTTGAGATTTTTTTAATTCAGTTTTCAATTTTAAAGTTTTTAATTAATTGATCAACCCTTCAAAATTTTAATAGTTCAGTTTAAAATGTTAGTTCTATTAGTAATTTGTTGATTTGATTAACAAAATCTTTTTTTATTCATGACACGTAGATTTCCATCTAAAACAATAATAGTCATTGTTAGACTACAGTATAAAGATTTTTTCAAGTGGACATCATGAGCAACAAAGATTTTGTGAACTAAATTAGCAAATTACTAACGAGGGTAACTTTTTGAGCTCAACTGTTATAGTTTTAAAAGGCTAATTATTGAGTTGGAAAATTTAAAAGTTTGAATACTGAATTTTTTAAAAAAATCTTAAAAAGATTGAGGATTTAAAATTTATTGGATTCAATTGAACTTTTTTTTTATTAATTCATGATACAAAAAATGAAGTTTCCGCTCTAATCTTCATGATTCGTCCCAATGAAGTTTGGGATTATTATTTTTAAAACGGAAGTATTATATTTGTTTGATTGCTTAATATTTTATATAAAGCTGCATTCACTTCCACCATTTACTTCCTCCTCAACTCTGGAAAGTTTACTAGCCAGGAAGAAGGGAAATACCAATTGGCTGGCTCATTAACTAGATTAGATCGGTATTAAACGCCAAGATTCTTCGGCTTAGTCTCTCTCCAAATATGAAATATAGATGGAATCTTTAACATAATTTTATGAGGTTATAATTAGTTAATTTTCTTAATTTAGTATACTTGTTTGTATAGTTTTAACTTGAACTAGATGTAATGTTCTTTTAATTTTGTCTATAGTTAATCCAATACTCATTTTCAAAAAAATAATTTTAAAAAAAAACATGTGAACGAAATTAGGAATTTAATGCGTCCTATGCACTGAAGTTGTTAGTGGTGACTAAAAAGTTATATTTTATAAATAATAATTAAAAAGTTTTTATACTACCCACTTCTTGGATGATAATTTAGCCTTTAATATGGAAACACTTGTTAAATTATCGTTCAATCAACGATTTTATGGTTCTAAAAAGGTTAAAGGTTAGAATGCTGACAACAAAATGGAAATTTTTGTTGCAGCAGATGTTGAAGTGATTGAGACTCGCAAGTCAACCATGTAACTATAGCATTACATGACCCATCGTCCGGATTGACATAAAATCACCTTTGATATATTAATTACGTGAAAATATTGTAATCTATAGGTACAGAACCGGATGTTGTCTAAAATCCAAGAACAGGCAAAAGAAGAAAGGAAAAAGGAAAGACGTAATATTAATGCTTGCCAATGCCATGAACAGGGTGTTGCAGATGCAGGTGCTGGCACACATTGACATGATTACTGAGAGCCACCATTGAAGCAAAAACACCTGAAGCATAGGCTCCACATTTGATGCCATCACAATTGGTGAAACAATGCAAACTCAGGATAACCAAATTGGATAGGCACAGCACAGTCTGTGATGGTCTCACAGAAAAGCTAGAGAACAGTACTTAGAGGGGGTGTTTTAGTGGACAGCCTTTTTAAGTGTGTTCTTTCATCTCTTATAGTAGCTATTTGCATGATACCACTACCACCAGCACCTCCACCACCATTTGTCTTCTTGCCTCCTCTCTCTCTCTCTCTCTCTCTCTGCTATTATGAGCGTAAGCAGCATTAGTTGACTGGCTATGGGGCCTCTCTTGGTTTCAGTGCGAATGGAACCTTTTGATCAGACAACACCCGCTGATGCAAAAGGTTTGATTTCATCTTCACCATTTTTAGTACACCTGCGGAAAAGAAAAGTCTGTAACTTTTCTTCGTATTTCTTGGATTCCCTAAGTCACATGTGTAATTTACGTAAACTCTAACTGGTTCAAGTTGGTTGGAGGGTCTTCTAAGAAATGTTAAAAATTAAGCTTTGACAGACAAATTTGAGGCTTACAATTTGGTGTACGATGGACTAGATGTATCATTTTCAGGTACTACTTTTCTATTAATCATATTTATCAAATGCAAGAACACGTAATAGTTAAATGTCCTGGTTAGTGGAATTTGATTGTCTAGCCAATGTATGAGACGAGTAGAGGAAGAAGAAGAGAGAAGAACGCAGCTATTGCATTCCCTTCTGATCTCATAAAAAAGATGGAATGAAGGCATAAACTAGTCAACCACACAACAAAACACCAGGAACATTGACACTAGATGCTATCGTGCTATAGGAAAAAGCATCTCTCATTTTCAGTGAAGCAAGTCTACAGAGGTAGCGATGGATTGGCTTGAAGACTCAGCTCTGAGGTGTGCAGTATTGCAGGGGACCTCTTCAAGGTCTCTTAAAGCAGAGACAGTATAAGGGCTGCCAATTTGCAAGTCAGTAAGCATTTGCCGAAGATCAGAAGCCTCTTCTTTGAGTCTTGCATTCTCTTGAAGAACAAGATCATGGCACTCAGATACGTGGTTCAACTTGTCCATCAGATTGTTGTTCTCACTGCGTAGCCGAACAACCTGAGACCATAACTCATCTAGGTGTCTTTGTTTCCTCATCCTCGACCTTCGAGCTGACTCTCTATTCGAAATCATTCTTCGCTGCTTCCTCTCGTCGATGATGCTAAGTTGATGTTCCTGATCATGAGCTTCATTGGAAGTTGATGATGAATTATTGCTGCTAAGACTTGATGACTGATGCAGAGTGAATTCGTGTGCTGATTGAGGAAAGGAATAGGTCTGCAAATTGGCTAATAATCTATTGAAATGGATGTAGTTCGTTTCTGTGATTGCGCCAAATTTAGTTGGCAAAGGAATTGAATTCTCAGGTGAGTGATAGTGAATTCCGGTTAGTTCACCAGGAAGCATGGCTCCAAATCAGGATGATAGCAGTTTAGGGCTGTGTATTTGGTTTTTGTGGAAGGATAGAATCAGCAGGAGGAGTGCAGGGGTTATATAGGAGGGAAAAGGCAAATGAAGTGGGCCAAATTTCACCAAGAAGACAAGAGTAACAGTATAATCACTAGAGGTTTACATGAGCAAGAACTTGAACAATTCTTGTGGATGAAAACATATCCTATGTATTCCCCTTGTGACTAGACATGCATATAAACAAACATACATATACTAAACTATACGATATTTGAGTCTCTTTCCAAGACGGATAAGGAGATGTGCATACATGTACTTTTTACTGTTTATGTATGTTTTGAACAGATAATGTCATGCATGAGAACCACAAGAATGGAAGTTTAGTAATCTGGATAATCATTTTGGGTGTGTTTGATGATGTGGGGGAATGCAATTATTTAAAATGAGGACTACTTTGGCAGGAGAAGAGAAGGAAAAGTTGGCGAATAAGAAATATAGAAATATGACGTTAAAGTCAATGTCAGGGGGGTGGTTTTCTTCAGGAGCCTGGACCAATTCAGAATCATATTAACACTTCAAGCTCTATCAACCAATAACACCTTGTGCTTCATGACGCAAGAAAGTTCAGTTTAAAAGTTGTGTAAATTAAACATCGTTTTTATTACAATTTCGGTGACTCACCCAGCACTTGATGCTGGGATTGGAGTGGTCCATTAGATTGGAGCTATCAATTTAGTTAACATCCAGTACCTAAATCCCAACTATATATTTTAATGAACGTAACTAGAACAACCAAAATCGTATGCAGATTCCTAATATATGTTGTGTTATTCAGTTAACAACATCTGCTACTTATCCTTCGAGCCTTACTGGGCTACCTTCCTAGGAAATCCCACTGGAATAAAGGGAAAAAGTAAAATATGCTTAGTGGGGAGAGTGAAGCAATGTCCAAGAACCCAAGCCATCTCGCCGACATGCACATTAATGAAAATTGAACGACCTCTTGCCCCACCAAATATAGTTTTAAAGGTGTCTGTAACATCTACTTCAGTAAAAGCAGCAGCTAAATGCAGTATAGCATATAAATTATCGGTACAGTACATTGGTTCACTTGCGTAATTGTGTGTTGTCAAGGAATAAGTGCCTTCTTCTAGATTAATTTACCAATTTCTTATATTCTACCACACAATATCAGCAATAGCTACTTCTATAGTTAATCACCTAATTAAACTACCTTATCAGATACCGTCACATCAGCGACTAATACGTTGGAGTTCTGGTACCTCACTCAAACATTAACCGGCAATTTCTTATTAGAGATTGTTGCTTATCAGAATCTTTTATTGACCCACTTGCTAAAATGTTAAGGTTATTAGTATAAAAAGAAGATTAGATCAAAAAAAGTCCTGCCAAATCCTAGAGGCAGCAACTTGCAGACGCAAACGTTTTTGTTTTTTCTTTGAATATTCTGTGTTCATGACTTTTAGCTTAGCATCCGTAATAAACTATGCTCGCGGTGTAGGTGATTCTCCACCATGGTATTTCCCTTGAGCACGTTATTTCTCTGGTGGATCAGAATATCTATATATTTATTTTATGAGTTAGGGAAAATAAAGAATTAGATTCCACGACACTCACCTTTAACAATCTAATCTAAAACATGTGTTTGGGTTCATGATTATCACCTAGCAGACATATATGTGTTTCTTTGCGCATCTTTTATGTGTGCGTAATACACAACAGCTGGTCTTGAGATGAAGTATAAAATTACATTAGTCAATTAGCCATAAACCCGATAAAACAAATTTGAGGATTAGTTTTATCACAACAAACTTAACAAATTTGAGGATTAGATTTATCACCCTCCATCAAGTTGAGCAGGTTTGTCAAAAATTGTTAACTTGAATCTCATATGCTGAAAAATGTACTTTGATGTAGGCCTTATTAAGATGTCAACAATTTGATCATTGGTTTAAAGATATTGCATATGAAGTTCCCGCTTAGACACCTTACCAGGAACACTATAGAAATCAATTTCAAGATGCTTGGAGTAGGAATGAAAAATTCACATAATTGTAAGATATGTGGCTGACAAATTATCACACTAAACAATAGGTCTAACTTCATAAATTGCTATTGCAATGGCTTGATACTTTGCCCCTGTAGAGGAGCAAGCAACTATTTAAGTAATATTACCATATTTTCCTTTGATTATTGGACTCAAAACAAACCAACTTTCAATTTGATCTCTATATAAGATTAATGGTTTTGAGATTGGAATATTTTGATTATAGATGATTTATGATTTTATGAGTCATTAATATAAGTCACACTATACTACTATTTACAAAAGAGTTTAGTTAGATTTGTTTAAGCTCATGATTTGAAAGTAATTAATTGATAAACCAGAAATGGGTACATAGAGTAGTCTTTAATTAATTGCGGGAAGTGTTCCTTGTCAATATATGTTTTTATTCCCAATGCAAATTTTTATCCCAATCCACTTTGGCATTGTTTTTGTTAACATTTTATTACAATATGTAATACAATATGTTAACAATTACATATATAATCTTTTCATTACAAAATAACTCAACACAATTAAGTTTTGTTCTAAGAGACATTTCATCAAATACCTTAACCCTAATCCTAAACCCTACATTTCATCATACATTTCATCAAGCAATGCCCTTTAACCCTAACCCTTTAACCATAAACTTTGTCTAAAGAACTAAAATCAAAATTTCAAGGAGCAGATATTTCATCGAACACCTTACATGCATCATAATTTTATCCCAATATCACAACCAAAAAAACATCTTGTCCCTTCTATCACTAACATTTACTCCTTAAATTTGTTTTTTAATGACATAATACATAAATAAACGAAATACCTAACTAAATTTTCATCCAATATACAATAAACCATTTTGTTTTACAGTGGAAAAATACCTCAACTGAAGTAGAGATGACAGTAGCCGGAGACATGACGACGGTAGACGGTAGACGGAGAGAAGAAAATGGCAGCTGACGGTATGGGAGAGAAGAAAATCGAAGAAGAAGAGGGGGGAGAGGGGACTGTCGGGGCTATTAAATGTAAATGAAAATGACGTCGTTTGGTTTAAAACGCTGAAGGAGAAGAAGATGACGATGTCTACATTTTGGGTTTAGCGACGAAATTTACCGACGGACAAACTTTTGTCGGTAATTTCCCGCTTTGTTTATCGACGGACAAGACATTCCTTTGGTAATGTCCGTCGCAAATTTTCTTGGGATGATTTCCTACCATAATTACTGACGGACCACTTTTTGTCGGTAATTTGAAAATTTTCCGCCTTATTTACCAAGGTTAAAATCATACCGTTGCTAAATTCTGTCGCAAAGTTTGCTGGGGTGATTTCCCTCCATATTTACTGACTGATATTTCTACCGCCGCTAAACGAAAATTTTCCCGTCAACATTACTGACGGAAGATTTTTTTCGTCAATAATTTGCAACGGTAACTGTTCCGTCAATAATTTTCCATCGCTAATTCCTATTTTTCTTATAATGTTTGATGTGGCAGTCACTGGCGGTTGAACCCAAGAAGGTGGAGAGAGGACCCAAGATGGTCACCAAATTAGCTTCACTTCTCGACGAATAAACAAATTTTGGACCTTTATTCCTTTTTTTAAAAAAACTTTTCGGTTTTTTGCATTTCGTAATTAAGTTATAAAAATGAGTATATAATATTATATAATACAAATAAAGTGGGTAAAATGGTAAAATAATAGTAAAATGTTTTATTTATATGAACTCTTCATAATAATCTTAAAATGAATTATAATTTGGAAGTATGCGGTGATTATTTTTCTGAAAGGGAAAGAAAAGAAGGCTTCAGGATCACTAGAATGGCGTGATATTCTTTTGTCCTGGTTGATATTTTTCATGTCTCAGAGTCTGTCTCGGATCCCTCTTTTGGTACACGTTTGTGGTCTGTTCAGTTGGTCTTTTTGTACTCCTAAACACGAATTCCTCTCAAAAACACTCGTGAGTTCATTAATTTTTTTAACTGTTTAAGTTGAATTTGTTAAGTGACCCTTTCACCACAATAGCTTAAGCTTTTGTATGAGGTCAACTTAATTGGTTTTATATATTCTCTAACACACCCCCTCAAGTGAAAGCCCTTTGGGCTTGAAACTTGCACAGGCCTATTTTACCTTGTGCTTAATTTTATAGGTGAGTGGTAGGATTCGAACTCAAGACCACTTAGTCATAGAGGCTCTGATACCATGTTAAATGACCGTTTCACCACAATAACTTAAACTTTTGTATGAGGTCAACTTAATTGGTTTTATATATTCTCTAACAGGATGTTCTTCAAACTTTGTGAGTTTTGACCGTCAAATTAGGGACCTGTTAATGCAAACACGTGAACCTTAGCATTAAAGACTGGTTTATTAGTAGGTATGCTAACATGTTAGATTGGTTTGGGTTGAACTCGTAACTAGTTTAGTCAGGTTTGATCCCTTCTAAAATGTAATTTGAGTTTGATTTAATTTCGGTCTAAGCTTAATTTGCATGGTTTGATAAATTAAATTAGTTTCAAGTTGAACAATTTTGACAAGACATTCTTTTCAACTTCTTCTAAAGCATCACACGCCTTATCTAATTGCAAGAAATTAAGAAATGAAACAAACAATTACAGGAGAAATAAATCGTGTGTAGTGAAAAAAGAAGAATTGGGATTGAGAAAACCATTATTATGATAAAGACTTACATAATCTTTCAAAGGACGCATGCAAGAATTGGCCTGTAGTGGGCTTATCAATGAATTATTGTGTCTTATTTTCGTACAATAATTGTGTATTATTTTTTTACAATTATTCAGTCTTCCTCAAAAAGGACAAAGGTAACTATTCGATTACCTACACTGTGAATTGGATTGGAATCGAAAGCAAGTGGCACGCAACAAAAATATCGGAAGTCAAAATTCCCCATATGACGTCATGTCCACTAACAATGAAATCGTTTTCAATGTGAAATTATTGAGATAGCTTCAGCAAATGGTGATGCTCACATAACATGAATTTAATCTTACTTTTTCTACTTGTTTTCTTAACAAGTTGGCGCAATATGGCCAAAATTTGGCTGGAATATGATCGATCATCCATTTCCATTCTTCCCAAAAGGTAAATTTATGTCCATCAAAATACAAGTTATGAATAATATGTGAGGTTAAGAAGTTCGTTGTGAATGTTATGATTATTTGGAGTATGTCATTAAAATGCAGGAGGCATATAATCTCATCCACTTAAATTAAAATGTTGTGATCATTAAGTTTCATTTGGGTTCGGGATACCAAAAATAGGTAGACATATCATAATATTATTGTACAAAGGAAAGGAAAAAGTTTATACAAAGGGCCAATGCAGCTAATAGATCAAGTACAGTAGTTTGTTCCATTTATCTGCTCTAAAACTAAAACCAACATGACCTAATGAACAGGTACATATAAAAGTAACAAAGTTTCCACTCAAATTGCAGCTACATATTTCACTTGAAAAATTTAGCCTTCATATTTGAATATTTGAGGTTAATTTATCTCTAATTCAAATTTGATAAATTTATTAATTTTAATTAATTAATA
>JAOQMS010000003.1:18174304-18191180 GCA_027563885.1 Erythroxylum longipes
TTCCTGGGTATTATCGAATCGGTTCACTTCACTAGTTGTTTACCTTAGAGGGAAAAATTACCCGATTTTCCCAACAGTTCTCGCAAGTACCAAGAGCCACAAGCCCCTATGCCCCACCATTAATTAATAACATTAGACAATTCGCTAATGACACTAGTGCATACGCATGTACTCGATACGGGTAATGTGGAAAACCCACAATGCTCTACTTACCATCATTATCGTTTTCTTTGAACCTAACTTTGTTGAACTGATGTAAGCATGTCAACCTCAAAGCTTTTATCATCTCCATTAGCAACGTTAATTGCATCACCTAAAGTTAAGGCCAGTTAAAGAAGAGCTGCAGTTCTGTTTCTACCATTGTATAAATGATTGTTCATTGGTTTTTGCTAGTCAAATTTGTTAGTTTATGTTCTTGCGGCAATTGATTTCAATTTTAATGTACGAAATTATTATTTAATTAATAAAAGATATTATTTATCTTTATGTATTAAGTTAATTACATTTGATGCTTTAATATTAAAGCTAAAATTCTTAGAATAATTATTATGTACTTGAAATTATGATGAGATTATAATTATAAGATTTAATTTACATTTATTTATTATTTTTAAATATTCTTAATTATAATTTCATCAAGACAGGAGGATATTGATGAAGCGGTAAAATCAACACACATTATATTTCTTTATTATAAAAAAATAATTGATCTCATAAATTAAAGTATAAAAATACTTAAACTAATGTGTGAGTACTTATTAGAGTATAATTTCACTGAACTGACCCGACTATGAGGATTTTAAAAAAAATATTACTTATACTTATGTGAATTTCCTCATAATGATGATTGTATAATTAATCATTATATTTGAGATTACTAATGTATCTCATGTGAGAATTACTATAATTTGATACTACTTATGAATTGTCCTAGATAATTCAGTCAGTAGTACTTGGATACAGTATAAATCATTTGGAGATAGTTGAGCAAGTCAATAAAAGATTCGTTACTCTAAAGTAATCAGAGAGAATGTTCTATTATTCTTGATTAGCAGTGATTTATGGAATTCTCTAGTTAGATTGAATCAACATTTAAAAAGGTACTTTCAAATATCAATTATAAATCAATTACTAATTAACAAGAATGAATATGAATGGATCCAAAAGAGTAGATATTATATCCATACTCTGTCCAATTGAAACATTAGAAGATGAAAGGATTAAATTATATAACATAACCATGTATAGACAGGTTAAGTCAAACAACTTTGATATTCTTAATATTTGGATAATCATAACATGTTGCTATATATTAACATTGATTTATAATTATAAATTGATTAATTGGAGAATTAAAGACAAATTAAAAGGAGTTTTAATTTATCTAATTCTAATTGACAATCATTTTAAATTATAATTCTGATCCTAGATTATAATTTTGATTCTGACTCAGAATCAGAATTATAATTTAAAATGATTGTCAATATATTACGGATCTAATGAGTCACACATAAAGACTTATTTATGAAAAAAATCAATTTCAATTAAGTTAGACTTAATTATAAAGTTTGAGAAACGTTAGGGATCAAATATAAGATATTTGATTTTATTAAAATTAATATTTAATTTTAATAGAAATTAAAAAACCTGTTGTTTTTTTTTTCTATAAATAGAAATATGCATGAAAGAGCTAGCACTTCTGCTTAATTTCTCTCAAGAGTTGAGAAAAAGTTTTGTGGATATTGTTAGAGGTTGGACGCATAAATAACTGGTGGTTGAGACATCCAAAAAGTTTTAAAAGGATTTTAACAAGAAAATTAAATTAGGTACGATTGCATATTTTATGATTCTCCTTTAATTATTCAATTATTCGGATGTAATTGGAAACCATACAAATTTTTTTCCACTGTGATTCAGATAGTCTCTAACAAAATTATGAACATTTCTTTTAGGTAATGATATGAACATTTAATTGGAAAACAAAGCTAGACTATTACCCCATCTGGGTTTCAATTATTTACTTGGCAAGACCAAGAAAAAGTTTTTTTTATATTTTTGGAGTCATGTGGCTATTAGGTTGGTTATCTTAAAGAAATTGCATGGGTTCTCTTTATCATAGAAAGAGGAATAGTTTGTGTCTATATATAATTCCTCTCGACGAAATGGTGCCGAAATGATTATGATCGAATAATCTGGCCCCAAAAGGAAAAAGAAATATCATCAGGTTTGAGGGAAGTGCAAATTTCACACAACAAACCAGAGCCATATATAGTAGCCAAAGCCATGAATTATGTATTATTTGGTCATAAGTGGTGATGATTGCAATGTTTGATAGCATTTTTGAGAATTGGGAACAATGAGAAGGGCCACTGGTGTCCGTAGTTTCATATAGGACAAGTCTATTCTTTGGACTTTTCCTCTCAAACATACAGACAACTTACAATCACTAAATTATCATGCTTGACTTGTTCATATTTCTAAGATTTCTTGCTCCTTCCATGTCTTGCTGTGAGATCACAAATGCTAAGGGTCCGATCCATCTTCATATGCTCTTATTATTTAAATAAAAGGTGACCAGGAACTCAGTGATTATTAATTTCTCACTTGACCTTTCATTGTTCTTTCTGACCACTTATTAACCTTTCGTAAGTCCCAAGTTCTACAAAATTTTCTACTTACGCCTTTTTAGGCACTAGTCATTACAACTAGCTGTATTTCCACGACTTGCCTATTGTGTTACAGCTCTTAATAAGGTACTCGTCATGATTGTCAAATTTCAAGCAATATTAACGCTAGGTAATTTTCCCACGTGAATTTGTTTGTGCAGAAATTCGATTTTTATATTATGCAGAATTTACTTGCCTCTCTTGATCAGTAGATTTTATTATCATCTTACGAAAAATGCGACCGAATAGTGAAAGACAAGATTATCAGAACTTTGTATCTGATATGTCAGAACTTTCATGATATTTCCATTTTTTTATTAATTTGACACAGGTGCAGATAGACCCCATTGGCCCAACAGTCTTCTAATACGCAGATTTATCAAAGAGATTGTCTATAGGAGAGGCGTTGACTGTTATTTTTCTTGGCAAAACTTGAAAGAGGATAGGTTTAAGAAATTAACGATTGATAGTCATATTTTGGTGTCAAATGTTGACGTTTATGTAAGGTACCTAGCTGAAATGTACATCACTACCTACAAAATTTTGTGGGTAGAGCAGCTTAGATACGTACCAGAATGTTGGTCTTAAGGTATGCATTCAAGTTTCTTCGTTCTACTTATGGTGGCTCTGAGAATTTCCTGACAGAAGTGATAGGGGCAGCGACCAAATAATATGCCATATTTGTTGTTCCCTTCAAATACATACACATTCCTTACCCTTTTCATAAATTCATCTCTCGCACTACCACAGTTAGTTAGAGAGGCAAATGCATCTATCTACGGCAGTTCCAGTTACTCTCAGCCAGAAATTCATTCTTAACCAATTACCATGTCCGCATGCTCAACTCCTCGTGTCACCAAGCGCATTTATGCTTTATTCTTCTATTATGGTTTTGTATACAATAAAAAGCGGTAATGGTGTTCGGCTCCCCAAACTCATAAAACTTTTCACTTTTCTGCAACTCCTCACGTTACTAATTTTCTTATCTTCCCACTACTTGTCAACTCGTAGGCGTTTCTCTTCTTCTTCTTCTTTTTTTGTTTTTGATTAATATATTTTTACGAAGGTACGTAGTTAAAACTAAATATTTTTATGTCAAGTTTAAAGAATCAAGAAGTATTGTTTGTTTTTGATAAATATGAATTTTACATCTTCAATGTCCTATGGGCTAGGGAAGAAAGATACGTCTAATTAAAAAGGCTCATGGACGTAACATAATTGGTCCTTGAAAACCGAAGAAAATATAGACGGAGAGTACTGACCAATTTTTAAATCGCTTACATTGTACAAGTGGTCATGTCGTGGGATTCTGGCCCATGATGGCCTTATATGTGCAATATTCTCATTAAAGAGGTAGCCCGGTTTGCTGCACTTTCACACTCGAGCTTGAGATGGCCTAATCCACTACTTTAAGCCTAAAAGGGGAAGTTTGGCGAACGGGGTTCAGCTTTCAGCATGGAATAAGTATAGCAGTGGTTAATTAATTTGAAATGACGAGGAAAGAATGTGAATAACTTCAAGATAAGGTAATACTAAATTTAGAAACTAATAGAACTTACGATTTCTTTAATAAGTGAGTTTGGTAAATGACCCCCAAAGGCTATTGGTATTAAATTTGTGTTTTAATTTCTTTTAGTAAATTTCTGATCAAGGACTGTCATTGACTAACATCTGAAAATTGCAACCAGTCACACGCAGACGAATGACTGTTCTCTTGGAGTGTCCTTCCGCACTATCTTTGCATTTGCAGTAGCCATCATTGCAGTGCAGCCTTAGCATCGTCTCTTGTCAAATTTACACTCTTTTCCTAATTTCACAGCCGCTGTTCCCCTTGCGAACCTACATTATTATAACATATAATTTTGGTTTTGGATCTATAAACTTGAAAAGAAATTGGGCAAACATTTCCACAGCCTAATATAAATCTTAATTTCTACATGCGTATCCTTTAACAATGGAAATAGTTCTAATGCACCAAACTAGTTCCACAATTTGAAACTTAATACATAATTGGGAAAAGATTTGAGGCACAATTGTCGTGGGTTGAAAATTCAAATTGATAAAAGAGTATTAGTTACATATTAATGCATTTACATAATATAATATTTAATTACCCAATTCAAAACATTATTTGAAGAATCTTGAACATATAATCTTCACATTATATTACGTAATATTTACTCATAATATTTGTTGAAATTGACATGTCACAAATATGTTTATGAGCAAATTGATTTCTTTTTCTTAACTCTTTTGTTTACGGATGTTTTGATGGATGAATTATCTTCTGTTCAGTGTAAATCTTAGTGTAAAAATTATCTTGACCTAATCATAAGATAATCATAAAATTAAATAACAAGACTTAAAATGCACAATTTTTTTTTTGAAAGTTCAATATAACTAACTTTGTATGATAAAATAAAAAATGTGAGTTATGATGGTTATATATTATTTATGCAATATACTTCCTTCCATAGATGTCACAAACATTAATCACCATAACTAGTTCTATAAATATGATATGAATAAATTATGTTATGGTCTGCAATTATGTCTCGTAACCTTTTCTATTAAAATATCAAAATATAAATATGTACACTATTATAAAACATGAAATCAATGATATAGAATCAGAAATAAATAAACAAGTTCATATTGCTAGCATCATCATAAACAAATGACATTCGCAAGTACATCCAAGACCCATTCTATGTAAATGTTTCTCAAATGTTTTTGGTTGTAAACCTTTAGTTCATAAATTTATTATTGTCATATCTCTACTAATATGCTCAATAGACGCTCTTTGTTTCTAGACTTCATCGGGATGGAAAAATACTTCAATTCTATATGTTTGACATCTTTTGAATATTTGTTATTGTAAGAAAAAAATTATTTATCACAATAAATTTTTAGTGGCTTGGTAATGGTGTCGACAACTCTAAGTCTTAAAATAAAATTATATATATCCATAATATATCAATCGGAATATTCATATAATTTCATACAATTATTGGAATGCCAAAACATTTTTAATAATATTTCTCAATAAAGAATGCTTATAGCTATATAATTTTTGTAGATTTTAAGGTTTTCCTCTTCTCCTATAATCTTGTATATGATATCTCACCTTTATATGGTAAATAAATTCAAGCATATTAGTGTAACTTATGTCAAACAAATAGAACTTATCTAAACTTATAAGAATATAATATTAAAAAATTAATAAAAATGATTTTCAATTATTATATTTATTAAAATTAATGTTATACCACATAGAGGAATATGAACTTGGTTTACTAAATTTTTTATTGTTTCCAAAGGCACTCAAGAACAATTTGTAGTAGCTTCCCATCTAACCATTACATATTTGAAATACAAATCAAATGAGCAAAATTACATAACATTTTAGGTTGGTAACTTGCTCTACTATAATCAAATTACTAATTAGATTTAAGTCAATTAAACTTTTTAACTCATGACACATGTTTAAAAAGATTGCCTTGCTCATTCTTGAATTCTTATAAATCCTTGTAAGATTCTTATTTAGAAGTTTCAATATCTAATCCTGACTTAATAGAGTATAAATTCTACATAGTTGTTTAAATAAATAGAAGTATATGTACTTTTCCAAAGTTAGAGAATCAAATTCATTTGAGTTCTTAACAGGATATTTATAACAAAAAGTTTTAAAATTGCTAACTGAAAAGGAAAATCTGTGGTCCAAATGGATACATACTTATCATCTAAAGGATTCAGTTTTTGGGAACTCAAACAAAGCCGATCACTATCTTAAACACTCATTCAAATCCTCAAGCTCAGGGAATATATCTGTATGGAGTTCAAATCCAAAATTGAAAATGGAAAGCTTACTAGTTGATAAAAAGGTCATCTTGGGACTTGAACTTTCACCGAAACTGATCACCAACACCCTTTGCGCGACATTCTCACTTAAGTCTGCTTAAGCAAGACTTCAGCATAAAAATTATCTTGACCTAATCATAAGATAATCATAAAATTAAATAACATGGCTTAAAATGCACAAAAAATAATTTTTTGAAAGTTCAATATAGCTAACTTTGTATGATAAAATAAAAAATGCGACTTATAATGGTTATACATTGTTTATGCAATATACATCCTTCCATACATGTCACAAACATTACTCACCATAACTAGTTCCATAAATATGATATGAATAAATTATGTTATGGTCTACAATTATGTCTCGTAACCTTTTCTATTAAAATATCAAAAAATAAATATGTACACTATTATAAAACATGAAATCAATGATATAGAATCAGAAATAAATAAACAAGTTCAGATTGCTAGCATCGTCATAAACAAATGACATTCGCAAGTACAACTAAGACGCATTCTATGTAAATGTTTCTCAAATGTCTTTGTTTGTAAACCTTTAGTTCATAAATTTATTATTGTCATATCTCTACTAATATGCTCAATAGACGCTCTTTGTTTCTAGACTTCTTCTTGATGGAAAAATACTTCAATTCTATATGTTTGACATCTTTTGAATATTTGTTATTCTAAGAAAAAAGTTATTTATCACAATAAATTTTTAATGGCTTGGTAATGGTGTCGACAACTCTAAGACTTAAAATAAAATTATATATCCATCATATATCAATTGGAGCATTCATACAATTTCATACAATAATTGGAACGCCAAAACATTTTTAATAATATTTCTCAATAAAGAATGCTTATAGCTATATAATTTTTGTAGATTTTGAGGTCTTCCTCTTCTCCTATAATCTTGTATATGATATCTCACCTTTATATGGTAAATAAATTCAAGCATATCAGTGTAAATTGAGTCAAACAAATAGAACTTATGTAAACTTATAAGAATATAATATTAAAAAATTAATGAAAATGATTTGCAATTATTATATTTATTAAAATTAATGTTATACCACGTAGAGGAATATGAACTCGGTTCACTAAACTTTTTATTGTTTATAAAGGCACTCTAGAACAATTCGTAGTAGCTTCCCATCTAACCATTACATAATTGAAATGCAAATCAAATAAGCAAAATTACATAACATTTTAGGTTGGTAACTTGCTCTACTATAATCAAATTACTAATTAGATTTAAGTCGATTAAACTTTTTAACTCATGACATATGTTCAAAAAGGTTGCCTTGCTCATTCTTAAATTCTTATAAATCCTTGTAAGATTCTTATTTAGAAGTTTCAATATCTAATCCTGACTTGATAGAGTATAAGTTCTACATAGTTGTTCAAATAAATAGAAGTATATGTACTTTTCCAAAGTTAGAGAATCAAATTCATTTGAGTTCTTAACAGGATATTCATAATAAAAAGAGTTTTAAAATTGCTAACTGAAAAGGAAAATCTATGGTCCAAATGGATATGTACTTATCATCTAAAGGAATTAGTTTTTGGGAACTCAAACAAAGCCAATCACTATCTTAAACACTCCTTCAAATCCTCAAGCTTAGGGAACATATCTGTGTGGAGTTCAAATCCAAAATTGAAAATGGAAAGCTTACTAGTGGATACAAAGGTCACCTTGGGACTTGAACTTTCACCAAAGTTAATCACCAACACCATTTGGACGGTAATTTCAGTTAGGTCCGCTTAAGCAAGACTTCAGCCTTCAATGACCCTCGAAGTGTTTACCTTCCATACTCGAAGAAACAATGCTACGAAAGAAAGAAGAAATAAAGGCAACAAGGAAAAACAATAGAGATACGATAGAAACCAACCTTTATATTACTTTTCCTCAAAAGAATACAAGGAATGCTCTCTCTCTGAATGAGTTGAGAGCAAAGCTCGAATGAGCTATATATAGGCATTCTAACTTGGTTGCCAAGTTATATTCAGAATTCTACTCAAACTGAACTACCTAAGATCGTGCTAAGATCACGTCTATCTCTATCATATGCATCAGTGGACCAATTAGATGACACCCTCATCTAAATAGGACTCTAACTGATAAGATAAAATCTACAAGATAACAGAAAGATAGAGTTTATATTCAACTAGGAAACTAGCATCCTTATCTTTGAAGATATCCACTATCTTCAAATGTTGAGTCTCACTGTAACTCTAACTCTTCGTCATTGCCACATCATCCAAGATCTCCCCACGATCTTTATCTGCTGATGATGCAATGCGATCTTCCTGAATCCCACATAGCATACTGGCCTCATCCAATGCTTCTTACAACAAGTCCGCTAGTCGTAGTCCATCCATCCGAGCGTGGGCTAAGTCCTTAGTTCGTTAAGTCCTTATCCTGGGTCGAGTCAATCCTCACAAGGTTCAAAACTCTACTAAAATTCTCACCAAGTTTGATCCCATTTGCCCACGTTTGCTTTAGTGTTTTCACATGCCTCTCTTATGCGTGTAATCTAGCTAAACTCCATCCTAAGGCTCCTTATAAAGGTCGCTAAGAAGTGCTCCGAAGTTTAAGGGTCTAACAAACCACCCCCACTAGATGGATTCGACGCCCTCGTCGAATTAGTGTGAAGGTAGGCGTTCAGCTGATCTTCAAATTACCACAAGGTTGTATCTTTCTTTCACGTAGCTTCTGCGATAGGTTTACCTTTACACTTAATCAAGAACTTGGCCCGTTGGTTCTTCTTGTGTTGACCTATTGTTCGACGATCTAAGATCTTCTCCACTTGATCCTCGAACTGTTTCCTCACAACTGGTGGCACTCGCTTCACCTGACTCCTATTCAGATCTGATGCATCCTCATAGTAAGGCTTGAGAAAACTAACATGAAAAGTAAGGTGTAACTTCAATCGTCTGGGTAACTTCAATACGTACGCCACATTCCCCACTTTGTACAGCATTTCAAACGGTCCATCATACTTCGGCACCAAACCCCTATGAACTTGCTTACTGGAGATCTTCTTTCAAATCTGTGGGGTTAGTTTCAATAGAACTTTATGTCCCATGTCAAACTATAATGGTCTCCTCCGAAGATCCGCTTGCTTCTTCATCCGTCGAGAAACTTTTCAAAGACTGTCCCTCACCTCATCCAATAACTCTTGCTTCTCCATCGCAAACTTATGCGCTACAGAACATTTGCCACCTGTCCTTTGTTGAACAATCTCCAGCGGTGTGAGAGGCTGTTGTCCTAACACAATCTCAAAGGGACTTTTCTCCATAGCTGAACATTTATGCAAATTATAGCAAAACTGTGCAGTATCAAGTAAATTCAACCAATTACGTTCACTTGCACTTATATAATGCTGTAAGTACTCCTCCAATAAACTGTTGATTCTTTCTGTTTGGCCATCAGTTTGTGGGTGATTTGCCGTTGAAAACTTCAAATCGCAACCCATCATATTAAAGAGACATGTCCAGAATCGGCTTGTAAATCTGGCGTCTCAGTCACTCATAATATTCGCTGGAACTCCGAAATACTTGACCACGTTCTTGTGGAACAGCTCGGCCATAACATCCGAGGGACAAGTCACAGGAGTTGGCACGAAGATCATATACTTGGAGAATCTGGCAACATGGCATACTCAATGCCATGTTGTCTACCTTGGAAACCCACTAATGAAATCCATTGAAATCGACATCCACGGTCTCTCGGGGATGGATAAGGATTGTAGCAAACCAGCTTCCTTCTTTCTCTCTGACTTATCCAACTGACACACGAGCCTCATTTTGATGTAACATTCCACGTTATTCCCCATCTTCGACCAAAAGTGGGAACGAGATAGGAGCGTTAGCATCCGTTGGGCTCTTGGGTGACCAGCCCACTGCGAGTCATGCGTCTCCTTTAACAACTATTTCTGTAACCCAACAAAGCTTGGCACATACACTTGACTACTCTTAATCATCAAAAGCCCATCATCGTCAAGACAAAACCTGCATACAACACCCTTCTTAACTTGAGAAATCAACTTACAGTATATAGTGTCTAATAGAGCTGCCGCTTTAATTTGCTCCAACAGGTTGGACTCCACCCTCGTGATCGAATAAAGGGCTGCAAATACCTCCTTCCTACTCAAGGCATCTACCACGTTGTTGTGCTTTCCCAGTTTATACTCCCACATGAAGTCATACTTAGAAAGAAACTCTTGCCACCTGGCTTGTTTTGCAGATAACTTCTTCTGGGTCATGAAAAATGTGCTAGCAACATTATCTGTTCGGACAACGAACCTGGTTCACAGTAAATATACTCGCCACGTCCCAAGGCAATGCACCACCGCAAGAATCTCCTTTTAGTGCGTCGAGTAACGTTGCTCTACACCATTGAGCTTTCGGCTCTCAAATGCTATCGGATGACCCTCCTGTACAAGGACTCCACCAATGGCTTTATTCGAAGCATCAGTATATACCTCAAATGGAAGATCGAACATGGGTAGCTTCAACACCGGTTCAGTTGAGATAGTGGCTTTAAATTTCTCGAATGCCTCCGCACATGCACTCGACCAATAACACTGTTGCTTCTTCTTCAGTAAGTCCGTCAATGGCGCCGCTTTCTTGGAGTATCCCACAATGAACCACCTATAATAGTTCGCTAGGCTGAGAAAACTTCGCAATTCTTATACTGTCGTAGGAGCCTGCCACTCAACTATTGTTTTCAACTTCCTTGGATCCATTCTGACTTGACTCTTGCTCATCACATGACCTAAGAATTTGATCTCCAACTGGGCAAACTCGCACTTCTCCATCTTCACGTAGAGCTTATGCTGCCTCAGTCTTTCGAACACTCGCCTCAAATGTTCCATATGGTCTGCCATGTTAGTGCTATACACCACGATGTCGTCTAAGTAGACCACCACAAACTCATCCAAGAAATCATACAGCACATCATTTATAAGGTTGCAAAATGTAGCAGGGGCATTAGTTAATCCAAACGGTATAACTAAAAATTTGTAGGATCCATACCGAGTTGCACACGTTGTCTTATGCTCATCTTCCTCAGATATCTGCACTTGCCAATACCCACTCCGAAGATTCAACTTAGTGAACGCCTCAGCCTTTGACAACCTATCCATCAAATCCTAAACTAAAGGTACCGGATACTTATTTTTGATCGTTACCTTGTTCAACGCTCGATAGTCCACATACATTCGAAGTGTACCGTCTTGCTTCTTCTGAAAAAATACTAAGGCGCCGTATGAAGCTTTAGATAGTTAGATGAACCTTGCCTTCAACAACTCACCAAGTTGTTTCCGAAGTTTCTCCAATTCCGTCAGAGACATCTTATATGGGGCACATATAAATGGGAGCGCTTTAGGAACTAACTCAATCCTATGATCTACCTCACGAAGAGGGGGAAGAGTTTTCGGCAACTCTTTTAGCATCACCTCCCGAAACTCTCTCAAAAAACTTGCAACCGCATCAGGGGCTTCCACCACGTGGTCTTCACTAATTTCCTATATGGCAGTGAGATAGGTCTCCATGCCTTTCTTCAACCCTTTCTCGATGCTCATAGCCGAAACATATCTTACCGAAGTTGTAGCATTCGTCATTCCACCATCAAACTTACAACAATTCACGTAGAAGAGATTTTGATCTTGCATTAACATCATAACTCCCAAACTCGAATACAACACCAACTTTGTTGCTTTGAGGAGATCGACCCCTAATATCATCTCGAAATCCTCTAAAGTTATGATAATAAAGTTCATTTTAGCACGCCAACTTCCAATTTTGACTGGAACATTAAAAGGAATTCCCGAAACTACTTGTTCCTTCCCCGCAGGGGTTATAATCTTCAACGGGGCATTGGACACCCTTATGCTCAACTTCTGAACCATCCTTTCCGCTAGGAAATAATGGGTTGCACCTGTAGCCACCATTGCGGTCACGTCTTTCTCCCCAACCTGTACACCCACGTACATTAGTCTATCAAAAGGAACTGACTTGAAACTAGCCATATTAAGCAAGGTGATCAGATTTAGTGTCGCATCTTCCGAAGATTCACCGTCTTCTTCGACAATTAGGCCATTCAGCTACTCCTTTCTCGGGCACACTCTGGAAAAGTTTGGACTGCCACACAAGTAACAAGCAATATTGCCCTTCTTCGAGGACGTCTCCCCGTTCTTAGAGCCACCATTCTGCTTGCCCTTACCCTTGAAATCCCCCATCTTGAAGTCTTTCTTCTTCTTCCCCTCGGTCTTCTTCCCCTCGGTCTTCTCCTATTGGGCTTGGCCTTTGCTCTTGGAATAATTTGAGGAGCTCGCCTTAGATTCTTTGGCCATTCGAAAATTCACTAAGGCATCGGTGTCCACGATTGTACCAACCACATCCTTCATATTTTGCCTCCGTAACTCCATTTGAGCCCACAGTTGTAACCCAGACAGAAAATTGAAGAGATTGTCCTCGTCTGACATATTCTTAATATCCAACATTAGAGAACTAAATGATTTAACGTAATCTCTTACCGATCCATCCTGCTTGAGCTTCTTCAAGACATCTCTCGCGAGCCAAGAAGTATTCATGGGAAGGAACTGATCCTTGAGCTCCTTCTTCATCTGCACCCACGATTCCACGAGAGTTCTACCCGTACTAATCTCCGCAAAGGTCCTCGTCCTCCACCAGAGGTTGGCATCTCCATCTAAGTACATGGCTGTTACATTGACCTTCTCAGCATCTGGTACCTTAACAGCTGGAAAGTACTGCTCCATATCCCACAAGCAATTCTCCAACACCTTAGCATCCCCGCATGACTTCGAACACCCTGGGTTCATGTACCTTCATAGAGGAAAGTTGTAATATCGAGCTTTCAACCCGTTCGACATCTAAAGTTGTAACGGCACGCCTCAGCAATGTAATCTCTAGTTGGGCTTCCTCCTATGCCTTCAACATATTCGCCATCTGTTGCTGCAATTGTTGGATCTGCGCCTCCAACATCTTGAACTGAGTATTGTGAGAAGTGACCTCTTCCTCTTCTTGAGGAATTGGCCCAATGAGTGCTTCCACCCTAGTCACTTGTTTTGTCAAGTTGCCTACTGTCATCTTGAAATTTGGCTTTGATACTAGTTGATACGAAGGTCACCTTGGGACTCGAACTTTCACCGAAGCTGATCACTAACACCTTTTGCACGGCAGTCTCACTTAGGTTCACTTAAGCAAGACTTTAGCCTTTAACGACCCTCGAAGTATTTACCTCGCACACTTGAAGAAACAATGCTACGACAGCATGAAGAAATAATGGCAACAAGGAAAAGCAACAGACATACGGCATAAACCAACCTTTATATTACTTCCCTCAAAAGAATACAAGGAATGCTCTCTCTCTTAATGAGTTGAGAGGAAAGCTTGAATGAGCTATATATAGGCATTCTAACTTGGATGCCAAGTTACATTCAGAATCCCAATCAAACTGAACTGCCTAAGATCATGCTAAGATCATGTCTATCTCTATCAGATTGCATTACGTAGACCAATTAGATGAGACCCTATCTAAATAGGACTCTAACTAATAAGATAGAATCTATAAGATAACAGAAAGATAGAGTGCAACATCCCACTACTATAGGGTACATACCCAAACTTTCAGGAACATAACCTATGATATTGTTATGTTAGAGCAAAACAATTCCAACTTACACATGACATCAACTAAAATCATTTAAAAGTCAGCAAATTTTAAAAACCATTCATTGCATTAATCCACAAAATTTACACTATTTCCTTTAGAAAATTACTTACATAACCTCATACAGGTTCTAACAAAAACAACAAAAAACAAGACACAACACTCCTAGAGCCAGCTGATAGACCTCTGAGCCATAACAAAATCCAAAAGGGTCCTTTAGTCCTGTCTAAGAACTAGGTCTCCTGTCTCGAACCTGAAAAACCACACTGTAATTTTTATGAGTTTTGTGAAATCAATAAGTGAACCATCATCGATGATTTCACCGAATCACATACCCATAATACATATTTTACAGGCACTCATTCAGATCATAAACACATTCCAGATGTTCACACAACATGGGATATCATAAGATCACACAATTCACATTGCTAAGTATAGCAAAACAAATCACATCAATTTATCACTCATTCAACTTTGCAATCATTCAATAAATTTCAGTCTTATAATGTTATATGTATGAGACTCAAATTCTTTCTTATTATTGTGAATGAGTGCCTATCACATACTTATACAAATATTGGCCCACAGGGCTCAGTCAGAATAGAATCACGGAGCATAGCTCTACGTGCAAAACATATATCACGGAGCAAAGCTCTACGTGGAAGCGCTTGATACTGGCAATTCAAGACACAACGCCTTTAACTAAGCATGTATTTAATGAAATGCAACAAATTATGAATATCTCATATATCACAATTTTATACAAATGCTCAGATAAAATTTCACAGTCATCGGACCTAAGTCCGGCATTCAACTTTCGTTGAGAATCAAATTTCGAATTCATATCAAATCAAAACACTCCTAATACATGCCCAACTATTAAACTCCTCGGACCTCAAGTCCGGAATCCAGAGACAACTCACAAACAGTTCAATAATATTGGATGTTTAGCAAATCAAATTAAATTCAAATCAAAACACTCCCAATACAAGCCCAACTATTAAACTCCTCAGTCCTCAGGTCCGAAATCCAGAAACAACTCACAAACAGTTCAATAACATTGAAATTTTAACAAATCAAATTAAATTCAAATCAAATCAACCCTAGGAAATCATCTAGGTTGACTTACTGTACGCTCCAAGAAGCTATTGCCTAGATGGTCCGGCAATGTCCGACTGGCATTCGATGTGCTCCTCTATAACATACACAACACATTTACAAATATCACATTGTTGCACAAATGTACAAGTGTTCTTTTATGCACATCAATGTATAGAATGTATGCGCAATGCATGTTCAATGACAATTTCAGGGTATCATATTGATTCTAATCATCAAAACATTCAGATATCAAGCCCTCATTAATATCATTTGTATTTATAATTTGGACCATTATAAAACAATGTGAAATCAATATCATAACCTAATTGATCACTTCAGATTTTCTACCCATATGATTTCAGGTCAACTTTGCATAATTAATCTGATATGGTAACTGACAAAATTAGGCAAAAATTAATTCTAGAAAATTGTTCACCCATGTCTTAAGTTTCTAATGACTCTAAGATCATCTAATTTGATTTAGTATTCTATGAGTTATTCTCACAATACCACATACTGTGTATATTTGAACTTTTGGCTAGTACATGATCATAACCTCGAATTGTACAACTCATATCTTTCAGATCGGATATCCAAAAATTACAAACTTTATACAATTTAAAGCTAAGATAAAAAGCTACAACTTTGGTGAAGACACCTTAGTCTAATTCAGACTACATCAATACATTTTATTCAATGACAACAGGACCTGATTTCTGTCCCTGGTAGTGCTACTGCCTAATCCACGACTTACTTTCAGGCTCAAGTTCAAAACCTTTAAAGACATAATTCAAATTCAGTTTCTTCTTAAAATTTGTATCCAAATGTCTCTAGTTCAATTTAAATCAAGAATAATTTCATTTGTAAATATACAGATCAAAATATAGCTAAAATACTGAAGCATGTTCAGTAAAAATATTTCAGTTATCAAATTCCAGCACACCTTAGCTTTTTCATCCTAACACATCCTTTCGGGATAACTTTGCATGATCATTGTGACAAGTAAAATGGTGTATTTCAGTAACACTTTCTTATATACAGTTGTTTCACTATGTTTCTAGTTTCTAATAACACCAAAATCGTACAATTTGATTCAGTATACTAAAAGTTATGCCTAAAATAGTTCAGACTATTTTTAAACTGCAACAGAACTCCTAACTCTAATTCCATCCAGATTTTGAAATGTTTAGAGATAGAATTAACATTAGACTTCTTCAGGAAAGTTGTATAAATCTGTATCTAATTTATTCTAAATCAAGAATCAATGTATTTGGAAATATACAGTTCAAGATATAATCAAAATACCAAACTCTATTCAATAAAAAATCTCCAGTTCATAACATTCCAGTATACATCTTCACCAATATCTCATACATTTTAGTCCAATTCACACATCATTCTCAAACCATTTAACATGCCATAAACACTAATCTTTTACCTTCTTGTTCAGTTCTAATTCCAGCTCAAAAAATCACTCCAAATCAGTACTCCAAACATGCAGAATCATCACACATTCAAGATGGAATTAAATGACTTTCAGCTA
>JAOQMS010000003.1:18202658-18214426 GCA_027563885.1 Erythroxylum longipes
AATTTCAGGGACTATTTCATAAATATAAAAAATTGCCCGAAACGGTACCCGGTATTGACCGGTACCAGTACAGTACCGTTTCAGAACTCAATCCAGTACCGAGTCCGGTACGGTATTCGCAACATTGGTTTTTATCCTAACCTCCTCCAATCCCATATGCTGTATTCAAAAGGAGTTGTTATATCAACATATTTCCTCTAATTCTAATGTTTCCTTAGAGGAAAGATGGAAACCTTTCACAATCTAGGATAAGTCCTATATTAGGAATCATTTTATTTTTCATTTAGGACAAGCATAAATAAGCAGCATATATAGGGTGGACAAACATATCGAAAAACCTTTGTATTGGGCCTATGTCTACTGTTTTAAATTTTTTTTAATTTTCAAAAATTTTATTATTTTTCATTTTTTTATAAAAACATTTTTTATACTTCGATTAAAAAATAAAAATGAAATAAACATGTAATGAATAATCAAATGTTGTTTATATAATGATATAACCTACCTTTTAAACTCGATCTAAACTAACTAAATTCGCTCAAAATAATAATTTATTATAATTACCTTAAATCATTAAATCAAGTCAAATTTAATTAATTCTAATCAGATTATATATTTAAGTTAAATTACCATATTAGTGATATTTAATTAGTCTATATCTAATGTTTATGTTGCATGTGATCTAGTGTCATATTTTTAATCAAAGACTAAGTGGAGGCTTTTTTAAACTAAAAACTAAAATATTTTTTAAAGAATTTTAAATTTTAGGTGGTACTTCTAAGATTTCTAAATAAGCCACCATTGCAGTGGATACAGAATGCTGTAACTTGTGGGAATAGTTGGCTTTTTTATTATTTAATGGATAGGTGTTAGCCCGTTAGCACATGAAAGCACTTCACAGCTAGCTGGAAATGGGCCTTGGGTCGAAGGTTCGCTAGATCATACATATAAATCTGATATGCGAAAGCCAAAGGTGACTTAGTAAGTTAGATCTAGTATGACGCCAATTTTGTTAAGAGTTTCGGACCCTGTGCGAACCAACTTGGCTAAAGCTAAGTTTTTGATAGACTAAAGACTTAGTATATACTCAAATGAATGGACGATGATTAATGGGCTTAAAATGGGAAGCATTAGGTCAGACCAGTGTGCTATGAAAAGCTTTGGGCTTGGATGACTCATCATTAACGGTTAGAGATTGTAGGGAGAACATGGATGATATGGCAGATAAGATCACAGCAGATGGACATTAGCTCAAAAAGATAAACCATATAGGAGGATCATCTAAAGATAATGGAAATCTTCATGGATATAGATGTATCATTCCTAAATAGATATAATCTCTTATCTTGTTAGTTCACGAGACTCTCCATCATTTTGTGCTATTTTTGAAGGAAGAATACGATCTAAATGATTTGTTATTTAGTCTCACAAAATGACAAGTCGTTTAGAATAAAATGACAACCATTCCTTAAAAATCCTTTACGCCATGTTAGTGACACATTATTGCCTCATCATTAAAGGTAGGCCTCGTCAGTGCCATGATAGCTTCCTAATCAGTGCCACATTTTGCTGGTAACCTTCTTTGATTTGGTTCAGACTTACCAGTTTGATTCGGTCCAAAAGGATTGGCCACCATTTTGATCGCCCAGTTTAACCCCTTCTCCTTTAGTTCCTTTGTAATCCATACTAGTATATAAGGTCTCTTTGAAGTTTTGAATAAAATTTTTGAGGCCAGAATAAATAAATTACAACTTTATAGACTTGTTTCCTCCCTTTTATTACTTTTTACAACTATATATGACTCTAAACTTACACAATACATTCCAAACCCTATCAATATCATCTTTGATGGTTTAAACTATGATATATGGATTGAGAAAATGTGCACTTACTATTATTGGAGAAATATCAAAACTAACACAAAAGAAAGATGAAGAAATAGATGTATTAAAAAAATTTCTAATATCTTGGGATGGAATAAAGCATCAAATCTTTACATGGTCTTGGAACATATGTGTTAAAGTAATCAAGCTTGATTTTTGATGCTTTAACACGACTTAGGAGGTATAAAGCTTTTAAAAGAATCCTTACTCTATATCTAATGATGTTAATTAGCTTTAACTATATAGAAGACTTTATTAAATGAAACAGCAACTTGGAAAGGCAATTTATTGTTATATGTTTGAATTATCAGGTTTAGGATTAAATAGAATTTGGAGATGCTACTTAGCCCAATCCTAATGCTACTACTATCTATGTGAATCTTTATAATCATCAACATATTTAGCATCAATTGATGACTCTCAGAGATGAGTTTAAACCCATTTTTAGTTCTCCTCTCCATCAAGGATATTTACCATACCTTAATACTATAATCAAGGAGTTAATCACAAAAGAGACTCGACTCAATACATTCTGCATAGAAAAGTATGTTCCATCTACTGATGTCATTCTTACTACTCATACCTTATTCCCTCAAGCTTCTTAGAACTTAGGTAAGAAGATTTATAGAGGATCTTGTAATTTCTGTGAGAATAAAATTCTAGACATGGTAACACTTTCAAGTCTTTTTATCCTACTTCTACTATTGGCGATACCATAAAGGGTTTACCAGAAAGTATCTCTCCTAAATCTTCTTAAAATATCTTCATATTCTTCTTTATCAACTTTAACCAAATTCTAGTACTATATCTTCTCCTGCCCTATCTATCATATCAAGTACTTCAATCTCTTGATATCTTGATTCTGAATTTTGTAACTGTATGACCTTTGATTATTCCATTCTTTAATCTTTAGAAACACCATCCGTTCTACATATTGTTCATATTTATGATAAGTCTATTGTATATGTTCATAATATAGATATTGTCCAAACATTTAAATTACTATTATCTGGCACTTTTCTTTTTCCCAAACTCTCATTGAATCTTATTTCTATTAGACCATTATATGAAATTCGTGTTGACTTATCCTTTTTAAGTTATGGTTGTACTATCCATAAATGGATGAGGTCCTTGTGACAGGGTGTAAGGTTGGATGAATGTTTCAGCTTACTTCTCTAAGTCTCCCATCCAAATATGTTATTGTTTTTAACACTTCTCATATTTAGCATTCTCATCTTGATCATCCGTCTACTGTTAGATTAGGAACTTTATGATCTAATGATTGTTTAATCTCTGTTAAGACTAAAAACTTTGCTTGTGTCTCTTATCAACTTTGCAAAAGTTATACTTTACCCTTTTCTATTATTGATTCCATTTATTTGTTACCTTTTGATATGATTCATTTTGAAATTTGAATCTCTACGCCTCATAAAACCATAGGTGGATTTGTTAGGTTTCGATCATGCATCTTATACGTAATATATATCAAATATACACAGTGGAAATAAAACGGAACCTTAAAAGCCAAATCTACTTATTCATATAGATATAGAAAAAAAAACATGAAATGTAAGATGTTTACATACCTTCTTGATGATCTTCTTTGTTCTTTAATCTTCTCCACTTTAGGTTGTTGTAAACTACAACGATCAATGAAGATTGTCTCTAATGAAAGTCCACATGAAGATAGAAGGATGAAACCTTACTAGGAGATGGCTAGAATTCTTTCTTTGTGCTAGCAAAGACAAGAACTCTTAAGAGAGTTAGAGAGAAAAAGTGTGCGCGTAAGAAAAAGAACCTATCTTTTTCATTTTATATCTTACATAAGATACACGAAAATCATTTCAAGTTTTTGCACCATTTGGCCTTTTATAACCCCCATCACTAATGGAAAGTTATGGGAAGTTAATGGTCATGAATAGCATGCACTAATGGAAGTTAATGACCATGAATAGTATACATTAATGGAATTTATGGGAAGTTAATGACCATGAATAGCGTGCATTAATGGAAGCCAACAACACTTATTTCTAATCTATTCCAGCAATGTTTTCTACCACAATCACATTGCGATACAATCCCAAAACACTCTCTCATACCTTGAATCACCATTCAAGACCATTTTACTCATCCTTCAGATCTCCTATGTGTATGACCCCATTAGGTTCTCGATTATGTTGGCCATTTGAATTAACACCTAATTCAAGAAAATCAAGAGCGGTATCTAGCAACACGTCATGACATCCAATTGACCGAAAGTCAGTGGTTTGACTATAAACTCTTCCATAAGCAATGTTGCCATACAATTTTTCCTTTCACCATCTATACCCCACTTGGTTTAGAGTATGGTCAAAGTGTCAACTCCCACTAGACTTACTACGTCTCATCTAGTCCAAGTGATATTAGATCTTGTCCTGAGGATCTCATTACTCTATGTATCATTGAAGACTCTCTTCATGACATATATTTTCTCTCGCTAGAGACTTCCGAGTAATGACCCCGATAAAAGGCCGTGGGTATTATCTCCTTCTATCAAGAGTGGTAAATCCTTTATTGGCTACTAAATTACCTCCGAATACCTTAAGTTGTATATAATCACTACCCTATGAGTAACCCCTAAAAGGCACTGATGAATGGAGTCAAAACATAGGATCAGTATCTAAGATATCCTTGAGCACCTCAAGTCAAAGGATACTTGCACCATTGCTATGATAAGACTATCATTGACACTGAAATAGAATATCCATATGATTGTCTCATATTAGGTCAATCCAATGTACTTACTACCCTTAGTAAGTATCCACATGTTAACTCTAAACAAATCATGTCTATAATTTATGAGATCTACTGCTTGATCTAATCAAAGAGTATAATATGCGCTAGTCTATCTGGATTGATGATATCCCATCTTATTAATCTTATGACAAGGGAAAATATAGATACTAACATAATTACACATGATAAGAATCTCATTATCATGATCTCATCATGATTTCCTCCATGCTAGGACTTCATTTAATCAACTTCAAATGAATAAACGTATGAACATCGAAATAATGAAAAATGCCTTTATTAATCATAAAATGATTTGTACAATAAGTATTAAAGTTGATTCCCTTTAGAGCACTTCTCTAACAAACTCCCACTTGTACTAAAGCCAATCACCTTGATATCTAATACCATAGGCATGTACATGTGACACAAAACTATTTTGGGAAATAGGTTTAGTCAACGGATCAGCTATATTCTGATCGGTGGGAACTCTCTATATCTTAACATCATTTCTACGAATGATCTATTTAATTAAATGGTGATGCCTATTTGGACTTCTGATGAAACCTCGGTTCTTTCACCTGTGCTATAGCCCCATTGTTATCATAACACAACTACACTAGGCTAGCGATGCTCAGAACCACACCAAGTTCCATGATGAACTTCTTGATCTAAACTGCTTCCTTTGCCGCTTCTGAAGCTGCAATGTACTCCGCTTTTGTTGTCTAATCAGCAGTCGTCTCTTGTTTAGAACTTTTCCAACTAACTGCACCATTATTCAGTATGAATAAATACCCAAACTGGGATTTGGAGTCATCCCTATTGGATCAAAAGTTGACATTAGTATGCCCTCTTACCACAAGATTACCTTCTCCATATACCAAGAATACATCTTTAGTTCTTCTCAAGTACTTAAGGATATTCTTGACAGCCACCCAATGACCTTCACCAGGGTCTAACTGATATTCGTTCGTAACACTTAAAGCATATGATACATCGAGTCTATTACATAACATAGTGTACATGATTGATCTTATAGCCGAAACATAAGGAATCAAACTTATGCGAGTCATCTCAACTTGTATCTTTGGACAAATAGATTTAGAGAGTGTAATCCCATGTACCATGGGAAGATAACCTCTTTTGGACTGCTCTATGCTAAACCTCTTTAGCATCTTGTCTATGTATGTAGATGAGAAAGACCAAGCAACCTCTTTGATCTATCTTCATAGATCCTTATCCCCAAAATATAAGTTGCTTCTCCAAGGTCTTTCATAGAGAAGTTCTTAGGTAACCAAAATTTTGCTGATTGCAAAGCTAAGACATCGTTTCCTATTAGCAATATGTCATCTACATATAGTACAAGGAACATGATTGCACTCCCACTAACCTTCTCATACACACACGGCTCATCCGGGTTTTATGAGAAACCAAACTCTTTGATTGTCTCATCAAATTGGATATTCCAACTCCTGGATGCTTGCTTCAATCCATAAATGGATTTCTGAAGCTTGCATACCTTTTCTCCATTCATGGATATAAAACCATCAGGTTGTGTCTTATACACATTTGATGCAATCATATTTTTATATATTTTTAGTACCTTATATTTAGTATCTTGCATGTGTTTTATGGATATCTATGTCCTATTTATCATGTTTTATAATTGTTAGAGCTTTAGACACATAAAATACAAAAAGTCCTTAATAGGTTGAAAATAACACTATTTTTCAGTTTCTGGCAGATTTGACCTTTGGACCTTTGGGAATTTTTATCTCAGGATTGGTCCATCAGAAAATTCTAATATTTGGTAGGAATAATCTTGACTCATCGAAGAATTATTCCACCAAGTTTCAGAATTTTTGGAGCTGTCATTTGAGAGCAGTAAAGTTTTGAAGACTGTTGTAAAGTTGGAGACATTCAGTATGACCTCTTGTGATTCAAAAAATTTATATATGAGATCCAACCGTTGGATTTCTACAATCCAAGGATAAAATTGAAGCTGACTCAATGATCTTTCTGGTGACCAATTTTTAACTGTCGAAGTTCAATATTTTATTTTTTATGGTTAGTCAAATTTGGTCCAGAAATCAGCCAGCATAATCAATCCGATAATGACAAGAGTTTGGGACCAATTTTGGATGGCTTGTGGCGATGAACCAGTCCATAGATGACTTGAAAAGAGACCCAAATCAATATAGAGCAAGCCCAAAAGAAGTCCAAGAGTAGCTCAGCCCATGAAGAATCCCGAAATAGGCCCAAATCTAAGTCTGAAGTGTAGGAACGTATGCATGCGTGCAAGGAAACTTCCACAACCGACCTTACAAATACAAGTCCTATTCCAAGTTTGCTTTTTAGGAGAGACCAGACCTCCTCTAGCTAGTATAAATAAGGTCCCTTAGAATAGAATAACTCGTGTCTCCTTTATTTTCTTATGAGCATAAATAATGTGGCTCTTCATTTTTCTCTTTTAGGTAAAAAACCCTAATTTTCTTTTTTTTCTTCTTCTTCTATATAACCGAAACTTGCACCATGGTTTTAAGCAAGATTTTTTACTTTGTTTTAATTTTAATCATGAACTAATTTTTCTTTTCAATTGTGGAGGTTAGTAGCTAATTCTTATGGGTTGATTTTATGAGATTTTGTGCTTAAATCTTGTTATTTTATGGTTGAATATTTGTGCTCATAGACTGTATGAATGCTGAATTATGTTGGATATTTTTGAAGTCTAGAATTCAATTTATCTTACATAATTTTTTTGCCAATTAATTGAATTAATTAGGTGTTAGTCATCAATTTGATTAAATAAGTGGCGTTAATCTATTAAAGTTTGAAGGTATATGTAGAATTTTAATAGGTTAGCTCTTGAGCCTAGAATTATTTAATGTATGTTAGTCATATTTGAATAATTTTAGGTTCGATCAAAGCCATCTAATCTTAATGCTTGAATGTTTATATTGTTCATGTTAGTTTTGAATTGACGCTTGCATGAAAAGGTTTTGCATTACATGTTAGTTTTGGATGCAAAGAATATTACATGGTGAACCCAAATTTTGATGATAAATTAGCTGGAAAAATCTTTCATTTCAATGATTAAAATCAATCTAGGGAATTAGTAAACACCTTTGCAATTGATCTTTAATTAATCTGAATTTTTATCAAACTTTCTTGAAAATTTTCTTCTTAAAAATTTTTGGCACTTTCTAAAATTTTATGTTTTTAATTCGCGATTCTTCTTTCTTTTCTTGTTGATTTGACGCACCCCCTCCCCCTAATTTGACTGCATACATCAAGCATATTAGGAATAAAATATTGCATTTCTTCATCTTAGCTATAATTTGCATTTAATTTTTATTTTCCCCTAGCATATACACGCTTTCCTTTGATTGAAAGTTAGATTTCTTCCTTGTGTCTTGATCTCTGTGGAATGATACCCTTACTCATCTATACTACATATTAATTTAGGTAGGGGATTAAATTTTTAGGTTAACAACAACCTACCAACATCCTCGGTTAGGTTTCTATTAAAGAAAGTCATCTTCACATTCATTTGCCATATCTCATAATCATAATGAGCAGCAATGGATAGGAGCATCCTAATGGATTTAAGCATAGCTACTGGGCTAAACATGTCATCATACTCAACACCTTATCTTTGATGATAACCTTTAGCTATAAGCCTAGCTTTATGGGTAACTACATTACCCTCTGTATCAGTTTCTTCTTGAAAACCCATTTGCACCCTATAGGTTTTATCCCTTTGGATGGGTCAACCAAATTCCATACTTGGTTTTCATACATGGAATCTATTTCAAATTTCATAGCTTAAATCCATTTTTCAAATTCTGAACTCTTCAGAACCTCTTCATAGGTAGTAGGCTCATCATCTTATATGAGCAATACGTCGTTAAGTTCACTTATGAGAAATCTGTATCTCTCAGGAACATGATGTATCCTACCTGAAATACGAACTATTGTTTCATCTTCATAAACAATCGTCTTGGGTCCAGGCAGTTAATTTGTGTCTGTTTGAGCATCTTGAACTTCTAGAAATTCAATTTTGCTCCCACTGTCTTCTCTTAGAAGAAACTCTTTCTTAAAAAAGACAACATGTTTTGAAACAAACATCTTTTGTTTCGAAACATGGTAGAACTGATATCCTATAGTTTCCTTATAATATCCTACAAATATACACTTGTTAGATTTAGCTTCAAGCTTATCTGATTGAATCTGCTTCACATAAGCAGGATAACCCCAAACTTTCATATGAGAAATATAGGGTTGATTGTTAGTCCATATCTCATATAAAGTAACATCAATTGACTTGGATAGGACTCTGTTTAATACATAAACAGAAGTTTCAAGGGCATAGCCCCAAAAATATTTTGGTAAATTCGCTAAACCCATCATAGACCTCAACATGTCTAACAAGGTTCTATTTCTCCTCTCAGCCATACCATTGTGTTGTGGTGTGTAAGGTGGAGTCCACTAGGACAATATTCCATTATCTCTGAGATAATTTAAAAACTTTTAGCTTAAGTATTCACCACCTCGATTCGACCGAAGTGATTTAATACTTCTCCCAAGTTGTCTCTCAACTTCATTTCTAAATTCTTTGAACCTTTCAAAGGCTTCAGACTTGTATCTCATAAGATAAACATACCCATATCGAAAATGATCATTGATAAAGGTGATGAAGTATACAAAACCACCTTTGGCATGTATAGACATAGGACCATATACATCAGTATGTATTAGGTCTAAAAGTCCACTCGTTCATTCAACCTTTCCTTTAAAGGGTAATCTAGTTATCTTGCCTAATAAGCAAGAATCTCATGTGTCATATGATTCATAATCAAATGACCCTAAACTATCACACTTGTGTAGTTTAGACATATGTCTCTCACTTATATGGCCAAGGAGATAATTCCATAAGTAAGGCGATTTCACATTGTCTCGTTTTATTCTTTTGTTATTATTGATATTCAGAACTGGATTAGACATATCCAACATGTATATACCATTGCACAATGTACCCAAAGCATATAACATTATATTCGACTAAATTGAACAACCATTGTTATTGAAATTTAAATGGAATCCAGCTTTATTAAGGCTAGAAATAGACATTGCATTTTTAGTTAAAGCAAGTATATAAAAACAATTTTCTGATTCTAGTACAAGCCCACTAGGGAGCGTCAATACATATGCGCCTACAAATAATGCAGCAACTCTTGCTCTGTTGCCCACTCGCAACTCTGACTCTCCCTTATTGAGTTGTCTAATGTTCCTGAGGGCCTTCATGTCAGTACAAATGTGTGATCCACAACTAGTATCTAATACCCATATGTTGTTATTAGAAACAGTATGAATATCAACAATATAAATACTTGAAATAGATAGGGCATCAGATGCCTTCTTCTGCTTCAAGGACTCCAGATAGGCCCTGCAATTTCTCTTCCAGTGGCCATCCTTGCCATAGTGGTCTTCTTTGATTTCTTTACACCTCCTTTAGGCCCTGCAGACCTTTTCTCCTTTTGGATCTTTTTCTTCAAACCAAAAGAGTCCACCAGCATCACAACTTTGTTTTTGCAGATAGATGTCTCAACTACCTTGAGCATGTTGACCAGCTTAGTAATTGTGTTGGATATATTGTTCATCCGATAATTAAGCACAAATTATGAGTAATTATAGGTTAAACCTGTCAAAATTAGGTCAATACTTAATTCATGATCCAAAAGAAAACACAAGGAGGCCAACCGCTCGATGTAGCCATTCACCTCTAGTGCTTGCTGCACTAGAGATGTCCCCTTAGCCATTTTAGAGCGAAAGAGCAATCATGAAGTCTTGAACCTTTCGGATATTGCTTGCTCATCAAAAAGCTCCCTAAGATGATAGACTATGGTATGAGCATCCATAGTCTCGTGTTGCTTTTGTAGCTCTGGTGACATAGTGGCTAGCATAATACAACTAACCATCTTGCTATCATCGAGATTTAAGGCCCCAAATTACACCCTAGTTGGAATGTTACATGTTTACGAAAGTATATGTGTGATAAGTGTTAAAATTATGCTATGATTGTAAATTGCATCTGTCTTAAATTTGATTTAATGGATCATACTTAGTGAGTTGGAATTAATGAATACCATTAGAGCATTGAGGTATTAAAATAGACATTTGGATTAGGAAAATTGTCAAATGGCAAGACAAGTTGGTACATAAAAAATTAGGGTTATTAAGCATATAATTGAGTGACATTTGGTATAGTTAAATATGTGACTAATGGATCAATTATTTTGTGACAAGTGGACCGATCTTAGAGTGACATGTGGACTAATTATTTGGAGACATATGGACTAATCAATTGGTGAAAAATGGCAACATTTTAAGTGGATTAGTGGAAGCTTATGAAGTAGGCAAATGGCATTACATGCCTTAAAACATATGGCTTTGTAATTTGATAACACCTAGCTTATTGATGGGGCAATTCCAGCAGCCAAGTTTCTGCTTCCTTCGTTCTCTTCTCCACTAAATTTACTCTTCTTTTCTCTCTGCATTGTAGTCTTAATCCTAGCCAACTTTTTGCATGAAAATCATACTTTAACCTTACACAAAACAACCAAGAAACCAGTTCAAAGTGGTCTCCATATTGCTGTTTGCAAATCACCTTGAGGTGGTGTTGATTAGCTAGTTCCTTAGAGTTGAATTTGAAGTTATATAGGTAAAGGAATTCTAAAATTGATAGCATGTATTAATATAGCTTTTATGATAACTGAATTAGCATGAAGTATGTGTTATGATGTTGATAATTGGGTTCTGGAAAAATAATTTTGGTTTGGCAAATGCTGTTTCTATTTTAATATATGTAAGATATTAAGTTATGTGTTGTCTAATGATTGATTTTAAAACTGGGTTTTTGAGTGTAACGTGAGGGATTTTGTTAAAAGAAGTATCCTGGGTGAAAATGTGTAACATCCCCTCACTTATGGAAAGGACATTTTGGTCATTTTGGATCGGGTTAGAATTATTTAAAGTTTTTTTGACATATTCATGCATTCATATATGCACATGAATAATAAATAGTGAATTTTTGCACATGAAATGATTGTACAT
>JAOQMS010000003.1:18214526-18253974 GCA_027563885.1 Erythroxylum longipes
TTGGTTTTAAAAATCTTGTGATTTACAATTACAGTTTTAATTATTTAAATTGATATGATGCCATGTGGAGTTCTGTAGTGATCACACGTAGCGCTCCCTTATTTTAGGATATGTATCGGAATGACCTACGGGCGTCCCGATGCGTACCCTAAGGTAATGGGGTGTTACAAAATGGGACATTGCTAGTTAATTTTTATATGTCTTTAGCGTCACATTTGCATAATAATACTGAAGTGAGTTTATTGTAGTGGTTCCACTGAACAAACATCAGTATTTTACCCATATCTTGATCTGTAGATATCCAAATGGGATTACTTTAATTTTATATTAAACTACAATTTTCATGAAGGAATAGAATTTTATTTCTATCTCTAAGGGTTTTGAAATTTGGCTTGAAGTTGAGTACTGGTTGTTGTCCCTGTTTGAGAACAGTCTGTAGTATTTTGGGTATAACTCTAGGAATAATGAACCAAATTGAATTAACTTTATTTAGTTAGAAACTTAAAACATAGAGGAACATTTTTTAAAAGAAAATATTGCCTAGAAACCTCATATTCTATGTCATAATGTCCATACAAAACTGACCTGAAAACCTGTTCTGAGAAAAACTGGAAATTAGGTACAGCTGTGCATCACACCCATCTTTAGCCTAAACATGAATTTTATTTTTTCCTTACCCAAATGCTACTAAGTCTCCTCCAAAACTCTTTCGGGTACTGCAATTTAGCAAACCTAGATGATGTTAGATTAATTAAGTAGAAGTTAATCTAGTTATAGACTATTAATTGAGGTAATAACTTAAAGAATGTGTGATTATTTAATAATGTGTCTAATATTAAAATGTTTGATATTTTTCTTCAAGATGAATGTGTTCTTAAGAATACAAAAGTGTTTCAAGGGTTTTATATGATGTGAATTAGATATGGATATTTGTAAATTGGGAATTTCTATGATGTTATATAATAGGTAATGACTTAATGTTTCATTGATATATTGATGCAAATGCTTATGTTTATAAGGCATATTGAGTTTGATAAAAAGAGAGGGAATATGTTCAATTTGAGAAAATGTAATAAAGACTAACATTATTACTACATTACTTGCTTGTGATTCTGAATTCTAAAATGGATTGTTTTAAAACTGTTAAGTCCTAGTCGTGGATAAATAGGCAATGCCTAGAAGGGTTTGCAACTGCTCTTGTGACACTAAGGTGTCTCATGATATTGATACTCGGTGTCTTCTGTTACTGAGACATAAGTCTCTACTATTTTGTGATACCAATCATAGGTATCTTCTGTTCTAGTCCTGTTACCCATTTCTGTAAAAAGGATTAGCAGGCTATTCTATCTTTGTTTTGATATATATTCAATTCTTTATTCAGTTCTGATGCAAGCTAAGTTCTGATACTTTTATGTTTTGTTATGATGTAATGGTATTTTGTTCTGAAATACTTATATGTTTTATTATGATGCAAGAATGTTCTGTATTGATGAATCATATTTTATTTTGAGACAAAATATTTGGATTACTCTGTAATATAAACAATTAAAGATTGTTGTGATATAATTTGAATTTGTATATATGAATGTTAAATGATTGTTAGAAACAGTTGCCATTATGCATTATGTTTAGTTATTCCCCACTAAGCTTTATGCTTAACACGGTGGTTTTGCCTCTGTGTAGGTTCTGATAAGAAGATATAAGGCCCGAGACAAAGACAACCGCAGTGGCCAATGAAAGACTTGATATGCTTAGAAGTTGTTTTGTTTGATTTTTTAAGTTGTTTTTTAGTTGTAATAAATGTAATAAGACATTGTATTTTGATGTAAATGGTTTGTAATAACCTTAATACAGGTTGGCTTTTGAATTATGGCATGTATTATGATAAGCACAGTATGTATGATATGTTCTATTTATAAAATCACATATAATGTTATGTAATGTATGTTTGCTTGAGTTTTGGAAGTGCTTTGAATTGTTTGGTATGTTTTAGTTCTGTTTTGTATGACATTTGCATATCCTATCTAGGGGGTATGTGGGTGTTACATGAGATGCTTCCTATATGCCCTCCAATCATCATTAGAAGCATTAGAAGCAGGGGGATCGGGAAGTGGTTCTTCCAAGACATAACCAAGCTTATCAGACTTGAGAACTATTCTCAAGTTCCTGAGCCAGTCAAAGAAGTCTGGTATAGTCAACTTGTTAGCTTCGATCAATGATCTTAGATTCACACTAGTACTCTTGGTGTTGACTCAGGAAATAGCAACCTATCGTCAAATAGAGTAAAACTAGAATGTACTTAAATGCATGTCTATAAAGACTTTAATAACACGCATTATGGCTCCCACTATTTTCACAAATTTATAACCCTCAATATAAATCCGAGAGAACTCGTAGAGAAATTCTCCTAGTTGGTCGATATCCAATATCCCTAAGAATGAACTTGGGTTTGCCTAACAAGCCACCTTAGTTCAACCAATAGGTATCGATCATACCAATTGCATCTCTAATGCAACTATCGAATCTAATGTTATCGATTGTTGATGTGTGCACACTTATTGGGCTATCAACTCTTGACACGTGTACATCTAATGTACACTATCCAACTTCACCTTTGCTCACGTTGATCTTGAGTTTTCCCAATAAATCAACACTTTCAGTTAAAACCGACCCATTAATTTGAAAATGCTATTTCTATGGTTTAAACATATCTGTGTAGAGCAAGCTTGGGTTTTCCCAACAACCCTAATTTTAAAAGGACTCTGGTTCTCACCACATTAAAGGAAGGAGTTAGTTTTAATATTCTAAGTGAGGGGTTTGACTAAGGTCTCATCTAACTTAGACGGTCTTATATATATATATATAGTACCCAATCAAATTAGGCCTAAGCCCATAACCATCCATCATGCAAGCCCACACATTCTCCTATCCATGCATTCTCTAATGCATATATGTAGACATATCATTTTGGTTATGACATCTTATGGATCCTAACATGGAAACCCAATCTAACACTTAGATTTCCTATCTTCCTTTTACTAACTTGGCTAAAATTACTAATGTATGTTATTTCGATTGGAATTAATATTAATCTAATTAACGTGAATTCCTAATTCCAGAAATTAATTCATAATTAATTTACCTTAAAATAATTATTTGATGTCAAAAATTAAACAACTTTAATTTTGTCATATATGCCATTTTTTCTAGTCTTACTAAAAAATCTATTTCTCTGGTAAAATTAAATCAAAATTAATTTCTATAATTTCACAAAATTTTCAGAACATCAACTCATCATTCCAAGCATCTCTAGGTCGTTTCATGATGATCAAAATAAATTAGGAATCACCCAAAAATTATCATGATCACCGAAACACCGATAAGACACAAAAAATGACAAATATGACTTCTAAATTTTTCTGGAAATCAAATTTCGAGCAAAATCATTTAGTAATGCATGAACATCAAATTAACACATTTTTATCACATAAAAATATTTTTAAAGTTCTGGAACCGAAATATAAACATACAAAAACATCAAACAAAATAAATCCTACAATTTCTGGAAAACTATCCAGATCTGGAAAATTGTTTGATAAAATTATTAAAACATTTTTAATAATTCTACAAAAATTACAGAGACATAAAAAAATCCCAAATATATTCAAATAATTTTTTCATAATCAAATTTCACGAAAATCATGTGTAACCTCATAAGTTTTTCCAATAGACATTATATGCCCAGCAGAAAGACAAATTTCATGCATGTTCTTGTAAAGTCAAAATTAAATATTTTAATCACATTAAAATTATTTTCAATCGCATTGAATCATTCAAATACATCTTATGAATATATTGGTGAAAGAAAATTGAGAAAAACATTTTTCTATAATTAATTTCAAACAAAACATTACAGGACCCTAAGCTATCACAAGCATGAAAATAGTTTTCATATGTTATGTATTCTACATCTAACAAGGCACAAGATGACTCTGATACTACTGTTAGGTTCCAATCATGCATATCATAGATAATATATATCAAATAGATGCAGCAGAAATAAAATGGAACCTCTAAAACTAGATCTACTCATGCATATAGATATGGAAAAACAAAAACATGAAATGTAAGATGTTTACATACCTTTCTAACGATCTCCTTCGTTCTTTAATCTTCTCCACGTTGGGTTGTCATAAACCACAACTATCAGCGCAGACCGTCTCTAATGAAAGGCCATACAAAGATAGATGGATGAAACCTCACTAGAATTCTTTCTTTGTGCTAGTAAGGATAAGAACTCTTGAGAGAGTTAGAGAGAAAAAGTGTTTGTGTAAGAAAAAGAACTTATATTTTTCATTTTGTTTCTTACACAAGATCCATAAAAATTATCTCAATTTTCTACACCATTTGTCCTTCCATAACCCCCATCTCTAATAGAAAGTTATGGGAAGATAATGGTCATGAATAGCATGCATTAATGAAAGTTATGGGAAGTTAATGACCATGAATAACATGCATTAATGGAAGCTATGGGAAGTTAATGACCATGAATTGCATACATTAGTGGAAGTCAACAACACTTATTTTTAATCCATTCCATGCAACGTTTTCTACCATGATCACATCATAATACAATCTCAAAACACTCTCTCATATCTTGAATCACCATTTAAGACCATTTTACTCATCTTTTAGATCTCCTATGTATGTGACCCATTAGGTTCCTAGTTATATTGGCCACTTGAATTAACACTTAATTCAAATAAATCAAGAGAGGTATCTAGCAACACATTATGACCCCTAATTGACCTAAAAGTCAGTGGTTTGACTACGAACCTTTCAATACGCAATGTTGCCATGCAGTTTGTCCTTTCACCATCTATACCCTAATTGGTTCAGAGAATGGTCAAAGTGTCAACTCCCATTATACTGACTACGTCACATATAGTCTAAGTGATATTAAATCTTGTCATAAAGATCTCATTACTCTATGTATCATTGAAGACTCTCTTCATGACACATATCTGCTCTAGCCAAAGACACTAGAGTAATGTCCTCGATAAGAGGCCGTGGGTATCATCTCCTTCTATCAGGAGTGGTGAATCCTTTATTGGCTACTCAATTACCTACAAATATCTCAAGTTGTACCCAATCACCACCCTATGAGTAACCCCTAAAAGGAACCAATGAATGGAGTCAAAACATAGGATCAGTATCTGAGATATCCTTGAACACCTCAAATCAAAGGATACTTACACCATTGCTATGATAAGACTATCACTAACACTAGAATAAAATATTCATATGATTGTCTCATAGTAGGTCAAGCCAGTGTACTTACTACCCTTAGTAAGCATCCACATGTTAACTCTAAACAACTCATTTCTACAACTTATGAGATCTACTACTTCATCTAATCAAGGAGTATAACATGCACTAGTCTATCCAGATTAATGATACCCCGTCTCATTAATCCTATGACTACGAAAAGTTTAGATACTAATATAATTACACATGATAGGAATCTCATTATCATGATCTCATCATGATTTCCTCCATACTATGTTTTGTATCAAGGACTTCATTAAATCAACTTAAGATCAACATCAAATCCATAAATGTATGAACATCAAAATAATGAAAAAAGACTTTATTAATCATAAAATAATTTGTACAATAAGTGGTAAAGGTGATTGCCTTTAGAGAACTTATCTAATAGGAATAAGATACTGTGCAATATTTTTCAATGATTTTTCTTGTTATACATGGATTTATCTAATGCGTTATAGATTTGAACTTTTTAATATTTTCACTCACTTTATTAATATGATTCAAACTTAGTTCTCTTGCAATATCAAAACATTTCACGCTAATAACGTCATGGAAAGATATATACATATTTCACCCACTTCTTTGCTTAACAAGGGACTATAATTTCAAGATCCTATCCAAATACCCCTTAACAATCTATTCGAACAGAACATAAACATAAGTGTAATCTTGATACTCTTGAGCCCTTCTCATATCCTTTTCCTATCCTAAAACCTTTTTGAGGGTAAACAACTGTTACTGCTGTCTGCACTATCAATCATATTCCTTCTCTTGCCATAGGTAACATCTCTCTCTATGAGTGCTTTTTCAAATGTGCTTCTAATTATTAGTCACTTTAGTTTTTTAGTTGTGATTGATTTGTCTTCTATAACCTCATAAGTACACCAAACTAGAACCAAGAGCATACTTATAATGTTTCCTTGGGTATGAAATAGAATACAAAGGGTCTAAATATTGGGATCTCTTACCTTAAAGACTCAATATCTCTCAATATGTAACTTTTAGGGAATATAAAATGTTTTACTCACTTTCAAAATTTCATATCAGAGAACCTTCTCAATAATTTTTCTATAATCAATTATATCTTTGTTTCTTAACATTTCTCTTATGGGTCCAAATTACATCTCTAAATGTTTAACACGATTGACATCCAATCCTATTGTATCTTTCTTAGCTGTGGATCCTCCATCTTTGCCAAACGATTCTTCCCTATCTACTTCTTTATCAAACCTACTGAGTCTCAACAACTTATCTAATATTATACTTGAGTAAGTCACTCCTCTATTCATCTTAAAGATTTCCGTATTTATTCCACTATTGTTTTTTTATATGAACCTTTAAGTTATCGTAAGGCTAGCTCTGACCCTTTATAGCAAAAAACAATGGTAGAAAAACTATTGGCTCTTTCCCTTATCGTTACTTGGGACTTAGTTAACTTACCTCTAATTAATTCTATTATTGGTTGTAAGTAGATCTATAAAACCAAAATATAAATTGATAGATCCATTAAAAGATACAATCCAAACTGTTTACTAAGGGGTTTACTCAAGGATATAGAATTGATTATGAAACCTTTGTTTTTATAGCTCATTTAATTTTAGTTTGCAGTCTGATTATAGTTGTTATTAGTAAGCATTATGAACTATTCTATATGGATGTCAAAAATGCCTTTCTCAATGGTGATCTCACTAAGCGGTGTATATGCAACCTCCACTTAGGTATGATCATCCACCTAATAAAGTTTATCACTTATATAAATATTGTATGGACTTAAGTAAGCTACTTAAACCTAGTTTGCTGAGTTCAACTCCATTGTTGACTGCCTTGGCTTTAAATCTAGATCTTATGATTATACCTTATTCCTCTGTAAAATAGATAAAGGATGCACTCTTCTTTTTTCTTTACGTTTATGATATTAAAATAACTGGCAATAACACTCAGGGTATCTCTATGCTCAAATCCTTTCTTCATAAATAATTTGAAATGAAAGACTTACACAATTTGAGTTATTTTTTAGTCTTGAAACATCACTTGATGACTTTAGTTACTATTTATCATAAGTAAAGTAAACCAATGATCTTATTTCTTGTGTTGTTGTTCTTATTGACAATGAGGTTATTAGTACTCCACTTGACTTTAATGGTCATATTTCTGCTATTGTTGGGAATCTTTTTAGTGATGATACAATTTATCACTAATTAGTTGGTAGTCTTATATATCTCACTATCTTTTTTCCAAACATTGCACATACTGTTCGCATTGTGAGTCAATTTATATCTACACCTCGTACCACTTACTTTTTAGCTATTGTTTGTATACTTCGGTAAATTATAGGAAATTTATTCTATGGGACTTTTTTTTAGTCATTTGTTTTCACTGAACTTATATGCATAGTTTAATGCTAACTGGGTTAGAGACCCATTAATCATCAATTCACTATTGGCTATCACTTATTTCTTTGTACATCTCTCATTTTTTATCATAAAAAAAGTAAAAAATTTGTCTTTTTCTCCATCATTGAAGTAGAATATCAAGATTTGAGCTCCTCTAGTTACAATGGTTTCTTTAGGATATTTATGTCCCTTCCTCTGCTATAGTTCCTCTCTTTTGCAATATTCATAATGTTATGTAAATTGCTCACAACAATATCTTCCATGAATGGACCAAATATATTGAGAATGATTTTCTTCTTATGTGTTGCCATATGCTTCATGACACTATACTTCTTATTCCCATCTCATCACAATCATATATTATAGATCTTTTCACTAAATCAGCCCGTCTCGGTGTTTTCAATATCTTTTCTCCAAACTCAAGTTATCATCTTCATTACCACCTTGAATTTAAGGAGGAGAAGTATTAACATATATCATAGAAGTCAACCACTAGAATTTATACAACCTTAAAATTATGTATGTAATTAACACATTTATTTTCTTTCTTTATTTAAAACAACCCAACTTGTATAAATACCCTTATTGTACATGTAAACACACATAGATATAAATACTTTCCTCTCAGCCTTTCTTTGCCTCTTTTAATAAAATAATAAATTATCTACTAATAAATATATTATAACTTAACTATAAGTATTATTATAATAAATACAATAAATATTTAAATTATTATAACATATCAATCATCTTCTTTATTAGTATTACTATATAATTAAATAAAATTTAATATAAATTTGTATTTTTCTATCATTTTAAACTAAATAATATGTTAATATTATTAATAAAATATGATATGTTAGCATATTACAATAAACCCAAATTAATATTCATATTATATATTTAATTATATTTAATACAAGTAATGATATATAAATATAATAAATTTATAACATAATTATTGTTGGGTTAGTTATGGTAGCATGCATCACATGCATGCGAATGTAGCGAAAGTGACGGAATCATGACAACCCAAAAACCACAAGATCATAAATGCGTGTAAGGATATGTAAAGAACATGTAATATAAAAACATTTTTTTACCTTTGTTTCTCCTCTTTTCTTGTTTCTTCTCCTTGTTTAGGTTATTGCAAACACCAAACCCTTCCTTGATCTCCCAAAAACACGCAAAGACAGAAGATGAAACAATTTGTAAGGGTGTTAGAACACCAAACTTGATGAATTCAAGTAGATGTTCAAATGGGAGATAGATCAAGGTTATCTTGCATGCATGTTGATTTATACGACCATTGCAAAAATTACATAAAGATAACTCAATAACTCTTCTCACTCTCTTTAGAACTCTTCTAGAGCCCTTTCTCTCTCACTTAAGTGTGTAAAACGTGGAAGAAGCTAGTGTACATAAGTGAAGAACTCACTTATATACCATTTTGTGACCTCTGTCACGATCGTGGCCTTATGAGTCACGATTATAGCCTTCTTAAAATGGCCATACACACTTTATTTTTTATTCGATATTTTGTACGTGTGACCCTTAGGTTCCCGGTAATTTTAAGCATTTGAATTAACTCTTAATTCAATCAAATCATGAAGGGTTTCATGATGTCAATTTGCGAGAATATAAGTGGATTAACAAATGAACTCTTCAATAGTTAATTATCTAACTCATGAACATTTTCATAGACCATTACTATACAATTCGTCCTTTCACCATACTATACCCCACTTGGTTCGGAGTATGGGCTATATTCAACTCCCACTAAACTGAACACGTCACATCTAGTCCAAGTGATGTTAGTTCCCATCCTGGGATCTCATTACTCTATGTGTCATTGAAGACTCTCTTCATGACACATAATTGCTCTAGCCAGAGACTGCTGAGTAATGATTTTGACAAGAGGGCAGTGGATATTAGCTCTTTCTATCAGGAGTGGTGAATCATTTATTGGCTACCCAATTACCTTCGAATACAAATAGTTGTACCCAATCACCACCTTAAGAGCGACCTCGTCTTGAGATAACAAGGAATGATGTCGAAGCATAGGATTTATATCCAAAATATCCTTGAGTACCTCAAGTCTAAGGATATTTGTACCATTGCTATGATGAGATTAATCACTGACATTTGATAGGTCATCTATATGATAATCTCATATCGGGTTATCCGATGTACTTACTACTCTTAGTAAGCATCCACATGTTAACTCTAAACAATTTATGCTTACAGTTTATGAGATCCATTGCTTGATCAAATCAAAGAGTATAGCATGTGCTAGTCTGTCTAGATTAATAATGTCCTGTTTTATTAATCCTATGACTAGGGATTATTTAGATATTAACATAATTGCACATGATAGGAATATCATTACCATAATCTCATCATGATTTCCTTCATGCTATGTTTTTTATCATGGACTTCATTAATTTGATTTAAGATCAATATCGATTCATATATAAACAAATATCAAATTAATGAAAATGACTTTCGCTTTATTTATCAAAATAAAGTTTATACAAAAGTGCTAAAGGTGATTGCCTTTAGAACACTACTCTAACAAACTCCCACTTGCACTAAAGCCAATCACCTTTGTATCTAATACCATAGACCAGAACATAAGAATCAAATTTTGCTTGGGGAAGTGGCTTAGTCAAAGGATCAATGATGTTATGATATGTGGGCACTCTCTCTATCTTCACATCACATCTATCAATTACCTCCCTGATCAGTTGATATCTCCTGAGTATGTTCTTGGACCTCTGGTAAGACCTCAGTTCCTTGGCTTATGCAATAGCTCCATTGTTGCCACAATACATAATATTTGGTTTACTATGCTAGGAACCACTACAAGTTTTATGACAAACCTTTTGATCCAAACAGCTTCTTTTTTCACTTCTGCAGTTGCAATGTACTCTAACTTAGTCATCGAATCTATAGTCGTATCTTGTTTGGAACTCTTCTAATTGACTGCTCCACCATTCAATGTGAAATGTAACCTGACTGTGATTTGGAGTCATCTTGGTCAGATTGAAAACTGGCATCTGTATGCCTGCTCACTACAAGATCTCCATTTACATATATCAAAAATACATCCTTAGTCCTTCTCAAGTACTTTAGGATATTCTTGACAGCCATCAGTGACCATCACTAGGATTCGATTGATATCTGCTCATAACACTTAGAGCATATGATATATTGGGTCTTGTATATAACATAGCATATATGATCGATCCTACTGCTGAAGCATATGAGATCATACTCATGTGAGTCCTCTCATCTTGTGTCTTAGGTCACATAGATTTTGAGAGTTTTATCCCATGTATCATGGGAAGAAACCCTCTCTTAGACTGCTACATGCTAAACCTATTTAGCTCTTTGTCTATGTATGTTGACTATGAAAGAACTAGCAACTTCCTTGATCTGTCTCTATAGATCTTTATTCCCAATATATAAGTTGTTTCTCCAAGGTCTTTCATGGAAAAATTCTGTAACAACCAAACTTTAACTGATTTCCAACTTGAGACATCATTTCCTATTAGTAATATGCCACCCACATATAACACAAAGAATATGATAGCACTCCCACTAACCTTTTTGTACATATAAGGTTCATCAAGATTTTGTGAGAAACCAAACTCTTTGATTGTCTCAAGAAATCAGATGTTTGAACTCCTAGATGCTTGCTTCAATCCATAAATGGATTTCTAAAGCTTACATACCTTTCTTCCATCTCTGGATACAAAGCCCTCAAGTTGTATCATATATACATCCTCGATTAGGTTTTCATGCTGTCTTCACATCCATCTGCCATATTTCATAATCAAAATGAGCGGCAATAGCTAAGAGTATTCTAATGGATTTAAACATATATACGGGGCTAAATGTCTTGTCATAGTCAACTCCTTATCTTTGATGATAACCTTTAGCAACTAGCCTCGATTTATAGGTAATTACATTACCTTTCATGTCGATTTTCTTCTTAAAAATCCACCTGCACCCTATAGGTTTTAACCATTCGGGTAGGTCAACTAAAGTCCATACTTGGTTTTCAAACATGGAATCCATTTCAGATTTCATGACTTGAAGCCATTTTTCAGATTCTGAACTCTTTAAAGCTTTTTCATAGGTTATAGGCTCATTGTCCTCTATGAGCAATACGTCACTGTGTTCGCTTCCGAGAAATCCATATCTCTTTGGAACATTACGTATCCTACTTAACCTATGAACATTTTGTGTGTCAGAAGGTTCAACTGTTGTCTTACCTCTGTGAACAACAATTTGGGGTTCAGACAATTGATTTGTGTCTATTTGAGCATCATGAACTTCATCAAGTTTAACTTTGCTCCCATTGTCTTCTCTTAGAAGAAACTCTTTCTCTAAAAAAACAGCATGCTTTGAGACAAACACCTTTTTCTCTAAAGCATTGTAGAACTGATATCCAATTGTTTCCTTAGGATATCCTATAAACAGACATTTATCAAATTTCGCTTCAAGCTTGTCTAATTAAATCCACTTCACATAAGCTGAACAACCCCAAACTTTCATATCAGAAAGATATGGGCTTTTGTTAGTCCATATCTCATATGGAGTAACTTTAACTACCTTTGAAGAGACTCTGTTTGTCACATAAATAGCAGTCTTGAGTGTATAACCCCAAAAAGATTTCGGTAGATTTGCTAAGCCCATCATCTACCTTACCATGTCTAACAAGGTTCAATTTTTCCTTTCAGCCACACCATTATGTTGTGGTGTGTAAGGTGGAGTCCACTGGGATACTATCCCATTATCTCCGAGATAAGTTAGAAATTTTTTGTTTAAGTAGTCACTACCTCGATCTGATCGAAGTGCCTTAATACTTCTACCGAGTTGTTTCTATAGTTCATGTCTAAATTTTTGAACATTTCAAATGCTTCGGAATTGTATCTCATTAGATACACATACCCATATTGTGAATAATCATCGATAAAAATAATGAAGTACACAAAACCACCTATGGCATGAATGGACATTAGACCACATACATCAAAATGTATTAGGTCTAATAACCCATTAATTAGTTCACTCTTTCCTTTAAAAGGTAGTTTAGTTATCTTGCCTAACAAGAAAAATTCACATATTTCATATGATTCATAATCAAATGATTCTAGGCTACCATTTTTGTGTAGTTTAATCATGAGTTTCTCACTTTTATGGGTAAGTCGACAATGCCATAAGTAAGATGATTTTATGTTATCTTATTTTTTTCTTTTATTGTCATTGATATTTAAAATTAGAATGGACATATCTAATATGTAAATTCCATTGCACAATGTAGCAGTACTATACAACATTTCATTCAACTTAATTGAACAACCATTGCTTGAAAAAGTTAAATGAAATCCCGCTTTATTAAAACATAGAACATATACAATGTTTTTAGTCACAATGGGTACATAAAAGCAATTTTCCAAAACTAACTCTAGCCCACTAGGAAGATACAAAACATATTTTCCTACGGCTAATGTAGCAACTCTTGCTCCATTTCCCACACGTAGGTCCATCTCTCCCTTCTTGAACGGTCTACGATCCTTGAAACCCTGCATATCAACATATATGTGTGAGCCAAATCTGGTATCTAATATCCAAATGTTATGATCAGAAATAGTATTAACCTCAATGACAAATATCATACTTGAAGTAGACGGTGGGCCATTTAATGCCTTCTTCTGCTTTAGTGACTCCAGATAAGCTTTGTAGTTCCTCTTCCAATGTCTTTCTTTGTTGCAATGAAAACATATCCCCTTTGGTGTTGTCTTCTTTGTCTTCTTCTTGGCTACACCTCCCACTTGCTTCTTGGACTTCTTCGTTTTCTTTTGGTTCTTTTTTCGAGAACCAGAAGCAAAATCTACTAGCATCACGGTCTTACTATCCTTCTTGATAGTTTGCTCAACTGTTTTGAGCAGATTTATTAACTCAGGTATCGTAGTGGATATTTGGTTCATCCAATAGTTAAGCACAAACTATGAATAACTATCGGTCAAACCAGTCAGAATTAAGTCTATACTTAATTCATGATCTATTATGAAGCCCAAACTGGCTAATCTCTTAATGTATCCATTCATCTTTAGTGCATATTGCACTGGAGATGATCCCTCAGCCATTTTAGAATGGAAAAGCAACCTTAAGGTCTCAAACCTTTCACATCGAGCTTGCTCATCAAACAGTTCCCTTAGATGGTAGACTATGGTATGAGCATCTATAGCCTCATGCTGCTTCTATAATTCTGGTGACATAGAGCCCAGCATTATACAGTTTGCCAACTCACTATCATCCAGTAGCCTCTTATAAGCTTTCTGATCTTCAACAGATGCATCGACAGCAAGAGACATATCCTAGTTTTCCGGATTTGAGAACAATTCTCAAATTCCGTAGCCAATCCAAGAAGTTAGGTCCCATGAGTTTGTTGGAATCTAATTGGGAGTGTAGGTTTACACTAGAAGACATCGTACGATTTGATAACCTAGAAGAATGAGAGAAAGTGTTAAAATGTTCACTTAATGCATATCTATAAGGACTTTAATAACATGTATTATAGACCCCATTATTCTAATTCAAATCCATAGCCCTCATTATGAATTCGAGAAAACTTATGGCTTTCTTAATGGGTCGATATTCGATATCACCAAAAATGACCTTGGGTTTGCCCAACAAGCCACCTTAGGTCAATCGGTAGGTATCATTCATACCAATTGCATTTAATTATGCAACTATTGACTTATGCCATCAACTGTTGATTTAGCACACTCATTAGGTCATCAACTTTTGATTTGTCTACATCCTATGTATATAACTCAACTTCGCCTCTATCCACATTGACTTTGGGTTTGCCCAATAAATTAACGCTTCCAGTTAGGACTAACCCATTAATTCGAAAATCTAATTTTCATGGTTTGAATATATTCGTATAGAGTGGGCTTGGGTTTGCCCAACAACCCAACTCTAAAAGAACTTTGGTTCTTGCCATATCAATGGACGACAAAAGTCTTAATATTTGGTTGAGGGATTTTCCTTTGGTCTCATCAATACTTGGATAATCTTGATTATGTATATCACATATACATTTTGATTATGGACAACTCAATTGAATTGAGCCTATGTCCATGACTACCTTTAAAATGCATCTAATGCATGTATCACACAAAGGAGGTTTAATTTAGGTTATGACTTGCCTATGCATCTAAAGTTTGTTATTCTATTCAACTCTTGAACCTAATTAGGTACTAGTGTTAGTCTTGACTAATCCGAATTATGAATATGATTCAATTAGGAACCCTAAAATTCAATTGTTTTGATGTCCAGATTAAACTCTTTAATCCTAGTTTATATTCCTTTATCTAGTCACACTAGAAATGCTATGCCCGACTTGGATTAATTCTAAATTAATCCCTAGGGTTTCTAAAATTCCCGTACATCAATTAGTCATCTATAATATCCCTAGGTCATCTTAAATTTATCTAAACAATTTCGGCATATGCCAAAATTATCTTGACGGCAAAAATCGTCAAGATAAATAAGTTAACCTATTAGGTACTAAAGAGACCAATTCGATGTTCAGAGAATTTTCGAAACCTAATTTTAAGCACATGCATTAAGCATGTTATTGTCATCAAAATAATACATTTCTTATCACAAAAGAACACTATTTAGGTCTTATAATCGAAATACATACATTATAAGTCATCAAGTAAGTCAACTCCATCAACTTTCAAAAAGTTGACCAATGTTAACTTTTACTTTATTTATTAATTGAATCAAACTCAATTAATTCTAGAAAAAATCTAGAGTATTATACACTAAATGCATCTAATAAAAAATTCCAGAACCTAATTCTTAGGAATTATTTATTAATAAATAGGGATAATCCAACACATCACATGTGTATGACACTTGTCACGTTACTTCTAGCACTAGTCAAACATTACATCATGCATGCATAAGATAACCACCTTAACAATAAGTGTCAAGCATCTCTTACATGTGGAAACATCTCATCTCGCTTGTGCATGCATAAAATTTATAAAAACAATTTTTATAAAAATTAATATATAATTCACATGCATGCATGTTCATCACATTTCCAAAATTTCCAGAACTTCATAAATTCATCAGGCTGAAAATAAATTCATAATAAAATAGAAAATGACATAAAATTGCATTTTCCTTTTACAAAAACATAATATAACAACTTATAAACATTTAAGTGAAAGAAAAACAGAAAAAAAATTCTAAAATTATTACTAAATTTTCAAAGTCAGCACATACATTCAGTTTTTCAGAAATTCCTAGAAATCAACGTATGAACATTCTATATATTAATTCTAAATAAAATAGAAAATGGAGTTCAATTGCAATTTCCTTTGGAAAAAACATAATATAACATATTATAAACATTTCAGTGAAAGAAAATCAGAAAAAAAAATTTCTAGATTTTGCACGAATTATTCCAAAATAGCATGCATGTCAGTCACAACCTAGCAAACACTTCGCACATGTTCAATGCATCATCTATCACATGCATAAACTAGTTCTGATACCACTGTTAGGTTAACCATGATTGCATGCATTACATGCATTCAAATGCAACGGAAGTGACGAAATTAAGATTCCGACCCCATGATAACCCGAAAACCACAAGATCATACATGCATGCAAGGATATGTAAAGAACATGTAATATAAAAACACTTTTTACATTTGTTTTTCCTCCTTTCTTGTTTCTTCTCCTTGTTTGGGTTGTTGCAAACACCAAATCCTTCCTTGATCTCCCAAGAACAAGCAAAGATAGAAGATGAAACAATGTGTAAGGGTGTTAGAACTCCAAACTTGATGAATTCAAGTAGATGTTCAAATGGGAGATAGATCAAGGTTTTCTTGTATGCTTGTTGATTTATACAACAATTGCATAAATTGTATGAAGATAACTCAAGAACTTTTCTTACTCTCTTTAGAACTCTTATAGAGCCCTTTCTCTCTCACTTGAGTGTTTAAAAAGTGGAACAAGCTAGTGTACATAAGTGAAGAACTCACTTATATACCATCGGTCTCACCTTCAGCCACGATCGTGGCCCTATGAGGCAGGCCTGCTTAAAATGGCCATACATACTATTCTTCATTCGATTTTTTATGCGTGTGACCCTTAGGTTCTTGGTTATTTTAGGCACTTGAATTAACTCTTAATTCAATCAAATCATGAAGGGTTTCATGATGCCAATTTGTTGGAATATAAATGGATTAACACACGAACTCTTCGATATTTAATTATCCAACTTATAAACCTTTCCATAGATAATTACCGTGTAATTCGTCCTTTCACCATACTATACCCCACTTGGTTCAGAGTATGGGCTATGTGTCAACTCCCACTAGACTGACTACGTCACATCTAGTCTAAGTGGTGTTAGTTCTTGTCTTAGGATCTCATTACTCTATGTGTCATTGAAGAGACTCTTTATGACACATAATTGCCCTAGCCAGAGACTCCAAAGTAATGATCCCGACAAGAGGTTATAGGTATCATCTCCTTTTATCAGGAGTGGTAAATCATTTATTGGCTACCCAATTACCTTCAAATACAAATAGTTGTACCCATCACCACACTAAGAGCAACCTCGTCTTGAGGTAATAAGGAATGATGTCAAAGCATAGGATTCGTATCCAAGATATCCTTGTGTACCTCAAGTCTAAGGATATTTGCATCTTTGCTATAATGAGATTAATCACTGACATTTGATAGATCATCCATATGATAATCTCATAGCGGGTCATCTGATGTACTTATTACTCTTGGTAAGCATCCATATGTTAACTCTAAACAACTCATGCTTACAGTTTGTGAAATCCGTTTCTTGATCAAATCAAGGGGTATAACATGTGCTAGTCTGTCTGGATTAATAATGTCTTGTCTTATTAATTCTATGTGTAGCGCCCCACTACCATAAATTACATACCGGAACACCCTGAGGACATTCCAGTATATATCTATAATAATGGCGTGTTAACTATCACACCTTCACTTATAACATGGCAATATATCCAACTCAATCATGGCATCAACTATGTATGTAAAAGTCACAAAACACAATAATTAAAAACCTCAACTTGTCTTTGCATTAATATATAGTAGCTTACAAACCTTTATAACATAAGTTCTACAGACATAAGTAAACTACTTAAAAATAAAAACAACTCTTCAAGTGCCAGCTGACAGACCTTTGATCCATAACTTAATCCCAAAAGGTGCTTATGAGAATCTTAGAATCTAAGTCTCCTGTCTCGTACCTGTAAAATCACATTGCAAATTTTGGATGAGTTTTTACAAACTCAATGAGAGACCCATCATTGATGATCTCACTCCAGGCACACACAGATATCATACAACCAATCAGATTCACAACATTTTCTATCAAAACAAGGCATAAAGTATGTTATACAGTTTATATACCTTCTTCCAGAATTTGAACACCCAATCAATCACAACTTCATAAAGAATTCACATTCATAAATTTCATAATCATAATATTCAAATTCAGATGCATATGAGACTCTCGATTCATCATTATTTGTTGTGACTGAGTGCCTTTCAGATACAGAGCAGATACTGGCCCATTGGGCTAGGTCAGAACAGAAATCATGGAGCAACGCTCTACGTGTAGAATACTGAGCTTATATCTCTTTCAACTAGAGACTCTGATCACAACGCCTTTATCTGAGCATGCATTTTATGAAATGCATCAAATAATAGAATATGCCATGAATGGCATTCACTTATGAAGCATAGATAAAATCTCATAATTCATCAGACATCAATCCAGCATTCAACTTTCGTTGAGCATTCAGAATTCAGAGGCAATATATTTCATTCAATTGTCAAATGCAAGTATAACACTTCCAATACATTCTTGACTATTAAACTCCTTGGACCTTTAAGTCTGAAATTCATATTCAAATCACAAACCGTTCACTAACTAAAAATTAATTAGAATAAATCAAACAACCAATCCTAGGAAGATCATCTAGGTTGACTCACAGATGCTTTTTTTAGCTTATTTCCTTGAAGTCCCGGCAATATCTGGATGTTGTCACTCAATGTGATCCTCTATAACATATCATACATACACACATCACAATTTTGCACAATTATGAATTTATAAATGCACATTCATGTATATTGAATATGTACAATGCAAGTTCATGACAAATTCTGGGTTCTTTATTCAATTTCTTGTCATAATGTTCATTCATACAACAATACTCAATTGATCAATCCAGATTTTTCTAAAAACATACGTTCGGATCTACTTTGCATTATTATTAACATCAGAGAAATGAAGTAATTTGGCAACACTTATGAAAATTGTTCTCCCATGTATTAAGTTTCTAATGACTCCAAGATCATCCAATTTGGTTCAGTATTCTATGAGTTATGCTCACAATATCACAGACTGTGTATAATTTAACTTTTGGCTAGTTCATGATCATGCCCTCAAATTATACAACTCATATCTTTCAACTCAGGTATCCAAAAATTACAAACTTAATAACAATTGAAAGTTAAGAGAATTAACTAACTAAAACTTTTATGTAGATACTTTTGTCTAATTCGGCTTTTATCAATACAATTTATTCAATATCAACAGGACATGATTTCTATCTCGGGTAGTACTATAGCCTCAGTCAAGACTCAATTTCGAGCCAGATTTTGAGATGCTTAGAGAAAGAATTAAACTTAGACTTATTCAAGAAAGTTGTATCAGTATGACCCTAATTTAATCTTAATTAAGAATCAAATCATTTAAAAATCTACAGGTCAAGATATACTCAAAATACCTAAGCATGTTCAATGAAAATATTCCAGTTCACTTCCTCATTTTCATCCTAAATTCATCAATCAAATCTTTCCCGAATGACATCAAATGGCTATATATTTTCATGTAGAGTAAGAAAAATTCGTTATGAGTTTGTTAATTTAAAAATCAGGTAATTTGAAGGTTGGAAGAAGAAGTTATAGCCAAAAGAATGAAGGATGTTCAAAACTATCAAACAGTGTCGTGCACTACCTTTTATTCCAACTTCTTTCCAGCTCTTCCCAAAACAGACCTTCGGGTCAATATTTCATGGTCATTTTGACAAGGAATATGAAGAATTTAGGCAAAACATTCTTCTGAAAAATTGTTCCTTTATGCCTTAAGTTTATAATGAAGCTAACTTTATGCAATTTCGTTCAGTATTCTGCAAGTTATACTAAAAATTCTACAGACTATTCCCAAACCACGACAAACTCCCAAAGTCAACTTCAAGCTAAATTTTGAAACTCTTACAGACAGAATTAAATTTATATTTCTTCATAAAAAATGTATTTATATGTCTCTAGTTTACTCTTAATTAAACTCCATCCAATTTGGATATTAAAAAATCAAGTTATTCCCTAAATACAGATGTATGTTCAGTGAAGTAATGCATATAACATACTCCAGCTCACTTCAAACTTTCATCTGGTTATTCATATCTCCGAATCTGCTTCTTCCTTCACCACCCACACATGCATCAACACCATTTAAGCATGCAGCAATCCACAAGCATGAAAATGTACTCTAATTACGCATGCATCCAATAAAGATGTTAAAACATGCATAAAACTTACTTGACTAAGCTTCTCTCTCTCTTCTCTCTCTTTAGAAACTTTTCCAGAACTTAAGAGAGCAACAAGTTGGTTTTGGTAGATGAAGCAAAGGAAAAATGAGTGAAATCAGTAAAATCCCAAATGGCTAAAGGCTTGGAAGTGTTTTCGGTGATGGATGAGTAAGAAGAGAGTTGTGTCTTTAGTGAAGGAAAGCAAGAAGGAAGATGGTGATGGATAATTTCAGTGAAGCCAAAAGAGAGCTGCAGAAAATTCTTCCTTGCCTAACAAAAACATGACTTAGGTGGCTTAACTTAACTTTGCCACATGTCCCTAATGCATGGCTTGCATTTGTCATCATGTGAAGCTACCAAATGTCACTTAGCTATTGCTCCACTTGTCACATAGTAATTTGTCCAATTGTCACACATTCACTAGTCCATTTGTCACACTTCTATTTGTCTCTTATTTCTATATTTTTCTTAGTCCAAAATACTCCAAATTTTCAATAAATTTCCAAAATATTCGAAATGCCTCCAAAAATGCGAAACAAATTCTAATACACAATAATTCAATTTTCAAAACAATTAATCCATAATTCTCCGAAAATTCTGAAATAATAACTATTATCATTATTTTAATACACACCAATTTAATTATCCAAAATTCACACTTTAATCATATTAAAAATTCACTTGTACCTGGAAAAATGTCAATGAATGCATGTATAATTATTTTATGAATGACAACATTATTCACTTGCATGTGTATGCCATATAATGCATGGAATGCATTTCTAAAGTTTTAATAAATTCTTATTTGTAAAGCATCCTAGAGTTTTAACCCTAATCATGGGATGTTACACTATGACTAGGGATTATTTAGATACTAACATAATTGTACATGATAGGAATCTCATTATCATGATCTCATCATGATTTCCTTCATGCTATGTTTTGTATCATGGACTTCATTAATTCGATTTAAGATCAATATTAATTCATATATAAACGAATATCAAATCAATGAAAAATGCCTTTCGCATTATTAATCAAATAAAGTTTGTACAAAAGTGCTAAAGGTGATTAAATTTAGAGCACTACTATAACAATTTCTACTACCATTTATCAATTTGTCATGCCACTTGACATTTTTTCTAGTCCAAAAATACCAATAACTTCATAAATTTCCCAAATTTCCACCAAAAATTCTAAATTAGTATTCATGCTTACCATATCAATGTTCAAGACAAAATATTCACTATTCACATCATAATCACATTAAAAATCATTTATACCCCGGAATATGTCAAATGAGTGCATAAACAGTCACTGTAATGTGTACAAAAATCAATTCGCACGTGTGTGTATGCTGTTGTTATGCATGAGTATGAAATGCATTTCCTTTTTCTCAATAATATTCTTATGTACAGTTATATAGGGTTCTAACCCTTAGTAAGGTAAAACGGGATATTACATGATGAACCCTATTTTATGCTACAATATGTTTTAACTCTTTTATTTAATGCAATTGTTTTGATTAATCTATTATGATTTAATTGTATAGTTAATTACGTTCTAATAGATCCAAATTATTAGTACATAATCTGATTTAAAAACATAAAGATTGAGAAATCATAGTTATAAATAGATCTAGCATAATTAAAAGGAATTCATTGTAAACCTAGAAATATATTGACCTAAATTTTCTAGATTAGGATCAAACCTAATAGCAAAATTTAGAAATCGGTAAAACAATATTCGAAACTTTAACCTAAGTAATTCAGTTGATAAACCTAAGGTTAGTTTGTTAGTAGTCTCAAGTGAGTTATTAGCATACAATAGGAATTTTTACGATCCAATAGTCGATAAAACAATTGCATAATAAAAGGTTAGTTTTCTAAAGTTTTCTAATTCTTGATATTGATTTTTTTTCTAAGTGATTTTGTTGCTCTCTGGTCATTATTGTTTCCTATTTTATTTTATATGCTAAAGTATTATTTTTAATTTAAAACCAACAATCAATTTATATACTAGATTATAGGAGGATGGTAATTACTAGTATTCATTATCTTCGTAGGATATGACTCGTACTTACTTCTACTAGCTACAGCTACATCGTGCACTTGTGGTTAATTCATATTAGTATAAAAATAAATAATTAAGTTTTTGGTACCATTGTCAGGGATAATGATATTAGGAACACCAGGATGCTATTATTCTAGTCATTATTTTTTGTATTTATTTTTTATATTTATTATATCTTGACGTATTCATTTAATTATCTTTTGAACTTCTCTAAATTAAAAATGTTATTGTGGTTTATTTTAGGGATTAAGGTTTAAAGTTATCACCATAACTCACAATGGAATGATGGAGCAAATAGTACTCTTATGGGAGCTACGATGTGTCTTCACAATATGTAATATCACCGTATAGTAAAGAGAAGATTCCTCACATGTTTTCGAAAGCTCATCTGACATCCATGCCATTGCAACATTTATGGGAGTAACCATTACAATCATGAATGTCGAGCATCAACTTATATGCGAGAGCAACTGAGCATATACAATCAACCTCAAAGTGCACCATATGAGAACATTTACAATTCATAGTGGAGTAACTCTTACACCACACTCTAGCTAAATATTTACAGTACCAAACAACTCAAGTTAAGGAGTCAACTCTAAAAGATATGGTGGCTAATTTTATTCAAAAATCAATCATGAGGCATCAGAAAATAAAGACTTGTATACAAAATATGGACATATTCCATATAGACTCCTTTCTTTATTTAAAACATGCCATAGGTAAGTTAACTAACCACTCTTATAAAGAGATCTTTAGTCATCAAGCCCAAAAAATAATGGTATAACACAATCTGGACCAATCATACTCTTATAAAAGTCTCCTTCTTCATGTGACTGGTTATTAAACAATGACTAACTATAATGGATAGACTAAGATTCATTAACAACCGTTAAGCCTATAGACTTTACAAAACTCAGCCAAAATTTCTACACTATCTCTTTTTTAATTGTGAATTCTCTATAGGTATATGAATTATAATCCAATCTCTCTAAAAGTTTTATGTTACTAGGCTTAATGATGTGAAAATCTTTGAATGGTTAAGTAAGGATAAAATGATAAATCATTAAATTTGAAATATCTATCAATTAGCCTTTGGCAACTTAATGTATGCTATATGGAAAGAAATGAATAAAAGATTACTCAAGAGTATCTAAGAGCAAGTTCCTAGAAGTTTAATATCCTTGGATCAAAGAATAACTCATGACAAGTCAAGTTCAAAATGTTTATAGCAATATGATAGCTTTCTCATGGAGAATGTTGAACCCATAACAACTTAAAAGAGAATGAGCGGATTCAAAAACAAGTGAGGCTAGAGGTTTTGCAACTACCAGTGTTCATTAAGGAGATAATGCTTTAATTGCATCATGAGAGAATTTATTGGAGCAATTACTCTTACAATAACCTATGCATTACTAAGAAAATAATACAAAAGTTGGGCCTTTAACCACCTTATGGAGAGTGCCTAGCTTCCAAGGTTAATGCACTACTATCATTCATTCATTTTGAGATTTGGTGTAAACCTAATTCATTTTCACTATAAAAAAAACACAATCCGCGATGTTTTATATACAACCCACGATATTTTATTGATAAAACATCGCTAAATATGAAGACTTTGTGGCGTTTAAAAATGTCACAAAAAATTCAAATTTTTTATAACATTTTATAAAAACGTCGCATATTTGTAACATTTTTTTATGACATTCTTTTATTAAAACATCACCAAATAAAAACTGTAACGTTGCTGCCTTTGGTTCAATTAATATTTAAAAGTTCTCCTCGCGCTTTCATTTCCACCATTTGGCTGGTTTCTTCTCTAACATTTCTTCTTCTTTGACGTTTCTCCGGTTTCTTCTCTCTACCTTCTTCCCACCCAAATGTGAGGCCTCTAGCAACACCGCTCCTTCTTCCTCCACTAAGAAGCCCAAGCGTTTCGAGATTAACACTCTTTAAAAGTGTGTAATTTCAATCCAGTTTGGCTTTGAATTTCTTACCATTTTCGTTGGGATTTGGGACGGGAGATCGTTTTTTCCTCTTTTTTTTTCATCAAAAGCTTTTTACGGAACTGGAACTAAGAAACTGGTTTCTCTAGCTTTGGGCTTTTGTTTTGCTTTTCACTGGAGGGTAGAGATGGAAATGCTTGCTTTATTGGTTGTTAGTATTTTGGGATGGAGGTTAATATCGCTGGGGTTTCATCCGTAATCTTTTGCTCGTTATGCTTCATAAATCTTGATCGTGTGTCTAATTAGTTAGTTGCCACTTTTTGGCTTGAATACATTTCTATATTTGGAAACTGGAAGTATGGGACGACATGTCTGCCTTCTTCGAGTAATAGAACACTGGCGAATCAATTATGATTGTTTAGTTGGGTATGTGGAATTTCATACAGAAGTTATGTGCTTGTATCATTTCTAGGCCATACTTTGGCATCTGCTATGCGATTCCCCTTTTACCTTGAGAAATGAATGTCAAATTTAGAATGAGTGATTCTGAGACGCTTGATGCTTGTTTATTTTTGTTGGAATTTTGTAGATTCCTAGGTCCATGCTGCTGCTGTTCTCATCACTTGTAACAACAGTGGATACATACTGAGCTATTCTGAAAGCATTATGGTTCACCTGGGATGGACAGGAGGCGTGGTTGGTTTATTTGTGGCTACTGCACTGTCGTTGTACGCAAGTACCCTTCCTGCCAAACTCCATCAACTTGGTGGGAGGAGGCACATCAGATATAGAGATCTTGCAGGGTATATTTATGGTATGAGCTAAGTCACAAGACTCTGCAGTGGAGATTTTTAACTGTGTCTTTTTCTTTCTCTTCATGTAATTGCTAGTGACACACTGAACTTGCTTTGTTATGTCTTAGTGTTTTGATGTCTTCTTTTTTGGGCCCTTAATTTACAGGTAAAAAGGGATATAATATTCTTTGGTTGTTACAGTACCTTAATCTTTTCATGGCCAGTATTGGGTTAATCATTCTTGCTGGTTCAGCAATTCAGGTAGAATAAAATGGCAGCACTCAGCTTTCATTACCTTAACACAGTCCTTGTTGATTAGTTAGATTTAGTAATTGTCAGTTAGTTAGATTTAGTAATTGTCAGTAAAATGACTTTGTTTCCATTTCCTTGAATAGCGTAACTTAAGGTATGTTCAATAGGTGTAAATTTGTCCTCCAGGCCGAAGATGATATTTACTTTTATTGTTCTGTTGGAATACTATCTCATTATACAAAGAAATTGTGTCTTCAACATTCTGACTTGACTGGTTGTTGATATTTTCCTGTCAAGTTCCGAACTTGTGAGCTTTCCTCTCATGCTGTCTAATTATATGTTCTTGAATGCAGGGTGTATGTACTCTTTTTATGAATGACAAGGCTTTGAAGATTTCATATTGTAATCTCATTGCAAGGCTTACATTTTTCATATTTGCGATTATGGTTCCTCATTTGTCGGCTCTGGCATCTTGGTTGCACCTCTCAGCATTTCTTACCGCAATATATGTTTTTGTAGCTCTTGGACTCTGCATCAAAGATGGTAAATTCACCCTTATGTGTTTTTGTGATGCAGCACTGTATATTATCATCCTGGAAAGTTTTTCTTTTTGATGGTGCTGCTTTTTATTTATTTTGCTACACTGTATAATATAAGGAATTAAAAAATGTTCTCTACAATTATGGCTTTTATTATACTTAGCTTCAATAAACTCTGCAACATTGAAAATTAAGATTACTGCCTGGCACAGCCTATAATAGCACCGTATTACTTGAAACAATGTAAGTTTCTTATCTCGTTTCATGCATAAAGGAACGTCTTCCTCACATGTGTTAACTATGAATTATCTGTATGCTTTTGTAGGAATTAAGGCACCAACCAGGGAATTATAACATCCCAGGAACAGAAGTGGGATTAATCTTCATGACTATTGGCTCTATTTCTAGCTTGTTTGTTCCATTGAATGCTGGGGTGATTCCGGAAATACAGGTCAACCGTAATAGAAGCTTAGTAGATTTTGGTTTGTTAACATATATAATCATAAAGATAAGTAATGATGGTAAACTGTGACCATGGACAAAGAAGCACTGTGGAGTCCCAAATGTTTGAATGCTGTTGATTTCGATGATTTTACAAAACAGGACTAGCTACGCTTTGAAAATCATGTGTTCTAATTTCACAGAGAAAAACCATTTGGATGAAAATCATGTGTTCTGTAGATAATGGCTTGTCCATCATACCAGTACTTCGATACCAAGTATGAAGTTAAATGTTACAGGAGGTGCATTGGCCCCGAAGACCCTGTCATTTAGAATCAAGATAAGAGGTAGCAGTCTGATTGTTAGCTCATTGGTAGCAGCTGTTCTACAGTTCATTGGAGACTTTATTGGCCTAATTGGATCCATTTGTGTCGTTCCTCTGACATTTGTAATACCCAACCGCATGTACCTGATGACAAAAAAGAACCTCAATTCTTTTCAGAAGCTGTGGCATTGGTTTAAATTTAATGTTATAATCTTTAGCTTTTTGTTCGTCGCTGCAACAGTTGCTTCTGTGCGACTTATTGTAATAGATTACAATTAAATAATATATTAGCCTTAGGTATGAAATTCTTGTGATACATGAATAATTATTAAAATTAATGATATATTACAAATTTTGAAGAATTATTAATAAATAAAATTCATAAATAATATTGAAAGTTATTAAACAAATAAGATTTCAAAAACTTTGTATTTTAAAAAATAACTATTAAAATTAAAAATTATTAAATTAAAATGATTTTTGAAAAAAATGGAAAAAATAACAATTAAAAAATAATGTAATTATTTGTGACGTTTTTGCATAAACGGTACAGAAAATAATATTTCTCAACTTTTTTTTTAAAATGTCGCGGAAAGACTAATCTTTCAGTGACGTTAATTAAAACGTCGCGGAATGTCTGTATTTTTTATGACGTTTTATGAAAAACGTCGCAGAAACTTTTTGCCTATACTACATTCTATGACGTTTTTTAAATTTTGATATTTTGTTTTTGTGACGTCTTTTAAACGTTATAAATTATGCTATTTTCTTGTAGTGTTTGTTATTTAATGTAAATCTTGGCTAAACTTACTTTGTAGCGTACTTTTTTATCAATTCATTTTTAACTTCTTGAAAAATAATTATTACTGGCATCAAGTATCAGTGTTTCAGGTTGTATTACAATTTGAATATAAAGTTAATAAGGTTTTATCGTTAAATTAAAATTTACTTTTAATTTTTTCATAATTTTATAAAAGACATTCAGTTTTTTTCTATATTATAGTATGGGTATATTAATTCTAAAGTTGATACATAAATTTTTGAGTTTGTAGACTTTAAATTATGTTTTTCTATAATATCATAATTCAAGTTTTGTTGATGTTTGGTGCAAATGAATCTCCATTTACATGTAGTAAGTTAATATATATACATATATATATATATATATATAGAAGAGAGAAAAACAAGATAGTTTTATATATATAAAGAAGAGATAAAAAGAAGATAGTTTTATACTTTTCTAATGAAATGCTGAGAAAATTTTAATAGAAGAATAATTGGAACATTTAAAATATTAAGGGGTCTTTGACAATTAAAAATGTGAATAAAAAATTAAAATAGGTGGAAATATAGTTTTTGTTAATATAATTATCGCAAAAACAAAGATGGGAATGATCATGGTAATCACATTAGTGCGGTTGCAGGTGTATGAGGTTATGAAAAGGAGAGGATTGGGTAAATGATGCGGTGTGCCTTGTTGGATTCAATCGCAGGCTGATAAGGTTTTGTTGCGTTATCCATATCTGAGCCACATAACGTTGCCACGTGGAAAACTGAGAATCACCATTTTTGACCTGGTTCAACATTTTTGTTAGAATAATATCTCCCTATTTGACTATCAAACGAGAGTTTATACGGCTAAACAGAAGAGAAGAATTATGGCAAGTGCTTCAGTTATGGCTTCACTGACCTTGAAACCGGCTGCTTTCACCGTTAAGAAATCATCTTCACCTTCTCTCCCAAAGAAATCCTTCAAAGTCGTGGCTGGTGCTGGCAAGAAGATCAAGACTGACAAACCTTATGGTTCGTTTCATTTTTCTTTTTGACCTTTTACACGATAGCCCCATTTTCATTTTAATGAAAATTTCATTGTCAATTTGTAGGCATTAATGGTGGAATGAACCTTAGAGAGGGACTCGATGCGTCTGGGAGGAAGGGCAAGGTCTCGGCTTAATACTTGTTTTATTACATGAAATATGTTCTTTTAAGGGATTGACATATTAATGATTCAGATTCATCTGCACCTCCTTCTGAAGTCAGTGAAGATTTCTTTGGCTTAGATTGATGCTTTTTAGCAATTAAACATGAATAGCTTACTTCTAATCACACCAATTGTATAGTTAGTGAAAAAAAAAACGCTTACTTCTAATCACACCAATTGTATAGTGAAAGAAAAAAAAAAAACGCTTACTTCTAATCACACCAATTGTATAGTGAAAGAAAAAAAAAAAAACGTTCTTTTTTGGTAGTCTTACAATCTTATTATTAGTTATTTTTTTGGGTACTAAACGTATCCTAACAAGCTAGTTAATCAGACACTCCTCGGCTTTGATACAGGGAAAGGGTGTATACCAATTCGTCGACAAGTATGGTGCTAACGTTGACGGCTACAGGTACGAGATTCAATGTCCATTCCAGATACAATAAAGGACAATAACGTACATTAACATCTTAGTTATTACTTTCCAGTGCTATATATATATATATAGATATGGTTACAGTGTATTTCAAAATGATACTTCGCTTTCATATATCTTTCAATAAAATTTGGAGAATTACTATTTACCATGGAGTAGCTTATTAGCTCCAAAAATTCTAATGTTTTGATCTGGACTGGGATGTTGATGTATTCACAGCCCTATCTTCAATACAAATGATTGGTCTCCCAGCGGTGATGTTTATGTAGGGGGTAAGTACGTACGTACTATATAACTGCCACAATATCTAGACCTAAGGGTTGTCATTACATTTCCTGGCATTTGAAAATTATTATTTACAGGTACAACTGGTTTGGCTATATGGGCTGTTACCCTAGCTGGCCTCCTTGCAGGTGGTGCTCTTCTTGTTTACAACACCAGTGCGTTGGTGCAGTAGTAGACTACTTTCAAACTTGTCATGTGTCTCTGTTTATTCCAACAAAAATACTATTTTCACCTATATGCGTAATTAATTATTTTTCACTTGGATTTGGTTACTATACATCTGCATTCTCTTTGGTTATTATTTTGTCGTTTTGTATTTATTACAGTAATGATTAAAAAATTGATTAAATGCAATCTGTTTAATCACAGTAATCTTTAATTTGTTCTCTTTGGTTATTATTTTGTCGTTTTGTATTTATTACAGAAATGATTAAAAAATTAATAAATGCAATCTGTTTAATCACAATAATCTTTAATTTGTTAACTTCTCGATGCAGTTTATGTTAATAATTTTATTATTAAAAATATTTGATTAATAATTAATTGTATTTTTTTATAAATTAATTATTTTTATAAATAAAAATAAAATAGTTAGTTTGTATTTAATAATTTTTAATTAAACTTCAATTTTTTTACAGACAAGAATATTATCTTTTTTAGTCTTATTTTAAATTTTTATTTTATTCAATTTTTATTACATATCAATTTTTTGATGATTTAATATTAGTTGAACTTTAAAATTTTAAATTTATTATATTATAAGTTTAATTTTTTGTCTAATTTCTAAACATTGATTAGATAAACATCTTATTATTGTGGTTTTAGGGATCTGCAAAAATCTATTAGTTGTGTTGCGTGTAACTCTTGCCTTAGGGACTAGATGGCGCCATATGAATTATTTCCTACAAATTGTTAAGTGTAGCATATTAGAAAAATCAATTGGAAGAGATTGATGAAAAGAAGATTTTATGGAAGAAGTGGGGAACTCTTATTCATCAAAAAATTGAATATTACATCAATCAAGAAACCAAAGTTGGTCTTTATACAAACAGTAGATGAAGAGAACCAGCTAAGTTAGTTAAGCTAAATGACGAACGAATATAACCGACTAACTTAACAAACTCATCAGACAATAATACAAAAATGCCCCTAAACTTAACAATCTAGAACGCTTTAGAACACAAAATAGACGATGGATATTATTTACGTTAATATGCCCCCTCAAGATGAAGAGTGGATGTTGAGAACTCCCATCTTGTGAAGAAGAATGTGAAATTGAGAGAGATAGATAAGGCTTTCGTAAACAAGTCAACCAATTGAAGTTTAGAAGAAACATGCAATAACTTGGAAATTCTAGCTTGTGCGTTCTTTGATAAGATGACAATCAATTTCTATGTGCTTGGTACACTTATGGAAAACAGGATTAGCAATAATATGCACTGCAACTTGATTATCACAGAAGAGTAAAGCTGGTTGTGAAATCTTAATGTGCAAATCAGTAAGTAAAGTCATCAACTACATTATTTCACAAGTAACATTAGCTAAGGAATGATATCCAACTTCTGTAGATGAATGAGAAATAGTGTGTTGCTTCTTGGATTTCCAAGAAATTAAGGAGTCACTAGTAAACTCACAAAAACCATTGATATTCTGTCACGTGTCAGGACAGGCAGTCCAATCAGCATCTGTAAAGCTTTTAAGCTTTAATTATGAAGTAGTGGAATAGAAAAGTTCCTATCCAACTGTGCTTTTGATATATTGCAAAACTTTGTAAGATTCCTTCATGTGTGTATCTTTAGGTGAAGCCAAGAATTGACTTAAGTTGTCGACAACAAAAGTCAAATCTGGTTAAGTGATGGTAAGATAAAACAGCCTACCAATCAACCTTCTATAGCTAGATGGATCATCTAGATGTTCACCTTCTTCAGCAGAAAATTTGATATCGGGGTTCATAGGCACTATGTTTAGTTTACAGCCAAGAATACCTACATCAGATAAGAGCTAAAGTGCATAATGCCTCTGATTAAGGAAAATCCCTTTATATGATCTAGCTATCTTCAAGTCGAGAAAGTATTTTAATGCCCTTAAATCCTTGAGCTTAAATTTACTGTCAAGAAACTTTTTGAGCTCATTAACTGCTTGTTGATCATTGCTTGCTACAATGATATCGTTTACATAAACTAACAAGGCTATAAACAATGAACCATGTGCTTTAACAAACAAGGAATTATCAGCAGCTAACTGATGAAAACCTTGATCAAGAAGCACACTAGAAAATTTAGAAAACCATTACCTCGAAACCTTCTTTAATCCATATAAGGCTTTATAAAACTTACGCATTGCATTTTGATGCAACTTTTGATTATCTTTTCAAGTAAGATCAAGTGGTAAATGCATATAAACCTCCTCAGTAAGCTCTCCATGAAGAAATGCATTGTTGACATCTAGCTAAAATAAAATAAACCATTAATTGAAGTTAAAGCCAACAATGTTTTAACTGTAACAAGTATAGGCACAGGAGAGAAAGTATCAAAGTAGTCAAACCCTTCTTATTTTGTATAACCCTTAACAACTAATCTTGCTTTAAACCTTTCAATTGACCCATCAACTTTATATTTAATCCTATAAACCCACTTACACCCTACTTCATTCTTACCAGGTGGCAAAGAAGAAATTATCTATATACCATTATCTTCCAAAGCTTTCAACTCCATTCTGATTACTTCCTGCCTATCTAATAGTTGACTAGCCTGTGAAAAGTTTGAGGGCTCAATATGAGTTGAGAATGCTGCAACAAAACTTTTATAAGTTGGACTTAACTTTGAATAATCTAAGACTTTGGACAGAGGATGAATTGTAGAGCAACTAACGTTCACAGCAACAATAGTGTAACAATGATATTTTGACAGGTAAGATGGCCTTTTAATTACTTTAGATGCCTCTAATGAACAGTCACCACCAGCCTTTGAGGAGCAATCATCACTAGTAGGAAGAGAAACATCAAAACCATAATAGTTGTCATAAACACCAACATTTTGTAATTATGATACTTGATCCTTATTAGGAAAAATTGATTTATGAAATACAACATCTCGACTAATAAGGATTGTATTTGTATTGAAATCAAGCAACTTATAACCTTTCTACCCTGTTGGATAGCCAATAAAAACTGAAGGAGTTGCTCTAGGTGTAAACTTGTGTCTTGACTAAGATGAAGTGGATGCATAATAAAAGCATCCAAAGATTCTATGATGATTTACGATGGCTGCTTCTTAATCAAAACTTCAAATGGTGTCTTAGTTTTCAAAACAAGGGAAGGAATCCTATTGATAAGATATACTACAGTAAGTATGTAATAATCATAATATGCAATAGGAATATTTGACTGGAACACCAAAGATCTTGCAACATTCAAGATATGCTAATGTTTTCTCTCAACAACTGAATTTTGTTGAGGTGTATTGACACAAGAATGAAAGGATTGTATTCCTTGTTTTGCAAACAAATTAGTAAATGCTAATTCTAGTGCATTATCTGATTTAACAGACTGGATTTTCACCTTGTGTTGATTCAAAACAAAGAAAAAAATTCAAAAAAAAGCTTAGCAACTTCATATTTATTATAAAAAAGATATATCCACACAAATCTTGATGCATCATCAACTAGAGTGAGAAAGTATCTATAGCCTCAATAGTAAGAGTCTAGAAAGGCCCTCAAATATCGCAATAGATCAACTGAAATAGTTTATCACACATATTATTTCTAAAGACAAAAGTAAGTCTCTTTTGCTTTGCTAAATGAAATATTGAGTAATGCTCTGAATGTTCAACCTTTATTCTAGAAATATTCAAATCATTTTGTAAAATTTCAAGCTTTGCATAAGAAAGATGTCACAGATGAAAATGCCATATATCAGACTGAGTTAGAGAAATTTTATTTCCTATTTTGAAAATGTTGATGGTAAAACCTATCTACTTGTTTTACGCTTAAAAATCGCAAGTGAACTGGTCGTGACTTGTAGCTTAAAAGAGCGGATATCAATCCCACAGGGATTGATGTCTAGACACCACTTAATTTAGATAAAACTTTATTTAAGAAACAAAATTGTTTAATAAAAATAATCTAGAAAATTTAAATAAAAATTAAAAGACTAACTCAAAACAATAGACAATACCAACGTGTAAAAAATCAAAATTCAAGAATCTAAAGGCTAGAGATTACTTTTTTTCTTTAATTTGTCTCCCTTATATTTTATTTATTGAATTGTGTCTCACCCTAAATTTCCTACTGTATTAACTACCCTCTCTCTAGGTGTAATTAATTGTCCCTAATTGAATTAAAGGGAATCAATTGGACGATCTCTCAACCTACCCAATGACTCTACCTATTCAATGGGTGATCAATTGATTAGCCAAGATCTCTCTTCTAACTAGTCAATTAACGTGATGATTTTAAGTCTATAGGTCGCCAACTCTTATTGTACAATCCTACACAAATTTATCTTACTCACTCTCTCGATTTGTTGCAAGATAACAAATAAAATCAACAATCATCAAAGACAACTTCATTCAATTCAATAAAATAGGAGTTCTAACAAAATAGTTCAAAAGCAATCTCTAAAACTAAATCAGCCTAACATGGTCTCCATAACATCATCAACATTCAAATAAACCATTTTAAAAAGAATAGAAGAAGTAAGATTGATAGAAAATTGAATAAAAAGACGCATTCTCTTCTTTGCCAAAATCTGGAAATTTTGGTATTGATGTGCTATTTTTCCCAATCTTGATAATCCTTGACTTTAATCCTTCTTCAAAGCTCCAAATATGTGTTCTTTACTCCAAAGATGGTGTTTCTACAGAAGGGTTTCGTCCTCTTCCAAAGATGGAGGCTTAATTATGCTTAAATAGTCCAAAAATCCTAAGTTTAATGAAGCCTTGCATATTATCTCGGATCATGATTCCCACAATCGTTGGAATTGTCCACGGAACACTTCCTCTTTTCTTTTCCTCTTGATTTCTCGCTCAATCTCCAAGTTGCTCCATCTTCCTTCTAACACAAAATAGTCAATTCTTACCCTAAATTAACATCAAACATAAAAGAACAACAATGGAAATCAAACTACACAAAAATGTACAAAATGAATCCTAAACTACAACAATAATCAACAAGTATGCAAGAAAATACATGACAATTACATAGAAAAACATAGACTAATGCACACCTATCAACATCCTTACATTTAAATCTTTTCTTTTCCTCAAGCAAAATAAATACAACCACTCAATGCTATCATTTCATCTTCACAAAGATCAAAGCATACAATCTCTCAAATTTAGACTAACTCAAATATTAAGTTAATACACATATCATGACTACTTTTCATTGATGTACATAAGCAAACTCAACAATTGACACCATCACTCAAAGATAAGTAAAGATACAAAGTGAATTTTCCTCAAGGATTTTAAGCATTTCTCTCAAGTGTTTACTGGTTAGTGTTTCGCTCAAACTTCTTATAGGAAACTACATTATCATAAGCTTGCTAATAAACCAATTCTCCTCTACAATGATTACATAGATAAATAGATCAAAAGAACTTATTTAGGGTTGTAATGTGGTAAAGGTGAAGGTGGGTAAAGAGGGAAAGAAAAAATTAAGCATAAGCATTAGTAAAGTAAAAAGTGGATAAAAACAAGATAACTAAACATAACTCTGAGATATATAATAATAAAATGCACTTATTGATGCTACTCACTTATTCTTCCTTTTTCTTTTCTTTTCTTTTTTCTTTGCAACAGTTTTTTTTTCTTTCTTTTTCTTCATACATGGAAGAACTATGAATATAATAGCACTATATACAATGTAACTCATAAGTAGAAGTATACTCAACTTATCTCGGTAACAAAAATTTCATAACGATCTCAACTAATGTATTGCTTAATACTCTACTAAGCTTGTGAATAGGTAGGTTAAAAAGGTTTAAAGTTTTAAAATTTCGGGTGTTTTTAAGAAATAAAAGGTTAAGGCTCAACGAGAGTAGCAAAGGATAATACAAAGGGTATGTCATTTAAGCTAAGGGTTAAAACATAAAAGAAAAAGGGCCTAAATCATCCCTATTAAACATGCATCCAGTAGAATTAAACCGATTCAAAGCAAGTTTTGAAGGTAGTAACCTAAGGAAGTAACACTCAACAAAGAGATAGAATGACTATAAATGGAGTCATATGGCTCAATCCTCACATTGGCTCAAATGAAAACTTATTATGCATCTCTACACTACCTCATTGTTCAAATGTCAATTTGTGACTAAGCTTATGTAACTAACTATTTTTCATCACTCTATATGGTTCACTTTCTACTCAAATAGCATAATTTGAATTCAAGCATGCATTCAATCTAATTCCAACTAGCATGATAGAATCTCATGGTAATATTTATCAGAGTGATTCAAATAAGGTTCCATTGCTAACACAAATCACACATAATATACCTAAACATGCATCCTATCTAACAAAATGCAAACAATGCAATTACGAAAGTCAAAGTCACCTCCCACACTTAAAGTTCACATTGTCGTCAACGTGACAAGTCAACCACCAAATATAAGAAAATGACCTAAAACTAAATAAAAGAAATTGAAACACACAAATGACATGAAACAAAACAAAAGATGAACTTGAACCAAACAGAAGAAATAACATGAAGCCAAACAAATATGAGATAAAATGAAAACAAATAAGAGAAACAAACAAATTAAAAAGAAAAGGGTAAGAAAAGCTTATTCAGATGATGGTGGCGACGATGTTAGCGAAGGAGCTTCAAAATTGTTCCTCTGATAAAAGTTGGGGAACCACTTCTTCAAGCTATGCTGCTCCTTATGTACTTTCTGCAGTTGGGTTTCGAGATCATTGATTTAGGATGTCATTTTTTGACAATTGGTAGCCATCTTGAGGATTTGTTGAAGTCGGTTGACCTCCACTAGTGCAGGCGGTTCCTCCTCCACTGCTTCTACCTCTAGCTTCGGCATTGCTCGGGATGTGGAGGGTCGTGAAGCAGCTGTACTTGTGCCCCTCCTACTCCTCACTATAGTGCACATCTAAGGATCTCGGAGTTCCATAGGATGAAACTCCAAAATCTCAGAACATCTCAAATATGATATGTCAAACATATCATGTGGAGTTGTATGCAAATTATCCATATTAATATTATAAAACGCACCCAAAGCAGAAGCAATATGAGACATTCAAAAAAATGAACTCTTTTATTAGCCACACTCACTATTGATCGAAAAATCCTATAATGTGTGTTGATTTTAATTTTTCGCTCCATCCACCATAAAAAGAAAAGTTCTTTTGCTGAGCATTTGTTGCTTTCCATTTTATTACACGCAGTTAGACACATAAATTTGTGTAAAAGTAGATGCTCAGCACTCCGAATTAAGGAATTTGGTGCAATGAGTGAGTCAAAATGTTCTTCACCTATGAGAGTGTTCCAATAAGAATCGGCATCAAAATCAATGTGACCATCTACAATTTTTGCATTCAACAACTTGAAAATTTCACTCATGACAGAATAATCAAGTTTAAAAACATTTCCAGCTAACCTAAACCAAACCACATCCATTTTTAGGTTATACTAGACAGTTGTGAAAAACTCTAAAGTTATAGTAGCATAAATAGCTATATCGCACCGAACAAACGTATTCCACCCTATGTTTGTAGCTAATTGCTCAAGTTGTCAACTCACTCCTATGTTATCTAACAATTTAAAATCAAAATACCTAGGAGTGACTATTTCTCTATTTCTAAGGTCACGGAAATGTATACCTTCTTCTTCTTCATAAATTAGGAAGGGAGAGTGGTAAGTCGCTGCTAAATCGCGTTTGCCTTCACCGAAAACTTCATGGCGTAATTCATCAGTCGATTTAGTTGATCTCTGGAGCATCCTCATTCTTGGTGCCATTGTAAGAGGAAAATTTGCAAAAATGGGAGAAAAAAAGTGAAATTCACATTTAGAGAGAGAGAGAGAGAGAAATCTTACCTAAATCCTTGTGTTTTTGAATGATTAATGCATGAAAAGTTGAAAGGATTGTAAGAATAATGAAAGAGTTGAAGAAAATACCAAGAATCTAGAGGAAAATTGAAGAGTTTTAGAGAGTGGGAGGAGAAAAATTCGTGGGTTAGAGAGAGAGGAAGGGAAAGTTTGAGAGTGGGTGGAAAAAGAAAAGGGGAGGGAAACTTTAAGTTTCCCTCTGGATGGAATTCCCACAATTCTCACGATCGTGGGATTACTCTCCAGAAACTTTTTGGATAGCTTTCCCACGCTCGTGGGAATCACTACAATTCCCATGATCGTGAGAAAAGGTGATCCTTACAATTTCAAACCTTCTTCCAAGCTTAATTTTACTTCTCCATGATCCCATAACCTACAAACACATCAAGTTAATATCATCAACAAGAATTTTGAAATGAAAATAAGTTGTACTTCAAACAAACCCAAATTAAACATTAATCAGAATTAATTCAAGTACAATCATAAATAAATAAATCAAACAAAAATTAGATGAAGACAACCCAAAAGAAATTAAACATGCTAAATTAAGGTCATTAGCTTGATCATTCCTTATCCATTTAAGAAAGTGCGGAAGATGGGAGAGAGATAACTTCCCTTTCTTGTGGATATGTCCCTCCATAATATGGCTTACAGCAGTGCCCATTGACCTTGAACGTTTCCCCCTTATCATTTATCAGCTCTACAGCTCCATAAAGAACCACTTGAAGGATTTTGAAAGGCCCACTCCATCTTGACTTGAGCTTCCTAGGAAATAGTCGAAGTCTCGAATTAAACAAAAATACCAAGTCTCCACTCTTGAATTCCTTCTTCTTGATATGGCCATCATGCCACTTTTTAGCCCTTTCTTTCTATAGCTTGGCATTTTCATAAGCATCGTACCTTAACTCATTCAACTCGTCGAGATGTAACAATCAATTTTCTCTTACCAACTTCTAATCCATGTTTAATTTCTTGATTGCCCAATATGCTCTATGCTCTAACTCCAATGGTAAATGACATGCCTTGCCATACACAAGCCGATACGGTTGTGCCTATGGGGGTCTTGTAAGCTGTTCTATAAGCCCACAGTGCATCATCCATCTTTAATGACTAATCTTTTTTTAAAATGTTCACTGTTTCCAAAATCTTGTTCAACTATCTATTCACCACCTCCACTTGGCCACTAGTTTGGGGACGGTATGGGGTAGCCACTCTATGATGAACGTTGTATCTTCTCAGTAGGTTCTTAAACGGTTTGCTACAAAAGTGACTCCCCCATCATTTATGATTGCTCTAGGCACCCTAAACCTAGTAAAAATCTTCTTACTGAACTTCTAAACCACCTTGCTATCATTGGTAGGAGCGGCGACTACTTCAACCCATCTAAAAACATAATCAACTCCAACTAAAATATAGGTGTTCCCTTTAGAGGATGGGAATGGTCCTATGAAGTCCAGACCTTATACATCAAATATCTCCACCTCCATTATATTTAAAAGCGACATTTCATCTCTCTTTGATATTTGCCCACTCTTTGACATCTATCGCACTTGAGCACGAAATCTCAAGCATCCTTAAATAGAGTTGGCCAATAGAATCCATACTCTAAGATTCATGCAGTAGTCTTGTTAGCTCCATAATGCCATAATGCCCTACATAAGGTGAGCTACAACATTGTGTTAAGATCTCACGCATTTTATCTTCAGGAACACACCTGTGAATTAAACTATCAGTACAGATCTTATAAAGTACAGGTTCATCCCAAATATAACTAGAGCATTGAAATAGGAAACACTTCCTTTGTTGATACGACAAGATGGATGGAAGAATACTGTTGGACCCCGTTTCTGAAGTCCAACTCGCATGCAGAATATCTTAATACGTGAGTTTATCTCCTAAAGAGAACACCTT
>JAOQMS010000003.1:18258023-18273895 GCA_027563885.1 Erythroxylum longipes
TGAGCATCCAATGTATTTTTGTATCTTTTGTTAAGACTTTGATGTAATGTTGATTTGTAATTAAAGCTATGTATGAAATTCATTTTGATTTGGAAATGAATGAAGAATTGAAGAAGTTTCCGATGTGTATGTGCTTAGTCATCTTGTAGTTGTACATTTCTTATTTCAAGTCTTCCATAGATGTAGAAATTGTGTTTTGCATTCAAGGGAAAAACTGGATCGATATAGGTAGAATTACAAAAAGTTGTCTTCTTAAAAGTTGTATATTATCTTTCTATATTTTCAACGCTCTATATTATGAAATATTTGGATATCAGAGTTGAGAGTTATGGTTATTAGAAGTTTGTGATGTTGCATAGGATGGACTTTCGGCACAGCTGCATTGGTTTGAACTTTTAACCCTTATAGAAGTAAAATTTGTTTTTAAGTCTTCATTGAAGTTGTAGGTCTAGAAGTCCTCTTCAACACGGTCTTTAAACGACCTTAATCTGATACTTCTATTAAAATTTAGGCACTTTTTTACCAAGACAGGTCGAAGGAAGAAAAGAGAGAAGAGGAAATTCGCGATAGCGACTTGACAGCGCGGAAGCGCAGGTCCCTTCCCCCAGCCTAAACATGTTTTACTCTTTTGACCATAACTTTGTCGTCCGACCTCCAAATGACCTGATTTTTGAAGCATTGAATTCCTAACACATTCCTATATATCCAAAAAAATTATATATTTTGGTATTAATTTGAAAAATATTGATTGAATCAAAGTGAGGGGATCGGTTGGAGGAGTGTGAGTTGGATATTTTACTGAACATGCTTCAGTATCTTGATGATATCTTAACCCGTAGAGCTCTAATTTCGGTGATTCTTGTCTTTAAATAAACTAGATACATATAGACACAAATTATCTGAAGAAATAAATTTTTAATTCGGTCTCTAATAATTTCAATTTCTGGATGGAAGTTGAGTATAGTGTACTACTTCAGTACAAAAACAGTCTGAAAATGTTTGGGCTATAACTTTTAGATTTCTGGACCAAGTGGAATAATTTTCGTGTCATTAGAAACTTAAGACAATGGGAAACAAATGTTCTGAAGAAGCCCAATTGAAATTCTAATTTGAGTTTTCCCAAAATCTATCCTGAAGTTGAAGAAATGGGTTTGTCCATGTTTTTATGACTCCGAATGTTGGGCTCCGGAAACGAGATCCAACAGCACATAAATTTAATCCTTTTTATCTGTTCAATCTAATAAAGTGAAAATTCAAATTGTCGATCCTTCTTTAAAAGCTTTTGGAAAGGTTTCCATATCTCAATTAAGTATTAGAGCACATAACTTTAATCCTATTTACCAGTTCAATCTAATAAAGTGAAAATTCAAATTGTCGATCCTTCTTTAAATGGTTTTGGAAAGGTTTCCTTATCTCAGTCAAGTATCGAATAAAATTAGATGCATAGTTTAACACACCTAAAAAAATTTAAACTTGTTTTTTATCTTGTAATGTATCTCAAAATTAAGAAATTTTTTCAAGAATATGTGGTTAGAGTTTTAACCCCTTTGGCATCTTTTCCATTCCAAGAAATTCTATTTCAATTAGCATATCTTAGCTTTCTTCTCCAGAAGAGCAAGATCATGTTTTTCACATAAATCAGCAAATGTATGAAGATGTAAAATATGTTCAACAATATTATTGCTGGCTATTAAAATATCATCTACGTTACATTGTATAAAATTATAAAACTTAAAAATATTATCCATTTTATTTGGAATATTTGTGGGGCATTTATTTAACCAAAAGGCATTATTAACCATTTATAATGACCTTGTGGAGTAGAAAAGGTAGTATAAAGAATGTTATCATTATTCATTTTTATTTCCCAAAATCCACTTTATAGTCAAATTTAGAGAAAATTAGTTTTCCTCTTGTTAAGTTTATGAGGGTTTCTTTATGATCTAAAAAACTATACATCGAATACAATATTATCATTTAATTTTTTATAGATCCTTGCTTTGTTTCTGAGTATATCTACATAGTTTCTAACCATAAAGGCTAGAGAGGAATGTGGAGATTTGCTAGGTCTAATAATCTTAAGATTTTCTAAATCCAGAAGTTGTTTTCGAAATTCTTCTTAATCTTCCATATTATATCTCGTGGTAGTAATTCTAATATTTTTTTTTGTTTATCTATCATTTCTAAGTTTGGTTCTTCTCTATTTTTATCCCAATATTGTAAAGGATTATCATAATAATTTTTCTTATTTTTTGTTTAAATATTTCTAGTCCATCTTTGATAGTTTTTATCTGTTTATATTTGTTTTCTAAAATATTTTCTATTTTTAATAAAGGTTTTCCTTTTGGAAAAATTGGTTTTATAACCTACACCATGATGGGTTGTACAAGGTTTAAAAGAAATAGGGATAGAACGATCATAAGCGTGTTTAAGACAGTTAACTATCATCCAATGGTCATAGGGAGTTCTGAAATGTATTTTTTGTTTAAGATTATCAAATAAAATTTTATAGAACAGTTAAAGAAAGTTATTTCTAAGAAGAATATTAGCAATAGTATCATAGAAATAAAAGGGTGGACATTTAACCAAAAATGATCCTACAAGAATTTGAGGTTGTTGTATCTGATGGTTAGAAATATCTAATCTGATGATTGGTTTTATAATGTCATGATATTATGAAGGGAAACAAGTTGATTTTATATTATGAATGGAAACAAGTTGATTTTCATAATCAAGAACCTGCCCCGCTATTTATATAAGCTGTAAAATATTCAGCTCTATATTCTTTATAGGTAATTCCAATAGGAATATATGTACTAGTAGGACTAGTCATTATCGAGGAATGCATATGATATTATTGTTGTAAGATAACTTTATCCCATATTGATTTATCTTATATGGTTAAACTTGTTCAAGAAAACTAGTTCCCAACATTATCACTATATTAAATCCTTCATTTTCTACTAATAATCTTATCGGTATTTTTGTATCTCCAATCTTGATAGTTTTTTCTATAATAGTATCTATATGATGTACCTCACCATTGAAATTATGTATTTGTAAGGTTCTGTTAATAGAAATTTTATCAAATTGTTTGTTAAATTATGATTCATATAGCTTCCGCTTGCACCAGCATCAATTAAAATATGACAAGGGATATAAGTAGTTCCATCAAAATATTCCCCTTTTATTTTATAATTGGAACTTATCTTTTTATCTGCTCGTATTATATTATTATTATATGTAACATCCCGTTTTTTCCATGCTAAGGGTTAGAACCTTATAATACTGGGTATGAGAGATATTATTGAGAAATTAGGAAGTGCATTTCATGCATAATATTGCACACGTACACGTGAATTTGATTATTGCACATATTACAATGACTATCATACACTCATTTGACACTTTTCGGGTATAATTGATTTATAAATGTGATTATGATATGAATTGTGGATTATGTGTCTTGAAATTGATTTGGTGATAATAATTAGTGATTTAGAATTTTAGGTGAAAATTTAGGAAATTTCTGAAATTCTGGGTATTTTGGACTAGGAAAAATGTCAAACGATAGGACAATTGATAAATGGTAATAGAAATAGGTGATGAATGACAATAGAAAGAATTGATATATGATACTAGGATTTAATGACAATTGTCATAGAAAATTGGGAGATAATTGGATTAGAAATTGGAGAAAAAGAGACTAGTTAATAAAGAAAGCCAAGTAAGACCTATAGAAAATGGACATGTGGCAAGTGACAAGTGCCATACCATGTTTTTACCCACGATTCTTTTAACCCAAGTGAAAGATCATTTTAATTGTTTTGTCTCTTGCTCTCTTCTTTTCTTCCTGATCTTCTTCTTCTTCTTCATTATCTTCTTCATCTCCACGACACTCACCAACCTTCATTAACATTGAAGCTTGCTCCCACCCTTCATGTACTACTCCCATTTTGTTGTCTTCTTCATTTGTCACTAAAGACCTAACCTTTCCACCTCCATGATGATGAATGTATGATGTTGGGAAGCTAAGGCTAAGTGTGTTTTGAAGATCTTGAAGCTAAAACAAGTAAGTAGCATATTGTTCTCCATGATTTGTTGAATGAAACATGTATGGCGATAGTTAGAGGTTAAATGATCATAAAATGGTGTTTTATATATATGTTCGAACATGGGTAAAGAAATTAACACATTGATGTCTTGTTTTTATTTTTATGATCATCAATATTTCATAAGTTATTGTAGAGATGATTTTGAGATGAAAAGATCATTATAATGGTGTAGACAAAAGTGCAGAAAATTTGATGGATAAATGGATGTTTCATGTTCTATTTTCAATGTATATTAACGTGGGTTTCTTTGGGTGTTATGGAGATAATTTAGAATGATTTTGAAGTTAAAGAAAAGACTAAAGTAGTGTCTTGAAAAGAGGTAAATTAAAATGATTAGTTAAAGATGAAATGAAGGTGATAATGAAGATGAACATGTGCAGAAATTTATGATGAATGCGTATATGTATGAATATTCTGTTTTTGGGTTGATGATCAATTATAGAGTATGATTTTTTTTAATGATTGATATTGAGCTGAAATGGAAGTAGGAATGAAGAGGAAATGATGAGGAATTAATTTAGAAATGATAGATTAAGCATAAGAGGTGTTAGACGTAACTTGAAAAGGATGAAAAAGTTGGAAAAATGGAAGGATTTTGGCTGGAATTTTTGGATGAATGCATCCCACGATCATGGGAACATGTCCACGATCATGGAATGCCTAAAAAGGGCAAAAACTTTCTGCCAATGAAACTCACGATCGTGGGAAATCATCCACAATCGTGGGAATGGTTGTTAAGTGAAAAATGCTTCTTTTATGTGTGGTTTGGAACAACAAATACTTATGTACTTTCCTATTATGCATTTAGGATTGAATAAAGCTTGAAATAGACTTAGTTTGATGATAGAATAAGTGATTAAATGAGTAATATGTTTAGGGTGTTGAATGAGGATATAAATTTAAGAATCGATTATTATACATTAAGTGTTCAAATCTGGAATTTTGAGATGTTAAAGAGTGAAAGTGAACCTATGAAGGCTAAGGTTATTCAATTAAGATGAACAATGAGTACTAAGTAAAGATGAATGATAAAATGGATGTTTTGTGATCTTAAAATGTTAAAATAACCTTAGTGAATGATTGAATGATGAACTTAGAATAATCTTGTACAAATGAGGTGTAAACCTAACTTCAATAAAGACATATATGAGTTATGAAGTGTGAATCATCTTGAGATATGAATTAAGCAAATATACCCGAGATTGTCATTAAGCATGCAATATACATAACAAATATTAGTATGTGTATGATTGAGTATTTATGTGATTGTGCAAATAAGTAATGTGTAAATGTGTATGTGTTGCATGATATAGAAGAGCAAATAGAGCGACCGCATTCAGACATTGCCGGGACATCGAGGCAATAGATATCTAGAGCATACTGTGAGTAACCTAAATGGTCTCATATGATTAATTGTTTATTTAAATTCTGTATTGAATTATTATGTGATGTGAATATATTAATTCCAGACATTGAACGTTTGAGGTGTTTGATGCTTGAAAAACATATTGGAAGTGCTCATTGTATGTGAATTAGACAGAAATAAGTGTACTCAACATTATTGTTAAATGTCAGACTTAGGTCTGAGGAAAAATGTGAATGTGAATGTGAAAAGAAAATTGAGCATAAGTGATTTGATTGAATATACGTGATGCATTTCATTATATTAATGCATGAAAAGATAAAGGCAGTTGTGACTTGAGTCGCCAGCAAAAAAGAGCTTAAAGCTTAGAATGTGGTAAGAGCTTCTAGCTCACTATATATAATGAGCTTAGTATCCTCAACGTATATGAGAGATTTATTAATGAACCCAGTATCCACAATAGATATGGGACAGTGAAAAAGGCATTCAGTCACAACAACGTAATAATTGAATGTGAGTCATATGTGTATTGCATATACATTTGATATGTATGATCTAAATGATCGAAATAATTTGTTGAACTATTAGGAATGTAAAATGTGAAATAAGTGAACAAAGTGTTATGTGATGTTATACGATAATTGGTGAAATAATGTGCATTATATGATGACATGAATTGTATGTGAATTTGAAATATGAACTATTTGTGTTATATGATATGAGTGAGCCATTGATGATGGGTAGCTCACTGAGTTCGCAAAACTCATCAAAATTGCAACGTTGACTTTTCAGGTACGAGAGAGGGGACTTAGCTTCTAAGATAACTTAGAAGAAACCTAGTATTGCTTTTGGATAGAAGAAATGGCTCAAAGGTCGACCAGCTAAGGCTGAAGGATATAAATAGATTTTTGTAGAATTCCTCTTTCATGTAGAATGTGTAAAAGAGCATTAGAATTTTATAATTTTGATATTATATATATATATATATACGGATTGTGTAATGTAATGTTACGATGTACTTTATTGTTTTATGAAATGAAATAAGGAATTGGGTTTTTAGTTATTATGATATTTATTTTTTAATTTATGATGTCATAAGATAAGTGAAAGTGATTGCTCTAGCATACTGCTCCCACCGAGCATGTGCTCGAATGTCTGATGGACGTACGAACATGTGTTAAATGAGAGTAGGGTGCTATAATGCTTGGTATTAGAGCATGGTTTGGCATCCATAGGGGCATATAGGAACAACAGACATGAAATATCGTGAGAAATATGGATAGTAATCGAAGTTATTGTCTATTATAGGTCATCCGCCATATGTGACTAAGTGAGACAATCAGCTGACCTAGGATCAGTAAGAGCCAGTAGAGAGTCTTTCGTATCTCGACCTGAGAGAATGCCTCCGAGAATTTCTTAGAGAAGGGAAAGGAGGTACAATAAACTAAGAAAGCATGGGGTTTTAGGCTTCTACAGAAGTATAGACCCTGCAGAGGCTGAGGGATGGCTAGAAAGAACGGAGAGAGTCTTTGATCAAATAGACTGCAAGTCAGACGAGAAGTTCGACTATGCAGTTTCCTTACTATAAGGCCCAGCATACCAATGGTGGAAAAATATTCCAGGTAGTACCACCAGGCCTTGTAATTTGAAGTGGGAAGACTTTCTAAAGGTCTTCAAGGAGAACTACATGCCCAAGATCTACCTAGAAAGAAAGATGAGAGAGTTCTTGGATCTGAAACAGGGCAATTTATCTGTGGCAGAATATAAGATAAAGTTCAATGAACTGATGGGTTATACTACTACCTTAATTCCTACTGAGGAGGACAAGTGTAGAAGGTTCCAAGATGGGCTGAATATGGAAATTCGGACAAGGCTAGCTATTACAAACTTGGGTAGTTTCTCTGAGTTGAGAACAACCTCGATCCGAACATAGCAATTATTAAGAGATGATCAAGAGGAATATAGACAAGAGTCTAGAATGAAGAGGCCTAGTGAATCTCAGGGTGGTTATAGCAGAAGTTTTAGTAAGCGCCAGAACAGGTCTTTTCGACCTCCAGCTAGATCAAGACAGTTGGGGTTTAGACAAAGGGGTAGCTTTGTTCTATCTAGCAGTGACAAGGTGCAGTATCAGGACAGTTACCCAATTATGAGCATTGTAGGAAGAAGTACGATGGTCAATGCTGGAAACTGTCTAGAGCTTGTCTTCAATATGGTTGTTTTGATTATCAGATTAGAGATTGTTTTGTTATTTATGGAGCACCATCTAGAAGGAGAGGAGGAGTTGTAACTGAAACTATTGTTCGGAAGAGCTGAGCTAGTGGGTTTGGACAGAGACGTAGAGGTAGAGGCAGAATAAGTTTTGGCAGTCCTACTATCAGAACTGAGGTGCAGAGCAACCAACCGTAATCTCAAGCTAGAGTTTATGAAATGACCCTGTAAGAGGCTCAGAATTCTCCAGATGTAGTTGCAGGTGTGTTGTATATCTTTACTTATGAAGCTTTTGCATTGTTAGATCCTAGATTTATGCATTCTTTTATCGTACCACATCTGGCATCTAGGCTCCATTGTGATAGAGAATTATTGAAACATGGATTAGAGGTGAGTACACCGATAGGTAGTACCACAGTTATAGGAGAAGTTTGTAAGAGGTATTTAATTCGAATTGATCAGGAAAAATTGGAGGCAGATTTGATTGTATTATAGTTAAGGGAGATAAATATTATTTTAAGCATAGATTGGCTCTCTACTTATAGGGCTATCATAAACTACTATACTAAGGAGGTAATATTAGAATGTCCTAATCAACTAGGAGCAATATTTTGGGGTATTAGTCAAGCAGTGCCAACCAGACTGATCTCATTCATGAGTGCACTGAGATTGATCAGAGGAGGATGTGAGGCTTATCTAGCCCATGTAGTCGATACTCGAACTGAGCAGAATGTGCAGGACATTCCTATTGTTAGGGAATTCCTCGATGTGTTTTCCGTCGAGTTATCTGGTTTACCTCCAGATTGGAAACAAAGTTTACGATCAACTTAGTTTCAGGTGATTCTCCTATATCATTTCCTCCATATAGGATGGCACCTATGGAACTAAAGAAATTGAAGGCTTAATTGCAGGATTTGTTGAAAAAGAGTTTCATTAAACCCAGTTTATCACCTTAGGGAGCTCCAGTCTTATTTGTAAAGAAGAAAGATGGAACTCTGAGACTGTGCATCAATTATAGGCAACTGAATTGGGTAGCAGTGAAGAATAAGTACCCGTTGCCTAGAATTTATGATTTGCTTGATCAGTTGCAAGGAGCTCAAGTGTTCACTAAGTTGGATTTGAGTTCTGGGTACTATCAGTTGAAGATAACAGAGGCTGATGTACTGAAAAGTGCATTCAGGAGCAGGTATGGGCACTTTGAGCTCTTAGTAATGCCGTTTGGGTTAACTAATGCCCTAGCTACATTTATGGATTTGATGAATAATGTATTTCAACACTACCTGGATCATTTTGTGATAGTATTTATCGATGACATTTTTGTGTATTCGAAGAGTAGAGAGGAGAATGTTGAACATTTGAGGTTAATCCTGCAAATTATGAGGGAGAAACAGTTTTATGCAAAATTTAGCAAATGTGAGTTTTGGCTAGATCAATTAGTGTTTTTGGGTCACATAGTAATTGGACAAGGCATACAAGTGGATCCAAAGAAGATAGAGGTAGTAATGAAGTGGGAAGCTTTGAAGAATGTATCTGAGATCTAGAGTTTCCTCGGATTGGCTGTATACTACTAGAGGTTTGTCGAGGGGTTCTTATTAATTACAACCCCTTTGACAAAACTTCTAAGGAAGAACGTGCCTTTCAGATGGAATGATGAATGTTAGAGAAGTTTTGAGAAGCTGAGACATCAGTTAACTACAGCACCGGTGTTGACTATCCCATCAGGAACTAACGGTTATGTGGTTTATAGTGATGCTTCACATCAAGGATTGGGATGTGTATTGATGCAATATGGCAAAGTGATAGCATATGCATCAAGACAATTAAGGTCTCACGAGATAAATTATCTGGTACATGATTTAGAGCTTACTGTAGTGTTTTTTGCTCTATAGATATGGACACACTATTTATATGGCGAGACATTCCAGATATATACTAATCATAAGAGCCTGAGGTATCTGTTGAGTCAAAAAGAGTTGAATATGAGACAGAGGGGATGGATTAAATTGTTGAAAGACTATGAATACGTGATTGAGTATCATCCAAGGAAAGCTAATGTGGTGGTTGATGCTTTAAGTAGAAAATTGATTAGCAGTGTAGCTCAGATTCAGATATTAAGGCTACTGAGTCTAGTTCAATTGAGTGCATTAAAGGTTGAGTTAAATTTATAGCAGAATGAGGCATTGATAACCACACTAAAACTGAGAACGATTTTGCATGATAAAATCAAAAAGGTTCAGAGTAAAGATCCTGAAATGGTGAAGCTTATTGAAAGTTTAAAAGTGAATCTGAATTTTGAGTTTGAATTGAGAGATGAGGCAATGTGATTGAGGCAGAGGTTGTGTGTTGCTAATGTTGATAATCTGAGGAAAGAAATTCTAGAGGAAGCTCATACAACAGCCTATGCTATGCATCCTAGTACCACTAAGATGTATAACACGCTAAAGCAGCATTTCTAGTGGCCAGAAATGAAAAAGTAAGTAGCGGAATATATAGCTAAGTGTTTAATTTGCCAGCAGATTAAGGCTAAGCATCAAAATCCAGTTGGGAAGCTACATTTGTTACCTATTCTAGAGTGGAAATGGGAGCAAATTATGATGGGTTTCATTATGGGATTGCTAAGAACTCCGAGGAAATATGACACTATATAGATTCGTGGTGGACTGATTGGCAAAGTCTGCCCATTTCTTACCAATGAGAGATAATAGCTCACTAGACTAGTTAGCTCGGAGGTATGTGAACGAAGTAGTAAGGTTGCATGGGGTTCTTGTGTCTATTATATCAGACAGGGATCCCAAATTTACTTTAAGGTTCTAGAAGAGTTTGCAATCAGCTATGGGTACGAAGTTAAACTTCAATACTGCATTTCATCCTCGAACAGATGAACAGAGTGAAAGGACAATTAAGATTGTGGATGATATGCTTAGGGCTTGTGTATTGGAGTTTCAAGGAGCCTAGTATTAGTATAGCCTTGATTGAATTTGCTTACAACAATCATTATCACAGTAGTATCATAATGGCACCGTATGAGGCGTTGTATGGCAGAAAATGTTGTTTGCCTCTTTATTGGGATGAAGAGGGTTTAAGAATGCTAGAACGCTCAAAACTGATACAAAATACTGTGGATAAAGTGAAACTGATCCGAAGTAGAATTAAAGCAGATCAAGATAAACAAAAAAGTTATGTGGATCAGCACTGGAGGGACATAGGATACAGTGTAGGAGATAAAGTGTTTATGAGATTGTCACTTAGGCGAGGAGTGTTAAGGTTTGATAAAAAGGATAAGCTGAGCTCTAGATATATTGGTCCGTATGAAATCATTGAGATGATTGGACCATTGGCTTATAAATTAGCCTTACCGGTTGATATGTCTCAAATACATAATGTATTTCATATGAGTATGCTTATGGAGGTATCAGTCTGATCCGATGCATGTATTACCGGCCTATGAGGTTGAAGTTTTAAGTAATCTAAGTTATGTTGAGGTGCCGATCAAGATATTGGGATATCAGACAAAACAATTGAGAAATCGGGTAATTCTATGGGTAAAAGTCCTTTGAAAGAATCACTCAAGTAAAGAGGCTACTTCGAAAACAGAGGAGGCTACATCGGAAACAGAGGAGCATATGAGGAAACAATATCCCCACTTATTCAAACAATCAGGTAAGAATTTTGATGACGAAATTTTTTAAGGAAAGGAGAATTGTAACATCCTGTTTTTCCCATGCTAAGGGTTAAAACCCTAGAATACTGGGTATAAAAGATATTATTGAAAAATTAGGAAGTGCATTTCATGCTCATACATAATATTGCACACATACATGTGAATTTGATTATTGCACACATTACAATGACTATTCATACACTCATTTGACACTTTCCAAGTATAATTGATTTATAAATGTGATTATAATGTAAATTGTGGATTATATGTTTTGAAATTTGATTTGGTGCTAATAATTAGTGATTTAGAATTCTTGGTGAAATTTTAGGAAATTTCTAAAATTCTGGGTTTTTTAGACTAGGAAAAATGCCGAGCAACAGGACAATTAATAAATGGTAGTAGAAATAGTTAATAAATGACAATAGAAAGAATTGATATGTGATACTAGGATTTAATGACAAATGTCATAGAAAATCAAGAGACAATCGGATTAGAAATTTGAGATAAAGAGACTAGTTAATTAAGAAAGCCAAGTGAGCCTATAGAAAATGGAAATGTGGCAAGTGACAAGTGACAAGTGTCACTTGCCATATCATGTCTTCACCCACTATTCTTTTAACCTGTGAAAGAATATTTTAATTGTTTTGTCTCTTGCTTTCTTCTTCTCTTTGTTATCTTCTTCATCTTGTTCATTATCTTCTCCATCTCCAACACACTCACCCACTTTCATCAATGTTGAAGCTTGCTCTCACCCTTCACTTGCTACTCCCATTTTATTGTCTTCTTCATTTTTTACTAAAGACCTAACCTTTCCACCTCTATGACGATGTTCGTATGATATTGGGAAGCTAGGTTTAAGTGTGATTTGAAGATCTTGAAGCTAAAAGAAGTAAGTAGCATATTGTTCTCCATTATTTGTTGAATGAAACATGTATGATGATAGTTAGAGGTTAAATGATCATTAAATGGTGTTTTATATATATGTTGGAATGTTCATAAAGAAATTTACACATTGATGTCTTGTTTTTGTGTTTATGATGATTAATATTTCATAAGTTATTGTAGAGATGATTTTGAGATGGAAAGATCAATATAATGGTGTAGAAAAAAGTGTAGAAATTTTGATGGATAAATGGATGTTTCATGTTCTGTTTTCAATGTATATTAACGTGTATTTCTTTGGTTGTTATGGATATGAGTTAGAATGATTTTGAAGTTAAAGAAAAGGCTAAATTGGTGTCTTGAAAAGAGGTAAATTAAAATGATAAGTTAGAGATAAAATGAAGATGAACATGTGCAGAAATTTATGATGAATGTGTATATGTATGCATGTTCTGTTTTTGGGTTGATGATCAATCATAGAGTATGATTTGTTTATGATTGATATTGAGCTGAAATAGAAGTAGTAATGGTGAGGAAATGATGAGGAATTAAGTTAGAAATGATAGATTAAGCGTAAAAGGTGTTAGATGTAACTTGAAAGAGATGAAAAAGCTGGAAAAATGGAAGGATTTTGGCTGGAATTTTTGGATGAATGAATCCCACGATCATGGGAATATGTCCATGATCATGGGAATGCCTAAAGAGGGCCGAAACTTTCTACCAATGAATCCCACTATCGTGGGAACTCATCCACGATTGTGGGAATGGTTGTTAAGTGAAAAATGCTTCTTTTATGTGTGGTTTGGAACAACAAATGGTTAGGTACTTTCCTATAATGCATTTAGGCTTGAATTAAGCTTGAAATGGACTTAGTTTGATGATGTAATAAGTGATCAAATAAGTGATATGTTTAGGGTGTTGAATGAGGATATAAATTTAAGAATGGATTGTTATACATTAAGTGTTCAAATCTAGAATTTTGAGATGTTAAAAGAGTGAAAGTGAACCTATGAAGGCTAAGGTGATTTAATTAACATGAATGATGAGTATTAAGTAAACATAAGTGATAAATTGGATGTTTTGCGATCTTAAAATGTTATAATAACCTTAGTGAATGATTGAATGATGAACTTAGAATAATCTTGTACAAATGAGGTGTAAACCTAAGTTCAATATAGACATATATGAGTTATGAAGTGTTAATGATCTTGAGATATGAATTAAGGGAATATCCCCAGGATTGTCATTGAGCATGCATTATACATAACACATATAAATATGTGTATGATTGAGTATTTATGTGATTGTACAAATAAGTAATATGTAAATGTGTATGTGTTGCATGATATAGATGAGCAAATAGAGCAACCGCATTCAGATATTGCTTGGACATTGAGGTAATAGCTATCCAGAGTATACTGTGAGTAACCTATATGGTCTCACATGATTAATTGTTTGTTTAAATTCTGTATTGAATTATTATGTGATGTGAATGTATTAATTCCAGACATTGAATGTTCCAAGCATTTGATGCATGAAAAACATATTAGAAGTGCTCATTATATGTGAATTGGACAGAATTAAGTGTACTCAACATTATTGTTGAATGCCGGACTTAGGTCTGAGGGAAAATGTGAATGTGAAAAAAATTGGGAACAAGTGATTTGATTGAATATACATAATGTATTTCATTTCATGAATGCATTAAAAGATAAAGGCAGTTGTGACCAAAGTCGCCAATGAAAAAGAGCTTAATGCTCTGAATATGGTAAGAGCCTCTAGATCACTATGTATAATGATCCTGGTAACTCCAACGGATATAGGAAAGTTATTAATGAGCCTAGTATCTACAATAGATACGGATAGTAAAAAAGGCACTCGGTCACAACAACGTGATAATTGAATATGAGTCACATGTGTATTGCATACATTTGATATGTATGATCTAAATGATCGAAGTAATTTTTTGAAATGTTCAGAATGTGAAATGTAAAATAAGTGAACAAAGTGTTATGTGATGTTATATGATAATTGGTGAAATAATGTGCATTATATGATGACATGAATTGTATGTAAATTTGAAATATGAACTTTTTGTGTTATGTGATATAAGTGAGTCATCGATGATGGGTAGCTCGCTGAGTTCGTAAAACTCACCAAAATTGCAATGTTGAATTTTCAGGTACGAAAGAGGGGACTTATCTTCTAAGACAACTTAGAAAAACCCTAGTACTACTTTTGAATAAAAGAAATGGCTCAAAGATCGGTCAGCTAAGACTGAAGGATATAGATAGATTTTTGTAGAATTCCTCTTTCATGTGGAATGTGTAAAAGAGAATTAGACTCATATTTTTTATGTTATATATATAAATGGATTGTGTAGTGTAATGCTACAATTTACTTTATTGTTTTATGAAATGAAATGACGAATTAGGTTTTTAGTTATTGTGATATTTGTGTTTTAATTATAACGCCATGAGATAAGTGAATATGATTGCTTTAGCACACTGCTCCCACCAAACATGTGCTCAAATGTCTGATGGACGTACGAGCATGTGTTAAATGGGAGTAGGCTGCTACATTATATCTTGTCCTACATTATATCTTGTGCTAACAACTCCAGTATCAAAGTAAGATAGTTTAGGTAATAGTTTATTATCAGAAGTTATCAAAGGCTTTTGCTGCAAATCTAATGAAAAATCATTTTCAAGATCTTCCATATTTTCTATATATGGACCTCAGAAAATAACATTAGAAAGTCAATGATATCTTTATCTACAAAGCATTCTATATGATGAGTATTTAATAAAGCATAAGATATCATGTATGTAATAGAATATGGTCTATCTCCCTCTTTGATTAAATCTTTTCTTTTAAAATCTTAAATAAATCTTTGTCTTATATATTATATGATATCTTAGGATAAATATTAAACAAAAGTTTTTGATATCTAAGGTTGCTTTTAAGAATTTTAAGACAGGCTTCTCTTCTATTATGTATTTTATCATTTATAATAGCAAGATTGATAGGGCTATCAATTCCTTCTCTAAAGGTAGATTTGATTATCATTTGAATTGAACCAATATGTATCCATCCCATTTTATCATGAATTCTTTAGGCAATTGATCAAGTTTTCTAAAACTATCTCTTTGATAATAAGGGAATCATTACTTTATTAGAAGTAAGACTAATATCTAATGAATTTTCTTTTAGATTAATAACAAAAAAACATATGGTGTTTTCTGAATTTTAATCCAATTTTATCTAATAAATTCGTATTAAATCCACTATAAGAATTTATAGAAAACATAGTGTTCTGAATCTTTTTAAATATTGTTCTATCAATCAAATGTTCTTGACTATATTTGCCATGTTGCTCAAATGTCTCTATTATACTATATGTAATGAGATTATCATTTTGAGTATTAGAAGATTCTTGTAACACCCCACTCCCGCTGGACCTGATCTCGATATCGATGGTGATATCCGAATTCGTGCCCCGCGAGGGTGGCGTGCCACATCACTTAACACTTAAAAGTCGGTATGTATTTTTTTTTTGAAAACCCTAAACATAAAGTGTAGAAAATCAATAACACAAACTATTTCACTTTAATTAATAACCATGTGCCATTCGATACAATCG
>JAOQMS010000003.1:18293700-18315579 GCA_027563885.1 Erythroxylum longipes
TGTGGAAGACAAGAGAGGATGAACCACAATATATGTATGCTGCAAGGAACAATGAAGCAGAGAGAAGCAAGAAGAAGGACTGAGGAGAGCACACCGTAAAACAGCAAAAATGAAGCAGAGAGAAGCAAGAAGAAGGACTGAGGAGAGCACACCGCAAGAATTTACTAAATGATATACCGAATGGCGGGTTTCATCCTGCCATTCGGTATTAATTGCTGGCTCTCTGCAAAAAAAAACCTGACCACCCTGCTATTGGGAATGGTGAGGTGAGCAAGCTTTTTCAGCAACCCGCCATTCCCAATGGCGGGTTGGTGCTATGTCACTCCGCCATGCAGGATGGCGGGGTGAGTCGTGGACACGTATTTCACCCAGCCAAATGCTACGGCGGGGTGTTTGCCACGTACCCAATCCCGCCATCAGTCTTGGCGAGTTGTCCTATATCTAACCACCCTCATTTTTTTGTCACATATCAGGGATTGAGATTAATTGTTGTAATAAACCGAGAATTTGGCCGTATTTTAGTAACAAGATATTTAAAGGCATTCTTTATCTTATACATGTTGAGATATATATGATACATTTATTGTGATAATTATATATTGCAAATAAAATTATAATGATATTATAATTATAAGATTCATATTGCATTTATGTATTATCTCTAAATTGTTCCTAGTCATTGTTTTATTAAGACTGGACATTAATAAAATATGAAAATATTAGCGCACTTTATGTTTTTTCTTATGAAAGAAATAGTTAATCTCATTGACTAATGTATGGAGATACTTAAATAAACGTGTGGATGCTTGTCAGAGAACAAATTCACAAAATTGACCCAATATGAGAAATCCATTAAGAACATTACTTGTGTGTCTATGAAAAAATCTCATTGTGATGATTGTATAAGTGATCATTTGACTTGAGGTCTCCAAAGTTATCTTGTATAAGGATTACTATATTTTGATACTACTTATGACTTGTTCTAATCATAGGTAGTTCAGTCGGTAGTCATTGGATGTAGCTTCAACTATATGGAGGTAATTGAGAAATTAAGATATAATTCATCACCCTAAAGTAATTAAGGAGAATGTTCTGTTGTTTTCAATTAGTATTGATTCGGGAAATCCTTAATTAAGGTAAAATAATGTTTTGTAAATAGTTTACAATTGTCATTAATTGAATCAATAACTAATGAAAAAGAACTAAAATGATTGGACTCAAAATAGAATAAACCTAATTAACTTCATGCTCTATGTCTAAATGGAACATTGTATGATGAAAAGATTGATATATACAGAAAAATCATACATAGAAAGTTAGTCAAAACTACTTTGACATTATTAAATATTTGGATGACCATGATGTCTTACTAGACGTCAATCTTGATCTATGATTATAAATTGTTTAACTGGAGAATTAAATATAAATAAAACGAGTTTTAATTTATCTAATTCTAATTATGAATTAGAATTAGAATTTATAATTATTGCCAACATATTTAAAAATTTAATGGTTCTTACATAAAGAACAAGTAGAAGAGAGAAAAGTTATTTTAATTAAGTTAGACTCGACAATAAAGTTTGAAAAACTTTATGAATAAATATGAGATCTTAAATAAATAAGGATCAATGTGAGATATTGGATTTTATTTGGGCATCATTAGTATTTGCTCTGAAATTAATTTCAATTAAATTACTAAAATGTTCAAAATTTATTATAAATAGGCTTAAGCTCAAATGAAGCTAGCATTTCTTACTTAACTCTCTCTATAAGAGTTACAGAGTTCTTTCAACCTGTTCTGTACATAACGTTAGAGGTCGAATACTTGTGTGACTGCAGTGGTTGAGATGAGCCAATTTCATAAATGGCTTGTAGAATACGATAAAAAAATGATCAAAGTTCAAAATAAGATATAAATTAAGATTCATACTTTATTATAATTTATGTGCTAAACATTTTATAAAATTAAAATAATCTTGGTTTTTGTGAAATTGAAATACGAAAAAAAATTTGTAATATTCCACTGCGGTCGGAATCAGATCCTATTTCGATTTTTCAACACTGAGATAAGTTCCCACTATTGCCATAGGTAGATTTCTTTGAAATTTCTATTGTGATTATTACCAAAACCCTAATTTATAAATTGGGAATCAAGAAATTCAAGAAAGAAGACGTGGAAAGAAGGACAACCGTCATCCTATACTTCTTTTGTTTTGTTTTGTTTTTCCATTACACCGGTTAATAACGAACTACCAGTCGACCAATAGCAATTTCATACTTTTCACTCCCTTCCACGTCATACTTACACAAATGACGTCGTCTTGAATTATCATCCTACTGCCAAATGTCGCTGCCTTCTTCATTTAAACCTTTCCTCACTATTCGTCGTCATCTCCCCCTTCGCTACTTCTATTTCTGCTACCTTTTATAACAATTTCGAACCCCAAAAAAAACATAGTTTTGCTATCCATTTCATAAAACGTACAGACGGGTTTCCCTTGATATAATGCTTGAGAAAATCAATGACTCTGTACAAACTACGTTACATAAATACAGAACACAGTCAATCTCAAACTTATGCTTGTTTCACCATGCAGCTTAGAAATTAATAATTACCAAGGATGACAATTTTTTCAAAATAAATAACGATCATTCCAGCAATTAGAGCAACAAAGAGTGCTTTAACATATTCCAAAGGAAAGTGCCGCCTACATTCCATGCTGGTCGCTTCAAGTTTTGATCGACAAGCAAAATTCTGTTCAAAACAGGAAACCCCTTCTTCATTCTCACCCTGAGGTGCACTTTCAGATGCCTTGTCCACCTGATTCAGGGAAAGAAATTCGATCCATTTTTAGAATGAATTGCCAGAGTAACTGAAGAGATGATTAAGGAATTTTGTCAATCTTGGATCCTTGTTTCTTCGTTGGTGGATCATGCAGGTACTTAAATCTTTATACATGCGCAATCTTAAGATAATGCCAGATGTTCCTGTGATCATCATAACAAAGTGACGATTCAGTTTCATTTCCGATGTAGACATTTCTAATCAGAGCGACTGATTCACAAAGGAGGATGCAAGGTATTGACAATTGACAGCATTGCATTTGTGATCATTATAACATGGCTGTTCTAATTGCAAATTACTCCTCTTATGGATGCAAGGAACAAATTTCTTATGACTATCTGACTGCTGCGTGTGCTAATAAACAAAATGTGAGTTAACAAAAGTTACACTATGAGTAAGTCTGTTTGTTATAGGGACTGCATTGTTACGACCTTGCCCTTACCAAATAAGAAATCAGAGAGAATAAATAGGTTATCAATTTGTAAGGATATCTAAAATTTTCTTGCACTGGGGAAAACTGACGTTCTGGTTTTTGATAATTATGGAAAACACCATATCCCTCTACAGTATAAGGATCTTTCCATTTCCATAACGGAAACCAAGCTTAATCTATATGTGTAAAGGATGGAAGCAGAGTTGAACTTTACAGGTGGAGATTTTCAGGTCCTTAAAATGAACAGGCAAAGAAGAGAATATAAGAAAGTCTGATATTACTGTACAGTATTTCCTAGGTGTTCTCTGAAACAAAGCAACATGAACATTAGCAACTTCAGCTGGACCTTTTCTCATATTCTCAATGACCTAAACAGAATTGTACAATTGGGTCCAAGCAGAGGCAAAACAAGAATGCAACATTGATGGAATGTTCAAATCAGAGAATGTGATGTTGAAGAACAGAAATTTAGATAAGATCAATCTTATGGGATAAGATTATTAAAAACAGAAATCCCTATAATCAAGGGATTTCTGCTATAGACTTTTAGATATAGTTTCGTTCAGATTTATACCTATTTTCCTGCTGGTTAAGTTGAATATATATATGTATCCATGTATATTGAATACAAGATAAGTTTTTCCTGGAAATCTTAACATGGTATCAAAGCCTTAAGATTTTCTAGAAGTATTCTTTGTTATTCTCGATACAGCCTTCATTGCTGCCTTAGTCAGCCTTCATTGCTGCTCATTCTTGTCAGATTTCTCAATCCCCACAACCATTATTTTACTCAATCTTTCCCTTCTTTCACCCTGGCAAATTCTGGAACTTCTCAAACCATTATTTCCAGCCTAGATGAATCTATCTCTGTCCAGAAAATTGGGGAACTACAGAATGTTCGTGCCTCCAACAGACTCAATGGCAAGAATTACCTCAAGTGGTCACTCCTTGTTCGCACCTATCTCAAAGGAAAAGGGCAGCTTGATCACATGCTAAGATTAGGACCTGCAACAGGGAATTTAGCAACAGAAACATGGGAAGAAGAGGACTCCATGATCATGTCATGGTTGTGGGACTCCATGGAACCTTCAATCAGTGTTACGTGCACGCTTTTATCCACTGCAAAGCAGATTTGGGACTGAGTTCAATGTATGTATTCAAAGGCATGCAATGCTGCTCAGATATGTGAAATTAAGATCAAAGCCCAGACACCAAGCAAGGAGACAAATCAGTCACAGAATATGCTAATACTCTGCAAACTCTGTGGCAAGAACTTGACCATTATCAGGCCATTGAGATGAAAAGTCCTGAAGATGTTTTCTGAAAATTTTCATAGAAAAAGAGTGTATTTTTTATTTCTTCGCTGGATTAAACCCTTAATTTGATCAAGTCAGGGTTCAAATTCTTGGAACGGAGTTCACACCCTCACTAGAAGAGGTTATTTCCCTGATTAGAGCAGAAGAAACATGATGCTTGAGCCCCAGAAGATGGATGGGTCAACAATGGTGATAAAGGCAAATAAACAACAAAGAAAGGAGTGATCAAGCCAGCCTAAGCAATCCGGAAAGGGAAACTTGTGGAAGGAAAATAAGGATAATCTATGGCACTTAATGCAAAAAATCGAGACACACAAATGAGACCTGCTGGAAATTGAACGGGAAGCCACCAAGTCGTGAATGGGGAAACCGAGGAGGTCAATCATGACCACAGGCACATTTGGCTGAACAGAAGGAAGATGAAGAAAATCCAGCAGCAGGGAGTCTTACCAATGAAGAGATTGAGAAATTAAGAGGTTTGTTGAGTTCCTTTGGATAGTTGAAAGGTACATGTTCCTTTTGCTATCTCAGGTAAACCTACATTCTCTTTATATACGGACACCTCAGAAATTAAGTATTACAATAGCCCTTGGATTATAGACTCCGAGGCCACAGACTACATGACCCCTATATCATAGTTTTTTCACACATACAACCCTAGTCCAAGTACTAGGAAAATCATAGTTGCCAATGGAGAATTAGCCACTGTTGCCAGTTATGGAGACATAAAATTGAGCCCTACACTCACTCTAAAAAATGCCCTACATGTACCAAAGTTATCAGTGAATCTAATCTCTATCCAAAAGCTTACTAATGACCTTAATTGTGTTGCCATTTTTTCTCCTTCTTGCTGTGTTTTTTAGGACCAAGACAAGGGGAAGAGGATTGGACTTGCTAAGGAATGGAATGGTCTCTATCACCTTGAACCAAATCAAAAAGCTAAGATAATACACCTTCATCCTTCCTTAATTCTTCGAATAAAGATTCCATTTGGTTGCACCATCTCCGTCTAGGTCATCCATCATTTAGAGTTTTAAAAACTATGTTTCCCCACTTGTTTCAAGGATTAGATATCTCTGAATTTCATTGTGAAACTTGTGAATTGGCAAAACATACTCCTGTATCTTTTCCTATTACTAATAAAAGAGCTTCTCATCCTTTTCATGTGATTCATAGTGACATATGGGGTCCATCCACTATATCCAATATTTCTGGAGCCCGTTGGTTTGTCTCTTTGATTGATGATTGTACTCGAGTTACATGGCTATTTCCCCTTAAACAAAAATTTAATGTAGGGACTGTTATTCCAAACTTTCATTCAATGATTCAAAATCAATTTGAGGTAAAGATAAAGGATTTTAGAGCAAACAATGCTAGAGAATATTTCAACCAAGTCTTATCTACTTACTTCCAATCACATATTATTATTCATGATTCATCCTGTGTTAATATACCTAAACAAAATGGAGTGGCAGAAAGAAAAAATAGACACCTACTTAATACCGCTTGGGCCTTACTTAATCTTATTGGGCTAAAGCAGTTCTTAATGTCACCTATATGATCAATAGACTACCCTCACGTGTTCTAGACAATAAGAGTCCTGCCGAGCTCCTAAACTCTTTTAACCCTCATTTTAGAACTTCCAATGGACTCACTCCTAGGACATTTTGGGTTTACTGCTTTTGTTCATGTCCATAACTAAAATTGAGGGAAGCTTGATCCTAGAGCCATTAAGTGTGTGTTTCTAGGATACTCATCAACTAAAAAGGAATACAAGGGTTACAATCCGTCTACAAGAAGGACCTATATCTCAGCTGATGTCACTTTCTCATAGTGCAAATTCTTCTTCTCAAAGTCCTATCTTCAGGGGGAGAATAGTATAATGGAAGATAGTCCTTGTAGTTCATTCGAACCAATAAATACCCTAGACCTCACTCGCACTCCAACTCCTGTCCACTCAACCTAGCCAAATCCTATCAACATCACAAAACCCGAGCCGAGTCCAGACGCAGAACCTCCCGAGTTAACTCCCATCCTAGCCAAAACCACCCACAAGTTTCCAAATTTTCCTCAAGTATACTCAAGGAGAAAAGACATTCCAACACCAGAGCAAACTCAAGACATTCCACCGAAGCAAACTCCAGACATTCCAACACTAAAGCAAGTTAAGAATCAATTCCTAGTCTTGGAAATGAGATCACCGTGAGTCCTCAACAACGCTCAAATATCCAAACGGGTAAACATTCCACTAATCCAAGTGATGATTTAGACCTTCCTATTGCTGTTAAAAAACAAACTAGAGAATGCACCCATCGATCGCTCTATCCACTTTCCCATTATATCTCCTTCAAACACCTGTCACCTACCCATAAAAGGTTTATTGCGAGTTTAAATACAATTGCTATTCCTAACACTGTTTCTGAGGCCTTATCAAAAAAGGAACGGAAAGATGCTATGATAGTATAAATGAACGCTTTGGAGAAGAATCATACTTGGGAGGTTGTTGATAAACTGAGAGGGAAGAACATTGTTGACTATAAGTGGATCTACACACTAAAATACAAGGCCGATGGCTCCTTAGATAGATGCAAAGCTAGGTTGGTAGCTAAAAGATACACTCAGACCTATGGAGTGGATTATCAGAAGAGATTTGCCTCAGTTACGAAGATGAACACAGTAAGGATCTTGTTGTCCTTGATAGCTCATTTTGACAAGTAGCTTCTTCAATATGACGTTAAGAATGGTTTTCTTCATGGAGATCTCAATGAAGAAATATACACGAATGTCCCACCTGGATTTACAGAAGATACAGGTAACAAGGTGTGTAAATTGAGAAAGGCTCTCTACGGACTAAAACAATCTCCAAGAACCTGGTTTGGTAGGTTTGCAAAAGTGATGAAAGAATCTGGATACAGACAAAGTCAAGGGGATCATCCTCTTTCCATGAAACACTCAAAAACAAGAGGGGTGACTATTATTTTGGTCTACATGGATGACATTATAATGACAGGAAATGATGAAAAAGAGAAGTTGGAATTGAAGCAAAAACTGTTAAAGGAATTTTAGGTAAAAGAACTAGGAAAACTAAAGTATTTCCTCAGTATTGAAGTGGCATATTCAAAGTAAGGGATATTCATCTCTCAACAAAAATATGTTGCAAATTTATTAATGAAAACTAGGAAAATTGGGTGCAAATTGATGTCTACTCCAATGGATTCAAATTACAAACTTGGAGAAGCAAAGGAAGAACTGGCAGTGGACAAGAACATGTATCAGTGACTAGTGGGCAAGCTAATATATTTAGCACATACTCAGCTAGATATAGCACATTCGGTTAGTGTAATCAGTCAATTTATGCACAACCCAAGAGAATCTCATCTTCAAGCTGTCTACCGAGTCCTACATTACTTGAAAGGCAATCTAAGCAAGGGAATATTGTTTAAAAGGAGCCATACACTGTCCTTAGAAATCTACACGGATGCAGACCATGCAGGATCTCCGGTTGATAGAAGATCAACAACAGACTACTGCATGTTTCTTGGAGGCAATCTAGTTACATGGAGGAGTAAAAAACAAAACGTAGTGGCTCGATCATCAGCAGAATCTGAATTTAGGGCTATTCCATAGGGACTATGTGAACTATTATGGCTGAAGATCATTCTTGATGATTTAAAATCAAATGGGAAGGTCTTATGAAGCTCTATTGTGACAACAAGTCTGCAATTAGCATGACACATAATCCTGTACAATATGACAGGACAAAGCATATTGAGATTGACAGACATTTCATCAAAGAAAAGTTGGAAGGACTAGTGTGTATGTCTTATGTTCTTTCGGATCATCAACTAGCAGATGTTCTAACCAAAGGGCTAAATGCTTCAAGATTTCATGATCTTATATGCAAGCTGAAAATGGAAGACGTCTATTCCTCAGCTTGAGGAGGAGTGTTGAAGAATAGAGATTGAGATAAGATTAATCCTATGGGATAAGATAAGATCAATCTTATGGAATAAGATTATTACAAACAGAAATCCCCATAATCAAGGGATTTCTGCTATAGACTTCCAGATATAGTTTAGTTCACATTAATACCTATTTTCCTGCTAGTTAAGTTGTATATATATATATGTATCCATGTATATTAACTACAAGATAAGTTTTTCCTGGAAATGTTAACATGTGAGAAATTAAGTTTTCCTGTTGATCATCTCAAAAACTGTCGAGACTTCATCTGAACCAGGAAAAGACTTGCAAGAAAAAGGAAAAAGAATGTAAAGATAGTTGCATTCAGAAGCTCATAGAGAATACAAACAAAAGTGTAATATAATGCAAATTTTCGATTCTAGGACAAATATGGTAGTGAAGGTACTTACCAACAAACTTTTAGATGGCAATACTGCTTCCTCAGAAGATTTGTCAAAAGCTTCCTTACACAAATCATTCTCCAAGTTGACCAGATTTTCATTGTCACTACATGCTTCACTGCCCTTTTCCCTGTAATCCTGTCTTTTGGCATTTCTTAATTTCTCTGCTAATACTTCATTCTCCTTCTTCACTAAAAGCAGCTGCATAAATAAACTACTATAGTTTTAGTATGAAAAGTCTACAAATTTGTTTATTCATTTGGTTAAGAAAAGTAGAAAAAAGGGCAGCATGCCTAAATAAGTGAATGAAAGACACTCTAAGGTTTCATCTTCTTTTAAGTGTCCATTTCTATGAGTTATTGTGGTTGATTATGGACACCTTTACATATAGGATAAGATTAACATTTCAATAAATACTGCCTTCTTATTTGTACTAATTGAGATGATGACAAATGCGTTCTTCAATAGTCCATAGAGAAAACAATGTTATAGAAAAGTTATGAACAATTGTGGCGAAGCATTTCTAATTAATTTGAAGTGCTCAAGAGTTCACACAAACTATTATGATGATAGAAATGGAAAAGAGCTTATATATATCGCAAGTATCAGTGTATATAGCAGATACAAAATAAAGCTAGCACCTGATTTTGAATGTGCTCTCTTTCTCGGGCTACTTGCATAACCATATCCATAATGAGCCCAGTTCTAAGGTTAATTTCTTTAGCACTTGCAGCTTTTGAGTTGTTAGCCTTATTCAAAGATGTCTCTAATGTTTTCACTTTAGACCTTAAGAAATCTATTTCTTTGTTAAGCTCCAAGTTGGTTTCAGATAACAGAAGACACCGTTCCTCTGTAGCCTCTACTTTACTTTCAGCTCTAGATGTTTTTGATTTTAAATCTTCAATTAATGTCTCCATGTCCCAAATTGCAGAATACAACATATTTTGTTGCTCCTGACTTGCTTCTGAAGATGCCTTTACATGCTGTAGTTGTATTTGTACCTCCCTTAACTGCTTCTCGAGCAAGCTTACCTTCTTTGTGTTACTATCTCTGCTATCTTTAAGAAAATTGATTTCCTCTGTAAGTTCGACATTTGTATCTGTTAACTGTGTAACCTTGGCCTCTGTAGTTTCAGCCCTATTTTCTGCTTCATAGATACTTTCTTTTAAAGATTCAACTACATTTTCCGTCTCACTTATTTGCTCTTGGCTTTCTTCATATAAAGCATTTACATTCACCAAACGTAATTCAGATCTTTTTAGCTGTTCCTCAAGTGATTTTACTCTTTCCACCAAAATGGATACTTCAGAGCCTTTGCTAATGTGCTCATCAATACTTCTTTTAAGCTTATTTAAAGCAGCATCTTTGGAACCTAGCTGCTGTATGCAATAATGGAGTCTAGCATTTAACTCAGCTTCTCGTTGAACTGAACCATTAATATTAAACTGAACAATTTGAAGTCGACCAGCCAATTCTTTTGATATCCCCATGAGCACCTCGGCAGCATTTTCTGCTTCTAAAAATCTTCCCCAAATTACTTCAGCTGCTTCCTCCATGCGGACAGATACCTGCTCTGTGTGGTGCAGTTTTACTTTCAGCTGTTCTTCATTCTGCGTAAGTTCAGACAATTTATTCTCAAGATCAATCTCCCTTCCCAGAGATTTCTCCAGCATCCTTAAAACATACTTTCTCTGATCTGCTGTCTGTCTTTTTGAACTTGGGCTAATGTATAACAGTTGATTATTGACTGATAACTCATTGGTGTTTTCATCTTCCCCTACAGAAGTGCACTTATCTGTGTAGGTAAGCAGAAACAATGAAGACTTCCTGCATACAAGTTTTAAATGGAAATATGTCACTTACAGTTCTCAAGTCTGAATGCTGAAAATGCCCTCTGCAACTTGGTTGACTGTGTCTTCACCTTAGAAACCTTCTCTAGGGACTCATTCAATAATTCCTCTGACTGAAACACTCTCTCTTCCAACGTAGCAATATTATGTTCTGCCAAATAACTACATGAAGAAATTTTGTTACTGATATCACAAATTTCTTCTTGGATATTATTCACAAAAATTTCCACATCTCTCACTGTAGAATCTAAAATTCCAGAGAGAAGATCAAATTCTAATGCCTTCTGTATGGACGTTGCTGACATGGCCATTACCTCAAGATCATTATCCCAAGCCAATAAATGCATCAAGAGTACATGCAAATTTACTAACTTCTTGGAAGTATGTTCCAAATCCAAATCTACTCTAGTTAGAACTTCTGATATAATTTCTAAATCTTGTACTCCCCGGGCACTGAATGAGCTTCTGTCTTGAAGGTCTAACATTGGATTGTCAATAAGTATACAGTCAACACTCTGGTCATCCATTCTCACAGGTAAATTCCTGTATATGGAAAACCAAACAAAGGAAGCATATAAGAATAAGCCAATGATAAGCTTTCTTACACACAGTGATGGAGATTTTGGTATGGACTACTAATGGGAGCGGGGGAAGTCAAGTGTAAGCATGAAACAATAAGCATATTCTTGTACTCCAAATGTCTTGGAATATTTTGCACAAGAGGTGAGATACATATCTTGCAGATAGCAAGCAATTGCAATATATAAAATGAGAGACTTAGACGATCACAGGCAAATGCTGATTATGCACACATCAGGTCCCTTTTGCACTGAAAGACGAGATGTATTATGAAGACTTTCCCCAATTAAACGAACCTGAATAATCTTAAGTTTTGACACAAAAAGGTTCATTGTTTCAAATGTTCTGCATTACTTTTGGTTCCCCTAATTGTCTCCACCCCTGGAAACAATTCCCATCTAAAAATTATTAAGTAAATAACGGAGAGAAGTCACCACCAGCTCACATAAAGAGTCAAATCAAATAGTTTTCTGTGGAATTTTTACATTTGCAAATCTTTAAATGCACAAGATGACAGTCTTCAGTGGTCTACTATACCTCATAGCTCACGCTAAATGAAAAAGATCTTGATTGAGTTCCTTATGAAAGTCAACCACCATTCTTGACTTTATGAGGCTAATGAAATAAGCAACTATCTATGGCAATCATAAAGCTAAGAAAACGATTCCATCTAAGAGATTAAACCTCTAAGAGACTACATAGGAGTTCAAAGGTCACACCTTTCACCGAGAACTTACTGACCCACACAGGAAATCCGCCCAAAAAACAAAAACTAAACGATTAGACAAATGGTAAAAAGTTTCTGCTAAGTGAACATATAGATAAAAGAGCCAATACAAGCAATGACAGTATTAAAAAAAAAAAAGAAGAAGAAGAAGAAGAAAAAGAAAAGGCAACGAATTGGGTCTAAGGTGAGAAGTACCTTCTTCAGGTAAAAGCCTTAATGGGTGGACAGGGATTTTTGAAGAGGAAAACAAGTATCCAACCAGAGAGAGAAAAAACTAAAAAAGTTTCTTTCTTCCTAACTACCTCATGTTTCATAATACCGTTGATTCACCGGGATCTGTGTGGAGGATGGTCTAAGTCTAAAATGAGCCGTGGGTGCACTGGCTGGTCAACAACAAAGAGAGCAGACCAGTTGGTGATAGATTTTAATGAGACGCAATGACAGGCGCATGTTATCCATCGTTGAATTGTTGAGTTCATACAAAAAAACAAAAGAAAAAACATTTTGAGGCCGCACCAGACCACTACGACCACAACTAGGCCGGCCTGACAACAGACTGCCATATAGACATAAACAAAGAAAAAGTCACATCTGGACGGCAGGTAAATTATAATTCACTAAACTCATGAGAATGTGGAAAAAACAAATATAGCAATAATTACGATCCCAATTATTTGAGAGCCCTGAACTGAAAGATAGCCATATATGGCAACACTTGGTTGTATGATTCTGATTCATTCAGCATTACAGGGATGCTGAATGCCAATGCCACCTATACAGTGCGCGAAGGTTTGTTTGTGTACTATGATAGTGTTACAAATTTAATGTCATTTTGACAATTTTCTTGTTTTCTACGAGGTTTTGATTTTTATCTCAACGATAATAACATTTAAAATATTTTATAGAAGCAGAATTATATTAGAAACTCACCTCCTCTATAAAATTTTAACCTCTTTTTTTCAGAGATTAAAATATGTTACACATTCTTAAACATTCCACTATATCCTAATCGTTCATGACAAATGAAGAATTTCATTTAATCATCTTTCTTTCAAACTTGCAAAAATGAATAACAAGATTATTTACAAATTAAAAAGACGATAATTTTATGTTTTTTTTTGACACATTTAACGTTGAAAATAAGAATTTTCTTATTTAAATAATTTATGCAATTTTTGCATTTACTCTTCATTTAAGACACGCCTAGTTTAAAAGAAAATTCCTTAATGAAAATTTCAAATTATAATATAAATTAAGATTTTCATTTTCCTTTAAATCGGGATCTTGTTCTTTGCATGCAAGTTATAGGCCATAGGCCCATAGCCCAAATCTCATGCATATAGAGAAGGCCTAAATCTAGCAAATGACAGGTCAGGTAAACTCACAACGGTACTACAAGCCCCATCATTGGATGCATAAAAGTAAGGAGTACTAATCTTAAAACCTTTGAACCAAAATTAGCGTATGTGTTATGAAGATGAGTACGTGGTAATTTTATTGTCAAGTACATTTCCAGTCCTTTTATATTTTGGACCACAAAAGATGCTTCTCATTACTAGCTGTTAGTGCTAGTCTAATATTTGACCAGTACTGCCAACTATTTCTAGTGGAATGTGCGTTGCCATGTCAATTTTTGGGCTTCTATGGGCCCCCTCTAAATGCTTCCCCTACCTAACATTAAACCTAAACCTAGAAGTACACTACTATTCTCTGAACCGCACAAGATTCTTTTTGAGAAATTTAATGTATAAAACTTATTATTTTGATGGTCCTCATAGTCACACCCTAAATCATTTATTAGTGTGGAAGGATATTTTAAACAATATTAACTTTAATAACTATGAGTTTAAAGGTTCAAACAAAATTAGTGCATCATAAAATAAGTACATATAAATAAGAATAAAATTATAAAATAAGTAAAAATATTATATTTAAAATAATAAAAGAATACACCCGTATGTTTGTTAATGTATAATCAATGAACGATAATTCTAACAATTCAAACTAAAATTGAACCGACATAAAAAAATTAAAATAATTGTAACAATTTTTCTAAAAGAGGACATTTTGTGTTATCATCAAAAATTCTAAATTTTCCAATATTATTTAAGGACTTACAAATCATGCTTTCATCCAAAGTATCTCCATTAATATCTTCTATGACATTTAAATAAATAAAAATTAATATATCAAAATATTTTTATTTTGATACATCATAGTTCTAATTTTAATATATATAATAAGATACCAACTAATTATCAATAGTTGTTCTTAACTCATACATTGTGAAAAATGCATTTTTTTCGTGAATCTTTTTTTCAAGTTCACTATAATTAAGATCAAATGATGATTCTTCTTTTTCAATCTAAAAAACAAAATTCTCAATACAATAAATATCTATTTGATCATATGTTCTCTTCTTACTAGGCGCTCTAAATATAATAAAAAAGAAATTGTGTAATTAATCATAAAAAATAAAATTATTGAAAATAAAATTCTATCATTAAAATGCATATTCTTCATCCTTATATTATAAGTAACATAACAAGTCATTGAGTCTTTCATTTTTCAAATTATTTTATTTCTTCGTATGAATATATTTAAAAATAAATATTCCAAGTACATCATACCCTAATCTAGAAGTTGTTTGACTAAGTAATCTAATAATAAGTTTTCTTAACATTAGAGTACTTTCACCAAATAATCTCCATCATTCATCTATATTTTAAATTAATAGTTATAAAAAAAATAAAAAGTATATCATTAATAAGTAAATGATAATCCAAAAGTATAAAAATTTACCAAATTGCATTTTTTTCATGTATGTTCTCTCTTTAGGGATGATTGAACAAAACTTCCTAAACTTTCATGGTATAATTTAATTTTATTTGTCGCCTTTTGATTACTCTTTATTAGACAATATATGTTGGAATTCAATCACATTAAAAGGACCACCCATAGTATCAACATCTATACATATATTTCTATTATATGAATAATAAGAATTGAGATATTAAGTTACTAAGCGGATCTTTTGTGTAAGATGATTGTCTCGTCCAGAATATCTATATAAGGCTCGTATAATTTATCCTTCCTTTTAAAAAATTCATAATTATTTTACAATTTATACACCTCAAACACAATTACTTATATGAGTTAAAAATCCTTAACAACTATATAAATGGGATCATAATCTTCCTAAAAATCAAGTAAGCATACCAAAATTTATTATCCAAAATAATAACATAAATCACTTTTCCTTTTATATCTTATGATAGCTTATGACTTGAAAAATATTTACTTGTCATTAAATCTTGAATTACTTGCTTAAAATCATAATAGCTTTGACCTAGCAGTAACAGGACCACAATCTCTACACAATCTTTTTGCTTTCTTAATCAAGACAAAAATATAATATAAATATACAAAAATTTGATCTTATGGTCCACAACCAATCTTTTTAAAATGAGATTTATACAATGAACAGAGCATGAGGCCAATAATTTTTTTTATACTATGACTGTAATAACTATCTGACTAATATATAAATAATTGCATTATTTGTAACAAAGTACACAATATTTTGTGGTCCAATTACTTTTTATCATATTAGAAGCATTAACAAGTTTGATAAGTAGTATAGCTAAACCATTATACATGAGTTTTGTCTCTCTTCTTTACCTACTCTCTATTATTTTTTTATTATGAAATTATTACAATTACAAAAATTAATTAAAGACACTTTGTCAAAGTTTCTTTTAACTTTGAATAATATTTGTAGAGAATTACTATTCATCAGTAATAAAGTAAGAAATTTGTAAGGGTTCTTTTCATCCATGACAAAGAAGATGTTATGCAGAGGGTTTCTCTTTACAAATTAAAGAATGAATATAGTTAATTCTTTAATGGAACTTAGGGAGATGATATAGATCAAGGGTTGTTTAGTTGAACTAGTATTAAATAGTTTTGTCTTTCTTTTCTTAATTTCTTTTCCTATTATGTGTTTATTTTGTAATTGTTTTATGTGCATGTTATAATTATTTATTAGTATAGAAATAAGAAAAAAGAAAGTATACGCAATTCATCCTCTGTATATCATCTAAGGACCAACAAACTTAGTATTTAAAGAAACTATATCATTGGAAGTTTTCTTATATTTTGACAAGCCAAAAGAACATTATAGCCTCTAACGTTTACATTGAAATCTGAGTTGAACCTTAATGTTTCAGTGTGTTCAAAATGAATTCTAACATTTGGAAAATTTCAAAACAACCCCTGATTGGATGGATTACGAATGAAGTTAGGTCTTCTTCAGCTAAATGTTAACGTGGTGTTTTTTTAAATTTTTATTATAGTGGGACCCACACATAAGTGACATGGATTTTTAGAAAATAAAAGTAAGTCTCACTCTAGACAAAATGTTGTCTTTAAAGAGTGCAGTCGAGCTGCATTTTGCTGTCTAGATTTTAAAATAAATTCGATCCCTACATAAAAATAGAAACTATAGATATGGAATTCTAGAAATATCATTGTTTAGCATATATCCACAAATTTACATCCATTTCCAATAATGTTTTTTGGGCTTTCTGACCACCACATACAACATCTTCTATAAAAACTCAGTCTTCAAGATTCTAGGATGCATTTACTTATATGATCCTCTAAGTAAATGACTTGGTATTCTCCCATAATACATTAACAACCTAGCCAACAGTGTGGTACTAATAGGAACTTTCTGTGGTCAGTTGTACTTTGGTTGGGTTAGAGATAGGATCGGTCAAAAAAACTTATACATTGACCATTTTAATCATTTTCTTCGATGCCATTTTTTGCGGCGTGTTGTCTGGATCATTTGGAGCTGTTTTAGGTGTTATGTGTTCCTTTAGGTTTTTGCTAGGTTTTAGTCTTGGTAGAACTTACCTGCTTTGTGCTACGATCATAAGTGAGTACAATAAAATGAAGAGTCATGGTGCTTTCTTGTCCAGACTGTTTACAATACAAGGTGTTGGGATCATCTTCTCCAAATTAATCCTAATGGTTCTTTTCAAAATCTTTCAAGATTCTTAGAAAAATGTTCTATGGAGGGTGGTACTAACGACTGGTGCTCTTCTAGCTGTGTTAACGTTGTACAGTTTAAGGAAGATGCCTGAAACTGTTTATTACACTACAATCATCAATCTTGATCCTGGAAATGATGAAGCTAGAATTGCTCTTGTTGATATAAGACGTGTTCTTAAGATTTATGTGCACGAGGACCCGAATGAAAAACAAAAGATTACCAAGTTTAAGGCTATCAATAGCTATCCAATCTTGTCAAATTCCTTCTTTGAACACCATGGGGTCCATTTAGTCGGCAATGTTAAAGAAAAATCATGTAGTAGTTTCTTATTCTTTCGCTAAATTTATGATCTTTTTTTTCTTCTTTTTTCCAATATTGATGTGCAATTGCTTGGTATTAGTAGAGTAACCGAGGATGGTTACTTTATTGAGTTCATAAAACTCATCAAAATTGCATTGTTGATAATTTCACGTTTGAGAGTGAGACGACCTAGCTTCTAAGACTCCATAGAAGCTTATTTTATGCAACTTTGACGATCAGATATGGCTCTAAAGTCAGTCAGTTGGGAATTGAAGACATAGTTTGTTCATAATTTTTGTGCATTCCTCATGTTTGTAGCATACTGTGTAGACTGAGTTGTTTATGCTCATAGGACGATATTGTATATATATGGATGATGTTGAACTTAAAGCTACAATGTACATTATTGTTATGATATAAAATGTGGAAATTTTGGATGTTAGCAAATGTGTAATTTGTGATTTTAATTACGATGCCATATGATACAGTGAAAGAGAGATAATTAACAAGTCATTTTTGTCAGGCATGTGTAAGTGTGACCAAAGGGTGCACATGCATGTGTCAGATGGAAGTGGGCTGTTGCATTTGGTATTGGTGGAACTTACATGCTTTATGCTACGATCATGAGTGAGTATAGTAATATGAAGAGTTGTGGGACTTTCTTGTCCATATTGTTTACAATGCAAGATGTTAGGATCATCTTCTCCGGATTAATCCTAATGGTTCTTTTTAAAATCTTTCAAGTTTCTCAGGAAAATGTTCTATGGAGGGTGGTACTAACGACTGGTGCTCTTCTAGCTACGTTAACGTTGTACAGTTTAAGGAAGATGCCTGAAACTGCTTGTTTCTTCAATCTTGATCTTGGAAATGATGAAGCTAGAATTGCTCTTGCTTATATGAGACATATTTTTAAGATTTATGTGCACAAGGACCTGAATTAAGAACAAAAAATTACCAAGTTTAAGGTTATCAATAGCTATCCAATCTTGTCAAATTTCTTCTTTGAACTCCATGGGATCCATTTAATCAGTAATGTTAAAGAAAAAGCATGCAACAGTTTCTTGTTCTTTTGCTAAATTTATGATCTTTTTCTTCTTCTTTTTTCCAAAATTGATGTGTAGTTGGATGCTATTTAGGGTGACAATTATGACCCGGCTCGCTCGGCTCGGCCCGGCCTGGCCCGTTTTTGACCCGGGTTGGTCGGGCCACAAATAGGTCATGGGCAGACCATGGTCGGCCTGCAGCTTGCTCATTTTTCTGAAATGACATCGTTTTGTCTAAAACGACGTCGTTTTGAATTTTTTCCTTTAAAAATAAATGAGCTGGGCGACCCAGCCTGGCTCGGTCAGCCCGTCGGCTAGCCGGGCCACGAGCTGGCCCATCTCGGCCGGCAGGCCACCATGGGAGATAGTCGGTCCTGGTTCGGTCTGACCCATTGACATGTCTAATACTATTAAATGTAGCATTCTATTCATATAATCTGTCATAAAGAGACTTTTCACCGACGTTGAAGCTAACTAAAGATCCCATTAAAGTGAATCCTCTGGAGGAAGTCTATAAGAAGTAAAGAGTCATATTCGTCTCCTCATTCTTTGGGACAATACCATGTTACTCATTTATTGTGTTTCTTGTTAGTAAGTTGGGACATTTCATTATTCAACTTGTCGACTTTCAAATGATGTCCACCTTCATGTTGATAACGGGAGTGAGGTACGATTACTTCAAAGATGGGAACTATGCTCTATTCGTTGTAGTATATGGGCTGATGTTCAACAACCCAAAACATAACATAAACCTAAAATGCGTTGTTGGCATGAGGGGTGGTGGCCAAGCACCAAGGATTGAACAACGGTGAGCAACAATGACTGACGTCATCCATGCTGTTGCTAATTTCCTTGATGACACGTTATTACTTTAACTGGACCACATCGTCACTACCTTCTCTTGGGAGGGGAAGAGACGAGTAACGACTGCTCCTTCCTTCGATGGAACCATGGTTCTCTCTGTTGTTGCCGCTTGGGAAGGAAGCTTCCCAGCTACCTCTGCTGCTACTGCTTCCTCCAGTGGCATTTGTTTTTATCAGTTGCACAGATTGAAGGAGGCACTGGGAGAAAACGTTAGACATTTAAACCCAACATCTAAATGGAAATGAAGCGTTTTTTATCTAGGTGGAAGCTGACGACAGGGCTTGTCTAACCACGTACATGGAATTGGGATCTATCTTTCTAGCATGCAATGCAACTCTTTCTATCAAGAAAGTATCCCTTATTCAAAAAAGAAAGTGTTGATTATGTAGAACCCTTTTTCCTCATGAGTAAGTAAGCGCTAGTAGGAGTGGCGAGAAGATGATGACTATATAAATAAATAAAAACCAAAATGAAGAAATGAAATAGAATTAAAATGCAACGTGTAAACTCAACCTCCCTTGCCAATTGCAATATCTTGTCTCAAGCGACACCCACTTTTACTTTTTAAAAAATCCATGTCATTGATGTGTGTGCCCCATTGTAACAAATTTTTTAAAAATGCCATGTTAGCATTTAACTGACGGAGTCCTCACTTCGTTAGTGATTCCGTCCAATCAAGGGTTATTTTAAACGTTTTCTAAATATTATGATTCATTTTAAATATTTTGCAAACGTTAGAGTTCATCTTGAACGCACTGAAATGTTAAGGTTTGACTTAGATTTTAATGTAAATGTTGGGGGCTAAAATGTTTTTTTTGCCTTATTTGACAAATTAAGTTGGTGATCGTAGTTAAAGCTAGAACAAATTAAACATAATACTTACTTGATTGAATGAAAATTTTTAATGAAACATCAGTAACTCATTTTTATAAATATGGGCAGAATTTGGTTATTGTAACACTTTAATTGTTTAACTTAAAATCAAATTATTTGTATTCCTTTTCATTATATATATCTATTAATTTGTTTGAGACTGATTATATAAAATCTCACGTTAGTAAAGTTAAAGGTAGAGTAAATAATAAATTATACTTGAAACAAATTGGAACTTTATGTATTTGGTTGAAATAATTTTTATTTTTGACTAATAATTTAAAATTGATTAAACTTCCTAATTAAAATTATTATTTTCTATATTTAATATATAATCTTAATGGTATATTGATTTCTAATAATTTGTTTAAAAGGTATATGCAATTAAATAAATAATTATCGATTAAGATCTTCTCCTAAAAACTAAAACTTGACATATTTACTTTTCCTAAGAATATTAATCTACTTTTAAAGTATAAAAAAATGAATTGTATAAAAATATTTGACTAAATATAATTGAAAAAAATATAGAATCATCTTAAATATTTAAATATATCTTTCTCCATGGCAAAGGGTCCATAGCTAACATAATCTTCTTAGTAACGGACGAGAAGTGAGAAAAATTGAGAGGAAAAAGCACACGGAAAGTGCCTGCATTTTGAACAAAGCGTCTTTTAGTCGGGGAAAATAGGGAGACCCTGTGAAATCATAGGTGGGCTTTAGAAGAAAAGTGAACCAAAAAGGGGTAGAAACTGTTTGACACAACAACACATCATGGTTCTGCAATGATGCTTGCATGATATTCACATAACTTCATAATTCCATCCTTCAAACTCTTGCTGCATTTTTACAGATTTTTTCAATATAACTCGTTAATGGTACGGATAAAATAGAACTCTGACCTTATATTTAATATCGAGGAGTTTTCTTTAAAAATTTATGAAAGGTCCCATTAGAATTTAAATTATTTTAAAAAAAATTAACTTGCTTTGAGGAACATTTGTCACCTAAGTCCAACAAGAAGACGAGAAAGAGTAGCTACCGAGTCCTTTCGCTTCTTGTCTTCCATGAACAATTATATATCTTGGGGTGAAGACCGTACGCAGTATGCACAAACTAAAAGGACACAATAAACAACACGTATGCAATGAGCTCCCTTATAGCCTTTATTAATTTTTTTTTTGGGTCACACCTTGACCAAAATTCTATGAGTTAGAAGGTTAAAGATAGGCCTTCAAGTTGAAAACAAAAATTTCGTAATATGTTTCTGCTGCTACTAGGAAGAAGAAATAGCCTAATCGTCGTATAGCTTTCAAGTTGTTGCTCTAAGTTTGAAACAAGCCATACGTACGTGAATAATAATGGGATGGTTTGATTTTACTTCTATCTATTGTCTTCTCAGTTTTTGTTTTTAATTTTTAATTTCTGCTTTTCTTTGAAATAAAAATAAAAACTATTTGATTGTTAATGTTAATACAATTTTGTTAAAATTATATTAGATAAAACTTAAAGATAAATTATTTTTAATAAAATAAATTTATTTAATCTCTTATACAATATTTATTAACAAATTATTAATAAAATTTTGTTATTTTAATAAATTAAATAATTTAAAAATCAAAATTT
>JAOQMS010000003.1:18322531-18351657 GCA_027563885.1 Erythroxylum longipes
CGCCCACGTTTGCCTTAGTGTTTTCGCATGCCTCCCTTATGCGTGTAATCCAGCTAACCTCCCACCTAAGGCTCCTCCTGAAGGTCGTTGAAAGGTGCTCCGAAATTTAGGGGTCTAACAGCTAGCTTCTATTTTTTTAATCAAAAATAGATTATAAAAATAAAATATTTATATAAAAGTCGAAAACTAGGGAAAATCCAGCATCTGTTTAATGGGGTTTAACAGTTACTAAATATTGATGAACGGAAGAAAAAGAAACATATTTTGGGAGAAATTTTGTGTATGTATTTTCTGTTCTTAAAATGTACATGGTACAGTGCTTAAATAGACTAATTGTACAGAGATAGAGCTATACAGGGAAACTATTTCTTTGTAATTATCAAATCCCTTAATCATAGGGATTTGATTCTATCCCTTATTCTAACACTCCTCTTCAAGTTGAAGTGTGGGATCGCCCACATTCAACTTGCCCAACACTTCCTTGAAGACTCTGCCGGTAGCTGCCTTCGTGAGGATATCTGCCAACTGATCCTCTGATCGAATGAACGGAAGTGATATGACTCCACCATCCAGCTTCTCCTTGATGAAGTGTCGGTCTACCTCCACATGCTTCGTACGATCATGTTGTACTGGATTTTCTGAAATACTGATTGCCGCTCGATTGTCACACATCAAGCTGCATGCCCCCTGAACTGCGAACCCAATCTCAGCCAATAGTTTCCTCAGCCACAGAATCTCGGTAAGTCCCCGAGCTATCCCTCGAAACTCAGCCTCAGCACTAGAAAGAGCTACTACCTTCTGCTTCTTGCTCTTCCAAGTGACAAGGTTTCCCCCAACAAAGGTGAAGTACCCTGATGTTGACCTCTTATCCACTGGATTCCCTGTCCAGTTAGCATCTGTGTATGCTTCCACCTCCAAGTGCCCATTCTTCTGGAATAGAACTCCCCTACCTGGAGACCCCTTCAGGTATCGTACAACCCTCAATGCAGCATCCATGTGATCAGTCTGAGGGCGATGCATAAACTGACTCATAACTCCTACTGCATATGCAACGTCGGGCCTCGTATGGGACAGGTAAATCAACTTCCCTACCAAATGTTGATATCTCTCCCGATCTGCTAACTCTGCTCCCTCTACTATTTTCAAACCACGGTTCACCACAATAGGCGTCTCTGCCGGTCTACAATTTATCAATCCAGTCTCAGCTAACAAGTCCAAGACATACTTGCGCTGAGAGATAAAGATTGCCCTCTTCGACCTGAGAACCTCAATTCCAAGAAAGTACTTGAGCCCTCCCAAGTCTTTCATCTCAAAATCGCAGAACAGATTTTCTCGAAGTCGAACAATCTCATCTGTATCATCTCCATTAATAATCATATCATCTACGTAAATGATCAGACTTGTCACCTTACCTCCCCTTTGTTTGATGAACAGTGTATGATCGGAGTTACTCTATATGTAGCCATACTTTTTCATTGCCACTGTGAATCTACCAAACCAAGCTCTTGGCGACTGCTTCAATCCATACAATGCCTTCCTTAACCAGCATACTTCTCTGCAGCGGAAACTTTCTAAAAAACCTAGTGGTGGTTCCATGTAGACTTCTTCCCTCAACTCCCCATGAAGGAAGGCGTTCTTCACATCGAACTGATGTAGAGGCCAGTCTCGATTAGCTGCAACTGAAAACAACACACGAAGAGTATCAATCTTAGCTACTGAGAAAAAAGTTTATGAATAATCCACCCCATATGTTTGAGTGTAGCCTTTGGCAACCAGTCTCGCCTTGTATCGCTCGATTGGTCCATCCGCCTTGTGTTTGATTGTGAACACCCAGCTACAGCCAACAAGTTTCTTGCCAATGGGCAACTCACACTTCTCCCAAGTCCCATTCTTCTCTAGTGCTGCCATCTCAACTGCCATAGCATCACGCCACTCCTTCTGTTCCAAGGCCTCCTGTACTGTCCTGGGAAGCACCTCCGAATATACTGCTGCGGAGAAATCCTTGGCTATTGGTGACAAACCCCCTGGCTAAGTTAGCCACGGGGTACCTGGACTGCTTCGGCTCATACTCAGGCTCATAACACTTCGGAGGAACACCACTTGTACTTCTAGGTGGTAACACATACTTCTCCGGTGTTACTTCTGTTCAGGATTCTGACTCCCCCTGACTTTCATTCTCTGCATCCACATCATCAGACAATCTTATGCAAACATTATCACTGTCAGAATCTAACACCGGAGTACTTACCTCAGGAATATTTAGCGGGGATGCCTGCGCTGGTGAAGGGTTCTCTCCTTCGGGAGAAGGTGGCTCGGTGGGTCCACGTACTGTCTCTTGTGGGACTGCATCGAGCCAATGTGGACTAGAATTCCAACTCAGTGGGTCTGATTGACTCTCCCCTTGACCACTGGGTTGGGAGGAGTAGAAGTATTATGTTTCGAGGAAGTCACAATCCATCGTTGTGTAGAGACGACGAATGGATGGATGATAGCAGCGGTAGCCTTTCTGGTGAATCTCATACCCCACAAATACACACTTAACAGAACATGGATCAAACTTAGTTCGCTTCGTCTTTGGAATATGAACAAAGACAGAGCAGCCAAATACACGAGGTTGGAGTGTCAAGGCTGACGGGACACTCATATGACTAGACAGTTCCTTAAGGGGGGGGGGTTGAAGTTGAAGGATTTTGGTTGGGAGACGGTTTAAGAGATACACAATAGTTGTAACGACCTCTGGCCAAAAAGAGGTCGGGACATGAGACTCGAGCATAAGTGCCCGAGTCATTTCAAGGATAATGCGGTTTTTTCTTTCTGCAACCCCATTCTGTTGGGGTGTATGCAGATAGGATGTCTGGTGAATGATTCCCTTATCAAGAAAAAACTGTTTGAGGTTGGAGTTAATATACTCCCTCCCATTATCTGACCTAAGAATTTGAACTTGGGTTTTAAACTGGGTATGAACCTTATTACAGAATTCTACAATTTTAAACGCAACATCAGATTTTTGCTTTAAAAAATAAACCCATGCCATTTGTGAGCAATCATCGATAAAAAGAACAAAATATCTGAAACCACTGTTTGACATACATGACCCAGATTAGGGGGCAGTTCCCCACACATCAGAATGAACTAACGAAAAAACTGAATTGACTCTAGTATTTGAAGGACGATAAGACTGTTTATGACTCTTAGCTAACATGCATGTCTCACATGACAATGACTTATTCTGTGGAAATAACTGTGGAAATAGAAGGTGAAGATATCCTACTATTGGGTGGCCTAAACGTCGGTGCCATAACCACTGTTCTCTATCAACCGTCCCGTGAGCTAGCGCGGCGGTCTCGTGTTGAGCTACCTCATCCACGTACGCTCCATGTTCACTGCCACGCCCAATCACCTTCCCCGACTGAATATCCTACAAGAGATAAAAATAGGAGCACATGAGAACCATGCAATTCAATTCTCTGGTAACGTGACTGATAGAAAGCAGCTTGCATGATAAACTAGGGACATAAAGACAGTTCTTCAATTTCAAGGACGGGGATAATTCGACTGTTCCTGCTCCGTGTACCGGAGAGAAACCACCATTGGCACTCTGAATAGACACTTTGGTGGGAACTAAACTCGTAACCAAATCATCCCGATCATATGTCATAGTGTCTGTTGCCCCATAGTCAAATAACCATTGTGTACTCTTCCCGCCTTCCGGGACCAGAGCAACACATGCCTTAGAACCTTTTTCCTGCTCAATTGCACAATTCTTAGAACAATCGAGGTTAATTTCACATTTTTCAGATCTACAGGGACTAAAATGATAATTTCCAGAAGTTCTGGGGTCAAACTGTAAATTCCCAGAAATAATGGGGTCAAATTGTAAGTTCCCAACCCTAATACCTTTATTATACTCGTCCCCTTCCTTTTTATCACTGCCGCCGCGACCTTCGCTGCTCCTTCCATGGCTTCTCTACCTTTGTCGCTTGGTTCCCCACTGGTTGAAGCCGCCGCGACCATGGCCTTTTGAGTCTCTCATTGGCGATGGCTTGTCCACCCATCTGGGAACCCAATCAGCTGATAACACTCCTCCCTTGAGTGACGCCATTTTCCACAGTGTGAGCATTGTAAGGTACTTCGGTCCCTCTTCGACCGAGATGATGACGGCAGCCCTCCCTTGGTCACCTCTGATCGGCCTTTCGCGGCAAAACCACCATTAAAACTGGTTGGGCTACTTTCTGGTTGCTTCAATTTTGTGGCTAAGCCACTTCCTATGCCGTCCCCTGTCACCTCCTTTCTGTCAGCCCCTAATACGCCGCCTCGTCGTGAAATTTCGCGGCGAATGGTGGCGTATGCCATCTCCACAGTGGGTAATGGCTCTTGCCTGAGAATCTCCCGCCGGTCCATGTCCAGGTCATCATCGATTCCGGCGAGGAATTGAAATAGGCGTGTTTCATTTTCTCTTTTGTTGACTATTGCAATATCCTCTGCACACTGTAATGGTAGACTCTGTCTCTGATCTATGTCTGCTCAGATTCTTTGTAATGTACCGTAATATGCCTCAATTGGTCCTCCATTCTGTTTGAGGCTGTTTGCACGCACTGTTAAGTCAAAAACGTGCAATGTATCACCCCCTGTCTGGTAAGTTGATTCCAGTGCCTTCCACAGGCTTCCAGTTGTTTTGCGCTGGATGAAATTCGGGACCAATTTCGGTTCCATGTTTGCGATGATCCATGAGCAAACGTTCAAGTCCGCCTGAGACCAACCTCTATATGTTGTATCTGTCATTGCTGGTGGAGGGGGGTCGCCTGTGATGTGGTTGAGGCGACCCCTTCAGCCAATCGCCATCCGCATCATACGCTCCCATAAAGCGTAATTGAAATTATCAAGTTTGATACTGATCACTACTGACTGACTGGTTTCTGTTTGATTCACAGGCCTGAGATTCTGTAACAGGGCTGCGAGCTGCTGTGCTAATCCTTTAGAGCCATCAATGGCCTCTGAGGTTCTGGACGACTGAGGTGTCTGCTGTTCATCCCAAGCCATGTTTTCCTATGGCAAGTGATGATTGTTGTCGATCGATCCCAATCAGACCTTTCACTGCTCTGATACCATGATGAACGGAAGAAAAAGAAACATATTTTGGGAGAAATTTTGTGTATGTATTTTCTGTTCTTAAAACGTACATAGTACAGTGCTTAAATAGACTAATTGTACAGAGATAGAGCTATACAGGGAAACTATTTCTTTGTAATTATCAAATCCCTTAATCATAGGGATTAGATTCTATCCCTTATTCTAACAAATATCTTGAATTAATAGTATTTCATATTATTCATTTTTAAGTTAGAAAGTGGGGAAAATTGAAACGCCTGTCTAATGGGGTTGAACAATTATCAAATATTATGAATCAGTCTGTTAAAGTATTCCATATCATTCATTTTCTCCAATTTGAAAAGAAAGACATGAACTTCTTCAATGAAAAGCAAACTATGAACCGCTGGTTTGATTCTATTTGCCATAACATATGATCTGATAAATCACAAATAAATCTCATGATCTCTTGATTGTCATTCATAATCTCCTGACTGCTCTTGTTCTTCTTGTTGGTTCTGCATCAGTTTAAAGATATGAATGTTATATAGCAAAATTCATAGAGTCTGAGTAGAGAAGCTAAGAATAATTACCTGAATTTGGCTACAGATTGCAATTATTTCAGCTAAAGGTGCCCAATCACCAAAGTTTCTCTCAATGAATTGATAAGCAATGCCACTCTTGCCGCTGCCAACAATAAAAAGTCCACCCTTGATTTCACCTTCACCTTTGAAATTTTGCTCTAATCCCAGCGCTTTAGCACGCTTGTAATTTGCAATAGCTCGGGGATTGAACACAAATCCTGATAAGAACTTATCCTTCAGCAGTTGTCCACCACCAAGAGCTTTAAAGAATTCCATATTCCTGTCAAACAATACAGCACCACCCCAGTATCGAGGCCAGAAGTCTTGTACCTGTATGGAAACAATTTAAGCATCAAGATAAGGAGTTGGGATTTAATTGTATTTCAGGCGGCTGAAACTTCACTTTGGTATCTTACCTCGGATTCAATATTTTCATGGAGAACTGCATATAATCGAACTCCCAATCCATCAAATATTGCTTTTTTTGCATAAAGCTGGTGAGCTTCAGCTCTGCACATGATGCACCTGTTGTGACATTGAGAAATCAACTAGGAGTAAAGTTTGTCCGTGTCTCTTAAAACTACGCTACATACAGTCTAAGTCTTTGTCTTTTATAATGGTTGGATGATATCGTTCCAAAACATAAAATTTACAATCAAAACCAGAAGAAGAAAAACGCTTGCCCAGGTCGTCGGATGCACAGAAGCACAGCTGGTTTATCTCTCCACAGTTGAGAAGCCTTCATTGGAGGTGTTCTGGTTTTGACCAAAGGCTGCATCCCTATCTTATATTCAGGTGTCATTTTCTGTATTGATATATTTTCAATACAAGAATAAGGTGAAACCATGTCGACAACTGGAGGAGGTGTTAAACACCCACAGAGTCGAGGCTCAGGAGGCCCTGCTGAAACTATCCCTTTAAATATATGTCCATCTTTGACCTTTAAATCAGCAACTGATTGCTCCACTGATTTGTCATCATAATAGACTCCTGCATTAGATCTCAATTGCATCTTCATTGATCGGGCTGAACCGGAGCTCTTGAAAAGGGTATCGTTGTCAGATGTTTTGCGGGTCATTGTCCTTCTTGATAATGAATATGAAGTGGGCAAATGCTCTGTAAGTAAACCAGTTCTGTTCGTGAAACGAACGACGTGACCTCTCTTCAGACCAAACTGTGTAGTAATTTCTTTAGTGCTTAAACTAAGAATCTCAGGCAAACATTTTCCTGAGGCCTCCAGCACATCTCCATATTGCATTAGCACGCGGTCATGCAGGTATGTTCTGATTTCCAACGCATCCTAAATTGAGAAAACAGAAGCTCAGAGATTGGCAGAGTACGATGGGAATCGTCAAATTTTCAATGATGTATTTTTAACGGCTACAGCAACCACTCGAGAAGTGGTTAACTAAGTATTAAGATACTTCCTTATTTTTTGGGAGAAAATAACTGCAAGGAAAAATTCTATTTAAATGGATTAAATGGGAATATAAAAGGTTAATATTTTTGATATAAAAAAACCCTGAAGTCTCTATATCCCAGTCCTCTCACATATTGACCATCCGATTGATCGAGACTTGAGGCGTGATTTTTATAATGACTCTAGTAGCCACCGAGGTTGGGGAGGATAGAAGGTTAAAGAGAGAGTAGCGCAGAGAGATTGGAAATTTTTTTAAAAGAAAGCTGAAGCTGTGCAAGAGGATAAAATGTTGTTTAGGCAAAAGATAGGGTTGAGTTATGACTTATGAGGGTGTTACCGTTTGTCCATTTATTTATTTATTTTTATAAATTAGTTTTATATTTATTTAATTCATTAATGATATGTGAATGTGTTTTACAAAGAATGAATTATTATGAATTTAGTAAAATTATTTTTGCTAAATTAATTTGAAGTGAAATATTTTTAAATGGTTTGTCCATTTATTTTTTTCATGTAAATTAGTTTTACATTTATTTAATTCGTTAATGATATGTGAATGTGTTTTGACATAGAATGAATTATTATGAGTTATATAAATTTGTTTTATGTAAAATAAATATCATGTTAATATTTTTTTCATAAGAATATGTTATGTTAATTTGTTTAACTTATGATATTTCTTTTGGAATATGTTTCATGTGTATAATAATTAAATTGTAAAAATTTCTATTTTATGTCATAAGTGATGATTATGATCTTAGTGAAATTTTCGATTTTATGATATGGATGATGATATTTTTTGATAATTTAATTATTCGAATATGTGCCCTAATGTCCTTATTTTTTTATATACTTTAAGATATGACAACGAAAAGTATGGTTGGTGATTTGTCCATCATCAAGAAGCTGAATGACACTAATTATGACATCTGGCATAGGAAGATTCAGTATCTTCTTAATGAGCGCGAAGTTTTGGAAACCCTGACCAATGACATGACTGAATCTAAAGAGACTAAAGATACTGATAGTGATCAATATCAAAAAAATCTGACCGCATACAAGGAATGGCTCAAATGAGATCGTAAGGCACGCTAAACTATGTTGTATTGCATGCACGACGATCTCATTGGACAATTTGAGTCCTACAAAACTGCTAAAGAAATGTGAGAAAAGCTTAAGATCACGTACAGTCAGACAATCGCTACAAGGATTCGTACCTTGCACTTAAATGGATGCAATATGAGATTAACTCAAGCCGTACTATAGCGGAGCATCTCTGCACTTTGAGTGCGATGGCTTGGGATCTAAAAGTTGGTGGGCATGAGATTTTTGAAGAAGAACATGTTCTTAATGTGATTTGTTCCATTCTAAGCAAACCTGATCATTAGGCTAATTTTAAGCTCTTAATGACTCATAGTGAGAACATCAAAACCTTCTCAGAAATTTCAAGGCACCTCGAAATGGAGGAAGAACGTTTGAAGGTTCTTGGTCACTCTAATTTTGCTTTTGTTGCCAAAGTGGGAAAGTCCAAAGGCAATAAGAATAATCGAGGTAAACAGCTTAAGAAAGGCAAATGCCTTTCTCAAACTTCTGGACCGAAAGGCGATGTGGTCAAGCAGCAAAAGGCTAAGGGTCATGGAGAGAATAAAGTAGCACGACTAAAGTGTTACAATTATGGAAACAAAGGTAACTATGCTAGGGATTGTCCTGAGTCGAAGAAGGTACCTACTTTCACTGATTCAGTCGAACTATATGTTTGTTTCCATGCATTAGTTGCTAACTCCTTTCCTAATTGGATTGTAGATTCGGAAGCAACCAATCATGTAGTTCAAGATCGAACTGTTTATGTGGACTTTTATCGATATCCGGTGGGTTCACAAATTGTTGCCTTAGGGAATGGTAGTGAGGAAGACATCTTCGGGATTGGGACCTATCAGCTCAAATTGCGTGAAGGGAATACGTTACTTCTTCATGACACTCTCTATGCACACAGGGTGCAAAAGTATTTAGTTTCGGTAGTTTCTTTATTAAAACTTGGATTCTGTTTCCATTTTCAGTCTAGTTGCGTAGAGATTTTGTATAATGGTTATGTTTTCGGCTATGGATCTTTAAGAGATGGTTTCTTTGTTCTTTATTTTGATGATATTTATAATAATTCATCACTTGCCTTAGTTTTTAATTGTGATTTTGATTCTGACTCTGTTAAATGGCATGCTAGAATTGGTCATATTGTCCAAGATAGAATGAATAGATTAATTAAAGAAGGTCTTTTAGACAGACTCACTAAGGTTAAGTTACCTAAGTGTGAGTCATGTTTGGCTGGCAAAGCAAGTATGAAGCCTTTTGGTAAGGCTTTAAGAGCATTAAGTCCCTTAGAAATATTCCATTCGGACATATGCGAGCCTTTGAGTGTCAAAGCTTGTCATAGTACTATGTATTCCTCACCTTAATTGATGATCATTCATGATATGGGTATGTATGACTACTATCTTACCGCTATGAAGCACTCGATCTGTTTAAACGCTTTGTGGCGGAAGTTGAAACCCAAATGGAGCGAAGAGTTAAGACTCTCCGAACCGATCGTGGAAGTGAATGTCTCTCTGATTTGTTCAAAGAGTTTTGTGAAGAAAAGGGTATACGTAGACAACTCATAATTCCTCGTACTCCATAACAAAATGGTGTTGCAGAATGAAGGAATCGAACTTTACTTGATATGGTTAGGTCAATGATGGCTCAGGCTAGTCTTCCAATTAGTTTTTAGGTAGATGCGCTACTTACGACCGCCTATATCCTTAACCGTGTGTCGATTAAGAGTATATCTACCACTCCATATGAGTTATGGAATGGAAGAAAGCCATCTTTGGACCATTTACGCCCATGGGGTTCAAATGGCTATGTGCACAACCCAACCCATAAACATGGAAAACTTGGTCCAAGATCAACTAAAATGGTGTTCATTAGGTACCTCGAACACTGCAAAAGGTATGTGATGTTTGGCGAACACCCAAATGGTGGCATGACTGAAATTGACTCTCGTAATGTCAAATTCTTGAGGATGAGTTCCTAAGTATCGGTGAAATAAAAAAGGTACTTGTTTTGTATGAGTTGCAACAAGATGTGCAATTATCTGTTGGTGAGGTGGGGGATTTAAGCATTCACAATATCACCAAAGAAAATACCACAGCTCCTCCAAATGAAGTATATGGTTGGAGTAGTTCTACCACCTTAGAAGGTGGAAACCTGCTTGTTGATGAGAATCAAACTGAGGATGAAGTTAGTCCTCAACCATTAGTCCCTAAACATGAGGTTGATCCAAATGTTCAGAATCCCACAACTCAGAGGGAAAGTGGGAGAGATTCTCCATCTAAACAAGCAAACAACGAGGGTCCTTGTATTAGAAGGAGTGAGCGTGGAAGAATTCCTTGACGTCTTTTCCAAGTCGAAAAGGAAATTTTCATATGCACCCTTTGGAAATAAAGGAACCTACCTCTTTTCAAGAGGTTATTTATTCACCAAATTATCAAGAATGGATGGATGCCATGGGGGATGACATGGCCTCGATGGAAAGAAATGAGGTTTGGGACTCGATGGCAAGAAATGAGGTTTGGGAACTTGTAGATCTTCCATCCAAACGTAAATCAATTAGAAACAAGTGGGTTTTCAAGATTAAACGTAGGGCGGATGAGTCAATTGAAAAGTTCAAGGCCCGATTATTGGTGAAAGGTTTTACCCAAATTATGGGAATAGACTATGAGAAAACTTTTTCTCCTGTGGCAAAATTTTCCTCAATTTGCCTGCTTCTAGCCCTGGTTGCCCATTTGGACTTATTGTTATTTCAAATGGTCGTAAAGATTGCTTTCCTCAATGGTAGTCTTAAGGAAGAGATATATTTGGATCAACCTATTGGGTTTGTCTCAAAAGATCAAGAGGACAAAGTTTGTCATCTTAAGAGATCGATATATGGTCTTAAGCAATCTTCCAGAGCATGGTACTTTAGATTCCATAAAGCCATTACTTCGTTTGGCTTGTCCATGGTGGATGAAGACCATTGTGTGTATGTTAAGAAAACTACAGAAGGAATTATGTTTCTCTCCTTGTACGTTGATGACATACTATTAGTTGGAAACAACTTGGAGATGATTAATGCCACTAAGCAGTGACTATCCTCCATCTTTGAGATGACGAATATGGGTGAAGCCAGGTATTTCCTAGGTATGGAAATAGTGAGAAATTGTCCCAAAAAGCTTCTTGGTTTGTGTCAAGAAGCATGCATCAACAAAGTCTTGGAACATTCTAGGATGCACTATTCTAAACCTGTTGACATTCTGGTTGAGAAGGGTCTAACCTTAAGCCTTGATCAATGCCTAAAAACATATAAAGATAGGAAGAAAATGAGCATGGTCTCTTATGCAAGAACCATAGGAAGCTTGATATATGCCATGTTATGTACAAGGCCAGACATATGCTTTATGGTTAGCCTGTAAGTCATTACTAGAGTAACCCTGGACCTGCTTATTGCCAATCAGTCAAGAGAATCTTGCGCTACCTTTGTAGTAAAAGGAACCTAGTTGTCTGCTACCAGGGTGAAAACTTAAGGTTAAGAGGATATTCGGATGCTGATTAGGGAGGTGACTAGAATAAGTCCAAGTCAAACTTAGGATATGCCTTTTTCCTTGGTGGAGGGGCCATATCGTGGTGCAGTAAGAAGTAGGACTGCATTGCTTTATCAACTATGGAAACAAAGTACGTTGCTAGTTGTCTCACTGTGCAAGAGGCAATTTGGTTGAGAAGCTTTCTTCAGGCTCTTGATCTCACCCCGAGAGTTGATGAGCCTGTTGAAATGCTCTGTGACAACATTGCTGCTATCCAATATGCAAAGGATCCGAAATTCCACGGGAAGACCAAGCATATCAAAAGGCTTTATCACTTTGTTCAAGATGCTATTAAAAAGAAAGAGGTTGCCATTAAATATATATCTCTACTAACAAGATGATTGCTGATCCTATGACTAAACCTATACCTTGGGATTCTTTCAAAGCTCATGTGATGAGTCTAGGTTTGCATAAGGTTTAGTTATTCAGATCAATCTTGTTCTTGTCATGGACATATATTTCCCTTTTTGTATTGAACATTTATGGAATATATTTTGATGTTTTTCTTCCTTTAAATGTTCATTGGTATACAGTTGCGTGGTTAGGCACATTAAACCATCACCAGGCTTATGATTGACCCTGTCACATGGGTAATTGCCCTGATGCTTGAGTAGCATGTGGGATGAGACTTAACCATATTAACACTGAGTCTCTATAATATTGGGTTATCTCCATCTTTGTATTATATGGATAGTTAGTGATTGAACTGTATAGTCGCCTTAGTAAGTCTAAGGTAAGACTATGATAAGTCAAATGTAAAGTGCATTATTTCACATTAAAGCCTTTAGTTGGTTCACGAGTGTTAGGTTAAGCATTGAGTGTGTTGACTAGGTGGCTCGGCTTAGATTTTTTGGGTAAGATCAAGACTTATGATTTGCATGGTATAAGCGTATCCCAAATAGTGGGAGCAATACCATGACATACATATTATATTGTTTGTGCTACATAACGACCTTTTGCGGATTGACAATTAGCTTCTATCTTTGTCACTGTGTGACTCCTATAGACATTTATGTTTGTATGATGCCCTTTGACTCAGAACTGTGTTATGAAGTCAGGGCTTTGGTGTCGCTATTTTAATTTATTTTTCAATGGTTAAGATGTATACGGTCCAACGAAATATATTAGGAAAGCAATTAAGTTAAGATGGAATAACATATGTGTCTAAGGAAGAATCCTTTTGTCTTCACCATATTAGCCCGGGCAATTATATAGTGTATATAATCAAATAATATCGTTATAACATAAAGGGAAGTATGCTATTGGTGATGATCTCGGATGATTTGGGGCATTGTTATTGTGATAGTGTTATATTAGTTAGATGACGACTTAATATAACACTACTAGTTAATTTTTGGTTGCACACCTCAATTCTTATATGAAACGTGAGAAATAGATTGGTATGAATCTGCTTTGTGACAGACATGGCTTATATGATCGAGCGGGAGTAGTTGTATTTTTAACGGCCACATAAACCACTTGAGAAGTGGTTAATTGAGTGCCAAGATACTCCCTTAGTTTTAGGGTAGCAGTTAAGAAAATAACTGTAAGGGAAAGTCCTATTTAAATGGATTAAATGGGACTGCAGAAGGTTAATGTTTTTGATATACAAAAAAACCCTAAAGTCTCCATATACTAGTCCTCTCACATATTGACCATCTAATTAACCGAGACTTGAGGTGTGATTTTTATGATGACTTTAGTAGCCACTGAAGTTGGAGATTGTGTCCGTAACTATAATTGGAAATTACGTAGGCAGAAAGCAGCATAAAGATTGATTTGCTTCCGCATCAAAGTTAGTGGTCTAACCCAATTTAAACCTACAAATGAGAACTAACCTTTTGCCTCCGCGTCATGTTCAGTACATCCATATCCTCGGAGTTCATAAGCTTCAAGGTTGGCACATCATCCCAGCCTTCCTCTAACAATTTTGGAAGCAGCTCATTCAAAGCTCCATTTCCTACGAAGTCTTCCATCGAGTAAGAAGCCATGTTCTTTTGTAACTCTGGATAAAACACTCTTGTTGCTGAAAGATTCTTAGATTTACTGGTGTCCTCGTTAGGCCTGCTAATTGCGACTAGCTGTTCGTCGAGGCTTGACAAGAGTAGAGGACCTAACCTATGTTTCCTGTCTGAGGTTGTTATCGAGACACTTGAAAATGATTATCCCAGACTGATTTTTTTGACAATCTGTTTGTATTTGGACAAGTATGTTTGTATTAATCTTAGAGGGTACATATATTTGATTCTTTATTTACAATTTGTAATGAGCTGGTAAAAGCTATCATTTTCAGACAAGTCATCAATCGTTAGTAGCAGAACATGAAAGTTACATTGATAATGCCGGCCCAAATAAATTTTTAGGAAGCGATAATTAAAGCATTTCTTGATGGTCAGCGATGAGTAGGAAACCTCCGAAAGCTTAAAATATCTAATGTTAACTTTCTCCGCCTGTAGTTAGACACTAAACTACAATATTAATTACTCAGTACCTTATCGAAACAAATTGGTGAAGAGTGTGGCTGTTGACTCTGCCGGCTATAACTAAAAGGTAAGGTCATATTCTTTCTGCCGTTTCGTCCCATTCAGGTTAGTAAACTTTACTACTTAGTATCTAATAATTCAGAAATTTTCATTACCGCATTTGTCTTTGGGTCCATGGCTTGTAACTGGCTACAGGTTTCAGCTTTTGTTTGATGTCGGCTTCAAGATGGCCTTATGTTATGGGATTGTGAGAATAAAGCAAAGGCATATCGTCAATTGGAAGTTTTTCAACAAATGCCAGAGTTGGGGGATGAAGTTTGTCTTGAATCATCGTTACTTCTTGGGCAGCAGAAACAGGATTTTCTATTATTCCATAAACCTAATATTATTTATTTATTTGTTTATTTATTTATTATTATTATTATTGCTGCTACTACTTTTTTTGAACTTAATAATATCTTCTTGTTATATAAAAATTTTCTGATGCACTTTTACACCTTTAGCTATGATTTTTTACACCTCCTAGTAAACTGAAAGCACCTGCAAAAGCAACTTTGGTGATGAGTGAGGCCACAATGGAGCACGATTGAGCTATTTCCTTCATCCATTTCTCGCCCTCTTCAACTAATTCATTGTGCTCTTCAGTAAACAAATGTTTTGGAGTTTGATTGTTCGAGTTTGACATTGTTTTATACAATAGTTGAACGACATCTTCCACTTCCTGCTGCAACAGAAAGAATAAATCGTCTGCAAAAAGAATGGAATAGAAATATGATATAGAGTTTGTAATTTGACCTTGTACCATTGGAGTTCCCTTTACAATTGAAGAACTGCTTCAGAACTTGATGTTGGTGGCCCCAACTTGGCAGCTAGATGCAGAAGGTTGTTTTTATTGTTGTTTATAGCTGATAAGAGTATATTCTTTCATAGTTGCATTTGATGTATCAAGGTATAGTACGTTGATGTAATTATTCCACTTAATTTAGCCTATTAAAAGCATAAACATAGACATCAATTAAAGGCTTTGCTATAGAATGATAATATTTATTATTAGAAGAAATAATTGCATGACTTTTCCTGCCTGCATGAAATATGATAGAGATCATATATATTTATAGTTCATGCTAATAAGTATTTGATACTAAATTTAGATTCAACATTATTATAATGTTTAAGGCATAACAAGAAAAAGAATTTTGAGCAAAAGTAGTTGATCCAGATTTATACAAATAGTTTGTATGTGTTCGATTAAAGGAGACCTATGTTTAACATAAGTGACAAGAATAAAAAGTTGGATAACCGAGACTATCCTTTTATATCATGTTGGTTAAATCAACATAATAAAAATCACAGTTACATATAAGGATATATGTTTTCTTGTTATTGTGAATCATATGAAAGTTGTTAAGTTGAATAACAACTAGACCAATCTTTGGTGGTATTGAGTGGAAAAACAATTCATAAAAGGATGATACTTATATTTTGTTAGATTACTAAAGACTTTATATGATATAGTCATATGTATTAAATAAAATATTAATTTAAAATTTTGAGAAGTTCAAATTATTTAGACCTAAATAAAAATTAAGTGTTAAAAATGTTGAAGCACTTCGATAAAATCGATATGGTGAGTTTTAAAATTTTCAATTATTTATAAGGAATGAGATTCTTTAGTAAAACCTTCGTAATAAGAATTCCATAAGTGTATGGATTTATGTAAAAGGGAAAATACAATATGAGATATTGTATGATCTAATAGTTATTTCTTTTATAACTATACCTAGTACTACTACTTACCTTCAATAGTTTCAATTAAATCAATTAGCAAGATTTCATATTAAATATGAAACGTTAAGACTTTGAACGAGCCAAAGTTAATCATTTACGAATGTGATGCTTAGTTGAAACATATATTATCCACTAAATTGGATAATAAATGATTATGAGATATCTAAAAGGTTAGATATAATCTTACAGACCTGTTGAACATATTGTTTGTTTCAATATATTATAGGAGAATGGTTCTCAAGATAAGTAGTAGGACTAAGATGAAATTTGAAAAATTCAAATCTTATAACAATACATCCAATTGGAACTAGTTCCTTTATTGATACATTAGATGTGTAGTTAAAAGGATATAAGACATTGAAAGGTTCATTTTTGTGATGAATTCAAATAGTTTATTTTGTAGATAATTGTGAATTTATTATGTCAACAAAAAGGTTAGTTGGAGTATAACTGCCCTCTTTAGTAGGATTTTGTAGAGACATATTGCTTATAGAGAAAAATAATCCATATTTTTAATTATTGAAAATATAATTATCCAAAAAAATTCATATTGGATATGAGAAAGGTAACAACTTAATTATGGTAATTAGATCTATAAAGATAAATTAGAAGTTATTTACCTATTATAAGTCTAAGTATATAGATAATGTAATAAAGATGTTTAGTATTTGAGATATATGATACTTGTGAAGTTTTAAATATATCTGTTATTCTACATATGAGTTGATAGGTGAGTTTAAGGTTATATAGATATTAACTTTAGAAATAAATCCAAATTAAAGTCTATTTTACTTAAAACAATATCATTTTAAGATTGAAAATGTTCCAATGTAGCAATGGTTGTTAATTAAGCCATATTACATTTTTCATTTAATGGAAATGATTAATTAAATCAATAAGTTTTTAAATAAACTTGATATAGTTATTTGCATTGTTTAAAAAAGTAACATACTATAGAACATTAGATCCATTGGGCATATAAAAAGAGCTAAGGTCTCATCAAATATCCAAGTATGTATTTGGCCAAATTCTTTTAATTATGATGATCATTCAGATGAAAATTGTAAGTTTTAAACAAGTTCTCACTACAAAGAATCTTGTAGAGTTCTCTCACTAAACCACTATCTCAGCAGTAGCATGATCATCATATAGAGATATGGTATAAGATACTTAAATGATTGATTTAGCGCAAGTGGGAGATTATTAGTTTGTAGCCTACAACTAATTAGTTAGTTGTAGTATAGTGATATAATAATTTAAAGGCATTCTTTTTCTTATACATATTCAGATGTATATGATAAAGTTTGTGGAATAAATTGCAAATAAAGTTATGATGAGATTATAATTATAAGATTCATATTGCATTTTTGTATTATCCTTAAATTATTCCTAGTTAATGTTCTACAAGATTAGACATTAGTAGAATGTAAAAAACTAGAAAATGCATATTTTTTCCTTGTGAAAGAACTAGTCGATCTTATAGAATAAACTAAGAAGATACTTAAACAAATAGGTGGGTGCTTATTGGATAATAAGTTCACTAAATTAATGCCCCATAAGAAATCCATTTGGAACATTACTTGTATGCCTACAAAAGTGTTATTTTAATGATTATATAAGTGATACTTTGACTTAAGATCGTCAAAATTATCTGTTATAAGAATTGCTATGTTTTGATACTACTTATGACCTATTCTAATTAACTGTAGCTTAGTTGGTACTCTTTGGAGCCATTCGAGTCGCGTTTGGTCTTAAAGACCTGTTTATAACCAACTCGTTTAGAACTTTCAAACAAGTATACAAGATCCTAGGAATTTTTTTTGAGCCATTGATTTCAACTATTCGAAAAAAAATATATCTCATTTTCAGTATCAAATCCATTAAAAATATCCAAAACACAAGCCTAATGTTATAAATTCATATTGAAAGAAAAGCCTATTTAGTATAAATAAAAATCTATCACACTTAAGCATTTACTTATCCTATTAAAGTTGTTTGACATTAAAGATTGAGTCTGCAGAAGAGATTGATATGGGGGTTTTGTATGACCTTCGACCCATTCTAACATAGTTATGTTACCTGTAAACAAGAGACAAATACCTTCCTATATATAGAAGAACATCATGCAATCTTTGCCAGTGTTTCCTTATATCAAAAGATAAAAATGCATAGATGTAGCTCTAGCTAGAGTATTGACATCATCACACTTCATTCAGTTGTAAAGCGTTGAGCATGTCATTATACTTTCACTGATATACTCTCAAAAGTTGTGGTGCAAGAGAGTGTAACTATATTCATTAAATTATCAAGAAACGTATTCTTTTTAACCACCTCTATAAGTGACTCACAGTCACTTATTTGTTGGTCACTAGCATAGACGCTTAATAGTCATCCAATCAGCCAGCCACCAATTAGTCTTCCCCTCTTGCTGCAAACTTTTCAACTTTGGATGCCACCAATCAAAACCTTTTATTTTATTATGCGGGGTAGTTTTTGAAGCCTTTAGTAATGGTTTTTATGGATCGAATATTTATTATCTCTATGTTACAAATATGAAATAGTTTTATTGTGACCCACACTAGTAATAAATTTATAATTTATGGTTTATGGTTTAAACAATTATTATTTACTAGCAGTGTAAATAATAATCTTTCCCTCACACACCTCTATCTATAGTTTATAAAATTCCTATGTTTTTGATAAAGAATTTTGATCGAACTAGGGAGCCAAATCAATTCATAAATTGGGATCTATGTAGGTTATAACAATGTCATTAGCAAACAAAATACACCAAGGAACATCCCATTGGATATTCTTGGTGAACAAAAAGGGGCTCAATAAGGAGCCTTAGTGTAACTCAGTGTTGATAAAAAAGTGTATTGTGTTGCCTCTTATTATCCTTACTCTAGTCTTTACAACTTTGTACATATCCCTAATATATATAGGTTATAGGAACTCCCTTATCTTCTAAACACCTTCATATAATTTCCCTAGGTACCCCGTTATAAGCCTTTTTCTAAGTCAATAAAAATTATGTATAGGTTAGTATCTTTTGCTGTAATATACTATTAGTCTTCCAAGAAGATGTAAAGCTTCTGTTGTGGACCTTCTTGACATAAAACCAAACTGGTTCTCTGAGATAGGTGCATCATTTCTCATTATCCACTTATTCTACATTTTAGTGGACTTAAGGATCATATTGAAAATCTTTGCTAGCTAAGTAAGAACCTCTTCATCTAGTATCTTCCATACCTCTATGATTATCTCAGCAGGCCTTACTATCCTCCCACTCTTCATCTCCCCCAAATTTCTTTTAATTTCTTTCTTTGTGATTTGTCGACAATGGTAGATGCAGATTTGACTATAATTATATACCCATATTTGATGTATTTTTCTTGATATTTTATAGTTTGTTGTATTTTTTGGTATTTAATTATCTCCAAGTGCATTTTATAGGTTATATTTGCTTTCATGGAATAAAAGGAGAATAATTCAGATCAAATTGTGGCATAGAATGAAGATTTGAAGCAACTAAAGACCTATATGCCTGTGTACAGTGACTGTGTAAGTCTCTGTAAATGTGTAAAGATTGAATAATTTGGTTTTTGGCTATGTAGAGTTACACACTCGTGTATCTTAAGATATATAACTATGTGTGTTACCATGTGAGTCTCTGTAACCATGCAAAATCGTGAACTCATATGTTTTTAATTATACATTGTCTCTCACATGCCTGTGTAAGTAACTATGTATATCCTAGAAATCCTAAATTTTATTATAAAAGGACGTGAGTGCAGGCAAATTGAGAAAAGCCAAGTTTTTTAGTAATTTTAAGACATGAGACAGCTAGAGAGGCAATAATTTTGATCAAGGGACGAGGAAAACATGAAGTTAACATAAAAAAGATCTGATAGAAGCTACATTCAATCCAAACTTATATGACAATAGAGGAAAAAGCGAGATTTCTTTGTTTTCTATTAGTTTTCTGTATGTTTGTTATTGATTTTGTTTTCTGTGATTAAATAAATGTGTTTAGCGTCTAGGTGTGATGAAACCTAGTTTATGAAATAATATATTTTAATCTTTTGTTCAATGAAATTATATTGATTAATTATTGCAATTCAATTATGCATTTTGTTCTTGTTTTAATGTATTTGGAGTATTAATGCGTGATTTAATTTCATATGATTGAGATTGAGAAATCCTCTCGTATGAATTGATCTATCATAATTGAAAAGAGTTGTAACAAACGTATAAACACTTGAGTGCAATGATTGAAATCTTAGTGAGGGTGTAAAGGTTTATACTTTTGATTTCAATGCGATTATTGATATGATTACTATTAATATTTACAAAGGGAGTTAATTTTAAGTTGACTCTAATTGTTTATTAATTTGATTGAATATGATATGATGATTTCTGGTATGAATGGACAGATCAGATTAATGAAGGATGGATGTTGTAAAATTTATAATTTTGATTATAGTTTGCTTGAGGACAAGCAAAAGCTTAAGTATTTATGCACCCATAAATGATTTCTTTTACTTGATATTTTATACTTTTATTGTATATTTGGTACTTAGTTTGCTTAAAGTGTATTTATAGGTTATAATTGCCTTTATCAACCAAATAGAAAAGAATTCGGAAGAAAATGTGACATAAAATGAAGATTTAAAGCAAAGAAGGGATACACAGTTGTGTAAGTTTTTCAAGCCGAGCAAATTTGCGAATTCTGGAGATTTTGGGTTATACACGGTCTAGAACACACTCGTGTATCAAATCATGTACCTCCTAGAACCTTAAATTTACCATAAAAGATGTGGTCAAAGGCAAAATGAGAGAGCAAACTTTTAGAGACTATTATAGACATGGAGAACATCCAGAACGGATAATATTGATCCAGAGAAGTGGAAAACATGAAGAAATCATTCAAAGATCCAATAGATTACAACATTAACCTCAAACTTGCAAGAACATTCAGTAGAAGAGAAAGGGAGATTTATAATTATGAACCTTTGTTTTCTATTCGTTTTTATAAAAAATCATCAATCCCTTCAACATACTTAAAGTTGTAAATTGTCCCAAATGTATATAGTATAAGTATGTATTATAGTGACAAGGTTTAGTGGTACTTTCTTAAGTAAGACGATTTTTTAAAAAATTTTGATCCATATAATATAAGATTAAATCCTTGAAAAACATAAATGAAAAAGGGATAAAAACATAATAATAATAATAAATAAAAATAAATACTAGATATGAAAATAAAATAACATAAAAATAAAACTATTATAATTCATAGGTTGCCTCTTATACAACACTTGTTTAACATCGTTAGCTCGACTTGCCCTATACATCGCCCTCATCCTGGTTTATGACCAGTGGCTTACTTCCACTCGTTTCTTCACAAAGTAGTTTAGTAGCCTATAACTAAGCCACATGTTGCAAGGTAATTAGAGCATCATTTATCAAGTTAATAAATCCTAGTGACTACATTAATACTCTTTTTAATGAAAAACTGTTAATAACAAAAGAGATAATGAAAAATCCCTGAGTTTCATTTGATGCAAGAAATTTGTCATGGAGGAAATGGTGTACCCTCCGTATTTAAGGTGACTACCAATGCCTCTTCATTATTTTCCTTATTTGGTTCCTTCTATAGTTCTTCCTTAACCATCTTTATCCACTCTTCTTCTTCTTCTTCTTGGGAAAAGGTTTTGGGGTCGTCTTCTTTAATTATCTGTTGCTATTCTTTTACTTTCTCTTCTTGGATAGAAGCTTCTTCTTCTTCTGGAAGCTCATTTCTACTCCTAAAGGTAATTGACATTCTATATTCTTTAGGATTTGTTTCAGTAGGACTAACGATGAGAACCAAGTTGGCTTAAGCAAATCTACAAATGATCCATTGAGCATTCAAGGAGGCCCAATTAAAAGAGTTAGAGCCAAGGAAATAAAGGAAGCTATAAATGAGCTATAAATGGGCTAATTAAAGGGATATGGACTAAACAAGCTCTAATTAGCTTGGAAAGAATTCAAGGTTAAATAAATCTGATCCAAGCTGAGTTAAGAAGCCTAATGAGTGTCTAAGCTATCCCAATCTCTTCCAAGCATTCTAAGACATTTTCAAACTAGCCAGGAGACATTAAAAAACCTATATAAGTTGTCCCAACAAATTGGGAGTGATTTTAGGCATCAAATATTATGTTTTCTCACCTTAATTAGCTCAAAACTAATGCCTATATAAATGAATAATGAAGAATTTAAATTGATCCATTTGATATGCTAAATTCACTATAGGAGTTGTTACCTATTTAAGTTAAGAGTAATGAAATTTATTTTCCTAAGTATAAGAAAATGGTTAAGTGTGGGTAAATTTGATAAGTGCTAATTAGATTATGTTTTTAGCATGATTTTGAGAGTATTTTGCTTGTATTTGAATAGTTTTTATTGGATTTTGTATTGCATATGCTTTATATTTTATTTATAGGAATTATTTTAACTCCCTAATAAGGAAGAAATGAATTCAAGTAAGATGGATCCTCATCAATATCCTCCTCATTTTTGAGCCATCTCTCTTTTACCTAATATTTTAAAAATTAGCCCAAAAGCTAGACCAGGTTTAAATTCAACTTGTATTAGAACAAGGTTTAAAATTAAATAAAATTAAAAGAATTTGAAATACAGTTGAGAGAGATTAACAAAAATTTTGAAGTTTAATTTAAAAATAACTAAAAATTAATTAATTAATTTTAATTTATAAAATTATTAATTTAAGAAAATTGATCAATTAATTAATAAACTAACTAGTTTTCATCAACAAAATTTATTAAAGTAAATCAAACAGAAAATTAATCGATTCAATGTTTTTATAGTTAAACAAATCGAACTGGTTAGATTTTTTAATCATTTTTTTTGCTTTCCAAAGACAAAAGAGATTGTAATTGGAGTCACATAAAACCTCATCTTTATATAGCACTAGCTTGTTTACCTTAAGTTCCCCACAATCGTTTAGCCATTGAAGTTTATATGGTTGTGGGTACTTTGTAGTAGGTAAACTCAGCTTCTCCACCGGGGTTATACTAACCGCATTTGTGCAACAACCACTATCAATGATCATGCTATATACTTTGTCTTTGATGTTGCATCTTGTATAGAAGATATTGTCACATTACTCATCATTATCTTCCTTCACTTGTGTACTCAATGTACGCCTAATATCTAATGCTTATCCATTAATAGGGTACTCCACGTCACTAACATCCCCTAGAGGTGGCATGAATTCATCATTTGATTCACTTTTAGTCTCAACATCTCCATTCTCTCTCAAAATCATCACACATTTGTTTGGACATTAAAAGGCAATATGACCTATTCCCAAACATAAAAAACAGTTAATATCCCTCTATCTTTTTTATTGGGAAGAATCATTACCTTTGGTGGATCTTATGTCTATGGCCTCGTAGGTTTCATCTTTGTGCTTGGAAATAACTTATCTTCCTTTTTACCTTAATTTGGTTTCCAAGATGAAGAGCAACCCAACTTTTGGCCAATCATTGTAAGACTCTTCCTTTTGAGTTGTCTTTCTACTTTCATGGCCATGTGTAACATGTCTTCTAGCTCTACATAATGTTGCAGCTCCACCATATTGGCTATGTCTCTATTTAGCCCTTACAAGAAACATGCGATGGTTGCTTCTTGATCTTTCTTGACATTGGTTTAAATCATATCAATCTCCATCTTCTTGTGGTAGTCCTCAACATTCTTAGACCATTGAGTAAGGCCTTGCAACCTTTGATACAAATCTTTATAATAATGATTAGGGATGAATCTTCTCTCATGACATCCTTCATATCTAGAAAGCTAAGTATATACCTTTTAAAGTAAAAAGAGATATAAAAAAGGCTCATTGAAATGTTGGAGCTTAGTTCGCTCAGTTTTTATTTTGAGATATTGACAACACATTTCAACAAAATTCTAGTACACGGTATCATTTAGTTGCTCCATTCTTTTTTATTATTGTGATTCATTATCTTAGAATAGTAACTTTAGTTTTATTAATCTTTTCTTTTAATTCAATCATTCATTTTATTATATTTGATAATAGAAAGAGGGTTAGTACTAATAGTCTTCATGGGATCAGCACTCATATTCACTAAATTATATTACAAGAATGGTAGGTGCACTTTCCTAGTTGATATTTAGTAATTTTCTTATCAGATACACATTATATCAATTTTTTGACGTCATTCTTAGGGACTAGATATTATAAACATTTTATTTTTATTAACCTAATTTTTTTCTTTTTCCTTTTTGAATTTATTAATTTTAGGACTTTCTTTCTTGATCTTGTATTTGTTTTCTAAATTTCATAATTTGGGTATTTAATTTTACAACTACCAAACATAATGGCAAGATAGGGAGGACTCTATACTATGGAGAATCAGGCTAGATTGTCACTTATGGAATTGAAATCTTTGAACAAGAAGCTTAATGCTATGTATTTTGTAGCTCAACTTGTGTAAGTGATGAGTTTTAACATTATGGTGGTGGTACCCCAATCATAAATTTATGTGTCTTACAATATATAGTAGTCATCCAAGCAAGTTAATTTTGTGGGGAACTAGCTTTAAATAATCCTTAGAAACCATCCTAATTTTTTATAGAATAATCAAACTGCACCTGAATTTTACTAACAATGGTAATAAGAAAGGAAGTAGGTCTTGATGAGCTTATGACAAATTCATTACTAAACCTAAGACTCATTTTTAAACTAGCAAAGTGTCTCTTCAAAACCAACAAGCACTTGGAAAATCATATTGGAAACTTTCTAAACTTATTCTTGAAAGGTAATAAAGTACTCTACCTAGAAATATCAAGCCAATTCTAAGGAAGAAAGTAAAAAAGATAACTTTAAGGAGTGGAAAGGAGTGGAAAGTTGAATAAAAGTAGAAAGAGAAGAAGGAAAAGACAGATTTACAATAAAAGAAGAATGAGGAGAATGAGAAATAGAAGGATGAGCTAAAGAAGGAAGATATCTAAAAGTACCAACCAAGAATTCTAAACCTAAGTAGACTTAAGAAAGATAGAAATAAAGATCAATTTATGGAAACAATTATATATTGATATCCCTTTTGTTAGAGCTCCTTCACAGATGCCAAAGTATGCCAAGTTTTTAAAATATCTCCTTTCTAACAAGAAGAGACTTAAGGATTTATTAATCACTATTTTAGTTGAGGAGTGCGTTACCATATTATGAAACAAGCTATCCCAAAAAAAACCAAAGATCTAAGGATTTTTACCATTTCTTGTAATAATGGTAGTTTATCAACTGAAGTTTAAAAAATTCTTGGAGCCACTGGCATATACACATTTCACTACAGAGCTACCAAAACTTTTCAAGTCAGTTGATTTATTGACTGCATAAATAGAGAACTTACCTTGAGAAAGTTTTTGAGAAGTGCAATTTAGGAGTGTTTTATACATTCCTAGAATGGCACCTTTTAACAATGAGGGATCTGGTGAGGAAATAGTAAACCAGCTAGTCAATCTTCTTCCTTTTGATGCAGTCAATGGATGTAGGGTCAGTGGTCTCTTGAAGGTGAAGTTATTCCATCAATGTATCCAACAAGGTCTGAGGTAATGAGAATATCACCAATTTGGTTTCTCCATACCAGGTAGTTTGTAGAGTCTAATGGTGTAGCCAAAAAGTTTGTGATTTGGTTGAACGACAATGTAGGTATATTGGTGTTTGATATGTTTTGAATTGTGAAATTTCTTTCGTGTAGTATTGAAATGGATTTTATTGGCGTTTGGTTTTTTACTGGGATTGAAAAATTTTGCTAAATGTAAGGTTTGGTGTGTTTCTATATACGTGTTGTTAATTTGGTTTATGTAGTTATGTTAGGTTGATCTGAACTAATGTATGTGTTGAGTGTTCTTGACTAAATATTATGGTCTGACCAACAAATTGTTAAGGGAAATTGGGAATAGGCTCTGATACTGTGAAAGAGGAAGTAATATGAAGAAATGGTATGGTGTTTTTCTATATTATTAATATAGTAACATCCCTTAATATACAAACAATGATAAGTAGATAAGGATAAATAAGACTAAATAAAAGATACAATAAAATAGATATGTGCATGTGAAAATAATGAAAATGATACAGTATATGTTGGTTAAGATGTAATAACCTTTGCTTATATAAGAAATTAACCTGATGGGTTTTTCTTGATCTAACCGAGTCAAACTCAAACCTAGTCTGAGTTGAACCAACACATTTCACCTATAGTATGGAGATATAAGATAGTATAAAGTTAGAGGGAGAATTTTTCATGACATGTTATAGTAATGCATTTTGTAATGTTTCGCTGTTCCCATTTTGGTACACAGTTAGAGTGTTTGCCAAAGATGGTGCTTTTATAAACTTCTCTTTCTTCGAATATCCAAGTTTACTGTACATAATTAATCAAAAGGGGTACAATCCCATTGACATATCATTATTAGTTTATGTAAGCAGGGGCTTAAACTTGCATATTGAGCTAGTCTCAATTTTGATAAACTGAAATACTAAAGTTTAAACATTTATATAACCATTTGAACGATCTTGCTTCATTATATACTCGGGAAAATTTTACTATTTTGATTTGATGCAAAGATTGCTTACTTAATTTGATGAATGGATGCCCATTAACCAAGTGAGCAAGACTCGTATGCTGACATTGAGGTTTCATAAAAATGCTTGAAGGAGACGTATAGAGTTAAAGAGGAAGATGTCATTTTATATGGTCAATTAGTGGGAAGGGGACCTACAGTTGAATTGTATTAACATATACTTTATCTTCTATATTTGGAAGAATCGTGCAATAAGGATATACCGACAGGCCCCTATCTTGTAATGACTAGGCGACCTGCCTAGTACTCCACATTGACTCTCCATTCGATATTTGAATCGGCTAGAAAGTTCCTATGGAGCTAAGCCTATTGCCCTTATTAAGGAAATACTTCAATTCACAATAAGAAATGTAAACAGTGGAGTTTTGTTTTTTAGTTGCTACATTAACAGTGGAGTTTTGTTAAAATAGTAAGTAATCTTACATTAAAGTTATTCAGTTGCTGCATTATACATTAAGCAAAATATCAAGGAATCTACTCCTAGTCAACTAGATTTCTATAGGTACAACTTTCTTCCATCATTTGGGAGATTATTGGTTCTACATCATCTTGAGCTCCTAAACTACCATTTATTAATTCTATCACTTTTGTAAGATCAACTACTCCTATGTTTCAACTCTCTAAACCCCGACTAGTTGATTCTCAAAGCTAAGGCTAATTTGATACTGCATTCTTTAGTTGCTTTATTAACTAAGTTGCTCTCTAATCCACTGTATAATCTCCATAATAAACTATTCCATGAATTTCTCTTCTCCCTTAAAGCATCATGCATCTTTATATAACTTGTAGGCATATGATCTAAAAATTATTAAAAGAATGATACTTTGTTTTTCTTTGAATTGCATTTTTTTTCTTACTATAGCCAATTCATGAAATCAATATAGCTCTTTCCAGGCATGGCAAGATATCATAAAGCTTGACATGCTCTTCTAAAACTCAAAAGAAAATTTACAACTGAAGAATAAATGTTGATTAGTTTCTACCATCTTTTTACAAAGAATGCATATCTTAGATATATTGGATGTCTAGAGTTACAAACCTATTCCTACCCAACAACTATAAGAAGAAGGATACTTTGGACAAATGATTGACATTCCATATAATATCACACCATTTTAGTGTTTGATCTCAAATTCTCTATAGTTTCTTATAGATGTAATTTGTGAATTTACCTAAGGGATGCAAGGTCCATGTATATATATCCTTCCTTCTTGAGTCTAGAATATATACAGGCAATTTATTATCAGGTTAAGCAGGAACATTGCTCTGTTAATTATTAGTTATCAGATGTTTAACTTTAGAATTCAAAGGGAATCTGTGCTCAGATACTTGGAAGAATTGAGAATTAATAAGAGGCCTAGCTTCACTCTAGTTATCATAAAACAAGGATGCCAACTCCTTATTTCCCACTCTGTATTTTACCATACCTGACACTCCACTCATCAACTTCATCAGTTAAGCTGGAAACCATGAGAAGGATGGTTGTATCCTAACTTCTCACACACTTATATCTTTTAAGAAGTATGTAAGAATCCACCTTATCTAGGTTGAATCTTTGTCCTCCAATAATCTCCATAATCTTTTACACAAAAGAGTCTTGTTTCTAGTAATTATTAAGGTGATCTCCAACTACCCATCATTTCTTAGTTTGCAAACCTTTATCCAAGTCACTTTAGCTTCGTACTTTCCTGTATGTTTCCTTCTCCACAGGAAGCTTCTCTTCATTTTCTTTATGGATTTAACTAGGCCTTTAGATAGGAAAATGTAAGAGGACTAACAGATATAGATTGAATTGATCACTGATTTCACTAGTTATTACCTCACTATAGAAGTGAGATCTCTTTTACACCAACAACTTATTCTTCATAAATTCTCTCTATAAGAGGAAGACTCTCCCTCCATTGTAGCTTCATGGTGGAGATAGGTAGACTAAGGTAAGTAAAAGGTGATGCTCGAGTTGAATGCTAGAAATCATTAATAACTAGTTTATACACTTGAGCTCACTAGTGGAAACAATCGTATGACTCTTATTTTTATTGATTACCAAACCTAAGGTCTCTTTAAAGGAATGAAGAGAATCCATTAGAACACTAACTGATTTGTCATGTGCTTTGGAACATAACATCAAATCATTAGTAAAAGAAAAATAGAATAAATCTAGCTTCTTACATCTAATATGGTATCTAAAGTTTGGATCTTTAATAATATTTAATTTCACTAATCTAGAAATGGCCTCTGTATAAAGGTTGAAAAAGGTATAGTGATAAAGGGCCCCCTTGCCTCAAACCCATGTCACCCTTAAACAACTCAGTTGGTTCTCCATTTATCAATACAATGTAATAGGTAGTAGTGATGCAAAGTGTAACATCCCCTCACTTATGGAAAGGGCATTTTGGTCATTTTGGATCGGGTTAGAATTATTTAAAGTGTTTTTGAC
>JAOQMS010000003.1:18356376-18378358 GCA_027563885.1 Erythroxylum longipes
AATAATATATTTTTATGAAATATTTTATTTACTAAATTTATTTTATTTATATTTTTTATTTTAATTTAATATTTTATCATTTATAATTTTAAATTTATACGACTAAATAATATTTTTTAATTATTTATACAACAATTAATTGTTTATTAAATCAATCAACTTTTTAGTCATTTTCTTTCTTTTCAGTAACCGCAACCGCAACCGCAACCGCACTTGCCAAACACCTATTTTCACGTTTTAGCAGTTACCAAAATAGTAATTCCAAACACATAAGTACTTATTGAAAATAAGTACTTATCATTTCAGTAGGTTGATTTCAGCAGGTTATCAACCGCCACCACTCTCCCAAACTAAGCTTAAGTCTGATTAAGGGTTAATGAAGGTTTAGATATAATGCCTGAAATAGCAACAGACAAGCAAGATTAAGGAAAGTTTTTAAAGGATAATTCCTGAAAAAGATGTAAGAAAAGGTAAGAAAAAAGTTTTGGTCCGGAAAAAAGCATGAAGGACTTAAAAAGCTATATGAAAAGTGGAACGTGATCTTCTGTCTCATGTACCCTGTCCCTAACCTGTCTCATGACATCTCAACCATCCATTTATGTTAAAAAGCTATATGAAAAGTGGAACGTGATCTTCACCCCACATAAATGGATGGTTGAGATGTCATGAGACAGGTTAGGGACAGGGTACATGGGACAGAGGATCTGAGGGCATGAAAAGTGAAGAGAGAAGCTATATAGAGCACAGCTTTTGCTACGATCAAACCCGGATGGAGCAACAAAATAGTTAACTGTGAGAAGCGTTAAATGGAAACAATATTACTGCATGAATCTGTTGTCACATGAAACTTAATCAAGCTTTGCCTGCCGCGTATAGCAAACATCTTTCTTTCACAAAACAACCTATCGGAATCATCCCTCTTTTTTGTTGCAACAGGCCGATATTTATTTACAAAGGTAACTTAAAATTATTTGATATCAATAATGTATTCGTTAGCTGCTGAGATTTAAAATGCTTATCAAGTAACCAGATGACACACTTATACCTTGCTGCCTCGCAGAGGAAGAAGTTGTTGACCAGGATGCTTTATAACAATCAAATCAAACAAAAGTAACATTTTCAACCACGTCGAAAAAATCAATAACTTTGATCAAATAAAAATTTATTAACCAAGTACAACCACCGTAGCAGCATTTATCTTGCTTGATATTTCTGTTACTGGCAGTTGCTGTAAGAATAATTATCTACAACGAAAAGAAGATACAACCACATGTTAAACTCGGGATGATGTGAGGCTGACACTGAATGCCAAACAAAGCATCGAATCAGTTTGGAGCATATTAATACTTGGCATCTGAACTCCTGGTTCTGTTGTTTGAGCAAAATTCTTTCCCTGCACATTATTCCACTAAGAAATAAGATCTCATCTTCAAGTAGCTTCCTTTGACGAACATGCACAATTGATCTTACTAACACATTTACATTCCCAAGAGAATCTACACAATTTGCAATCGTCGCAGGTATTCACGAATGCATTACAAGTACAACAATTGATTCAACTGTGAAGGAGCTGGAAAACAAAAATCAATAATAATTATACAAAGAAGTTGACCAAGCATTTGAATAGCTACTACTACTTTAGCATCCCGTACAATATTGAGGATGTCTCACCTAGGAATAGGTAAGAATTCAAATAAAACTTATCACTGTCATCTTATACATCTCCTAGGTCAAAATAATTTCGCAAAATAGGCCTTTCTTATTGTAACATCAACTATCCCATTCAACTGGAGCCTTCTGTCACAGAAGATTGCTGGTTCCGAGGAACAATCTTCACAACAGAGTTAAAAAGTAACCAAAAAAGATGCAGATACGTAGCATACCTCATTCTTGCACAAATCTTCAAGCATAAACCAGAGTAACTGGTTTCCATTGATGTCAAACATAAGAATGCTCATTTTTTCTGCTTGGATCATGATCAAAATCAAAATCCAGATTTAATCATCATGGCAAGTTGCTGAAACATCAAATACAGATGATCACTTCCGTTAAAGGTATTAAGGATCATTTCACACATTTCCTGATCGGGAAAAACACCATGAGACAACATCATGAAGAAAAAGTACATGGTTTCAGCCATTAAACATCTTTTACATAACCTATTAATTACAGCACTATAATCTTTGAGTGAAACTTCAAAACCAAGTTCGACCATTTGATGGAAAAACATAAGTACTCTATGGAAATTGCCTTTAACACAATGCGCCTTTATCACTGTTGAGTAAGCAACTTTAGTCAACTTTATATTTTGTCGCTGAACAAAAACCAGTAGATGGTCAGCATCCCAAAGGTTACCATAGGTAGACAGACCATGGATGAGGAGATTATATGTAACAGTTGTTGGCTCAATGTTATATAATAACATCTCATCAAGTAACTGAAATGCTTTCCTCAAATCTTTCACCTGGCAGCAATATTGTATGATGGTATTATAAGTTACTTGATCTGGGAAGAGACCTACGTCATGCATATCCTCAAGTAATCGGAAAGATTCTTGCAACTTTGACTGTTTGCAAAATCTTTTGATTAGCACAGTATAAGTTACATGAGTTGGTTCTATAGCTTTTGCTTTCATCTCCAACAATAATTCAAACAGTTCGTGTGTATTACCCTCTTCACAATATGCATTCATTAGAGTAGTGTAGGTTACTGCAGTTGGCTCCAGTCCATGCAGCTTGATGTTATTCAACAACTTCCTAGCTTCAGCCACCCCTCGGTATTTGCAATATCCATAAATAAGAGAATTGAAAGTGACAATACTTGGACTTATCCCTTGTTCCATCATTTGGCTGAATAACTGTACAGCCTCTTGATTATTTCCAAATTTAACACAGCCATTAATCATGATATTATACAGAATGACATCCAGTCTCATGTTACCCATTAACAAAGAATCAAAATACTTTCTTGCCTCCAATAACATCCCTTTCTCACAGAGACCCATCAGAATAGCACCTTGTGCGAAAGATTTTGAAAAACTTTTGCTCGAGTACATTTCCCTATATAGTTGAATAGCCTTTTTGACTTCTCCTTGCTTGCATAAAGCATGAATAAGCATACAGTAAATTATAATATCTGGCTGCAAGCCACTGGCCTCCATTTCATTTAATATGCTCAGTGCTACGTCAACCATTCCACTTTTACACAAGCTGCTAAGCAACACACTGTATGAAACGATACCCAGTTGAAACCCTTGTGAAAGCAACTCCTTCCGCAACTTTAATGCTTCCTCAACATTGCTCATTTGACAATGACCAAATATCAACATTGTGTATGTAAGAAGATCAAGATTTTGGCCTTCAATTAGCATCTTGTGAATAACCTTCCAAATTCTACTCATCAAGCCACGATGAAACCCTTTAGCGAGAATTTTGTAGGTTACTACATCAGGTTGCACCCCGTGCTTTTCCATGTCAGTTGAGAATTTCAAAGCTTCTTCAATGGAACCAGCTAAACATAATCCATTAATAAGAGTATTATAGCTATACACATCAGGAAGTAGTCCAATCTTGAACATTATACATAAAACAGACTTGGCCATATCTACAAGCCCCAATTTACAGTAACTTGACAAAATAGTATTAAATGAAACAATGGAAGGTGCATATTTATTCCCCTCAGGCCCAAACAAGAACAGAAATGCCTCTTGGAACTTAGACTGTCTACAAAGGCCATCAATAATTATGGCACTAGTATTGTCACTCTGAGGGGTGCCACTATCTAGTAGTTCATTATACACATCCCACATAATGTCAGTGTCTCTCAAGTTGTGCAGTAAACTATTGTATGTCTGAATTGAAACTTTCATGTTTAACTCTCTCATCTTCAACAGAATAAAGAGGGCATCACGAACCATTCCCAACCCAGAATAAGCAAAAGCCAATGAATCCCAGATCACATTACTTGAATCCATGTCCCTAAAGCTACACCAAAGCAGTTCATACATCAAAGGAGCTGATCCAGAGCCTGAAAAAATTGCACAGATTCTATAAACAACAAAATGAGCAACATTAATTATTTCAACAAACAAAGAAATGAAAGTGAGATCATTGTAACTAAGTGCAGTTACTACTGTTAGTTATGACTATAAACGCAAAAGGAGAACTAAACAAAAGAATGAATGAAGCAAATACCTTCTCTTCGAAGCATTTGGTCCAAAACAATACGCAAGTCACTGAAATGTCTCTTTTCTGCCAAAATATGCGCAATCCTTAACCTAGAAACCCTAGAATGCCGGAAACAGAAATCCTTATCCAGCAAATTGAAGAAATCCACCGCAGTTACTGCGTCTTCAACACTCAAATCCTCAATTATTTGGTCCACCTGAGAACAACTCAGCGTCGGAACGATGGTTCTAAAGTGAAACCCACCAACAAACTTCCTAAAACCCAAGAATCTAAGACCGTAGAGAATTTCGTGAACAGGATCACTCGAGATCGTACCGGTAATAGTGGCAGCGGAGGTGGAGATGGAGAATTTAGATATTATAAGAGGAGAGAGGGAAGCGAGAATCGAAAATTTTATGGGAAATTTCAAGGGATTTCCGCATATCTGTAGCATATAAAAAAGGAAGGATTATTTACCAAAAAAAAAGAAAGGAAGGGTTGAGGGTTTATGAAAAGAATACGAGTGCATAGAAGAAGGCAATTTCTTAGTTGGTTGAGAAATGCTTGAGATTTGATATTAGGGTAGTGAAGTGAAGGAATCTAGGGTTTTCGAGAAACGTTGGTTGGCTTCGCGGCAACTTGGTCTGTACCTAGACGGAGGTTTTACAGTAGCACCTAGATGGACGTTGTACGATGTCGTTGAGTCTGAGCGAGGATTTACGTACAGTTGAAAGGATAATATAGTTAGTGTTTACACTCTAATTGACTATTCTTTAATACTATTAACTTTAATTTTAAAAATAATTTATTTATTTTTTAACAATAATTTTCAGATATTTTACATATAATTAATAATCACAATTAATATAAAGACAATCTTCATACAAATATAAAATTAAAAACAATATAAAGTATTTAAAATATTACAATTACATCATATAATGAATAATAATTACATCAAAACATCAAATAAAAAATAATAAATATCTTTAACTCTCTAGCTATTAAAAATTATAATAAGAGTTTGTGATGAGGAAACAACTAAGTAGAAGTAAAACCTGAAACAAAAACATTTACAATTACATTGTATATATAGAATTTAACATATACAACAAATATAGGTAAAATTAAAAGAAGAAGAGAAGCAAAAACCTAGAACTCTATTCAATCATATACGGGGGATGCTCATTATAACTATATCGACCTCTGATAGGTGATTTTTCAAATTTTAAATTAAAACCTCTTATCCAGCAAATATACAAATCAGAAATCGTAGTATAGATAGGTATCGTCCCACAAGGATTGGTTAGTCATCGAAATAATCCAAATTTTGTTTTGTTCAGGAAACTCAAATAATTAGATTTGAAAGATCCAAAATATAAAAATTAAGAGTCATGCATACACTCTTTAGGTAGTCACAAAAGTAAGAACACAAATTTAGAAAATGGTGAATTAAAGTATCAATTTAACAACTTAAGATTGTCATTACCTAACTATGTATTCTCTCACTTTAGCAATGTCTATTATGTTTAGTCCAAAATTTCCTAATGTCCTGATTCTTTCACTCTCATTACTTGAATCAAATAAGCTATGTTTAATTAAGTAAATGAATTATGTAAGCTCTCACTTCCTATTTTTCACTTAACCATTAAAAGAATATGAATAGATTTTTGGACATTCACTTTTCCATTCAAGGTCTCTCTCTAAATGGCATTCTAACTTGATATATGGAGTATTCTCGGTGTAAGCCCGCTCTCATGGAACTTACTAACATATTTCTTAACTCCATATCTTAATGTGAGCTAAGTATGGATAGCCATAAACCATATACATCAAACAACATCAAACACATCTATAACATTGAATAAAGTGAGGTATTACATAGTTTAGGCAATAACAACTCTAATAACTACTTAGAAATTCATCAAAATCTCATCCAACATGCTCATAACATATCCATATATCCTTCTCAATCAATAAAATACAACAAATAAGCAAGAAAAGAGAAGAAGTAAGGTTTATATGTTGAAGAGCAAAGCTGGAATTCTATGTTGGCAGCTTTGTGTCTCCTTGAAATCCTTTCATTCCACCTTGAATTCTCTTGATTTTTCTCTCAAAAATGCATTCTTCTCTCTCCCTTGGATGTCTTGCACCACCTCCTCCTTTCTAGGGTTTAAAATTGAGTTTTTATACCCTATTTAATGCTTAAAATGACATAGGAAGGAGGAAGTTGCCAGCTAGAATTTTCCAGAAAATTCTATTTTCTGTCTTGATTTCAATACGTGATATCTTATTGATTTCTTATCCAAATTAGGCCGTTATTTCACCAATTTGAAACTGAATTTCTCCTCTTTCTTTTGGATCAAAATGAAAAACATTTAATAAGAATTGAATCTTGCGAAAGCTTAATATTGGTGATGGGTCGGCCCAGGAAAATTTCAACTTTCCTTTGGGTCACATGACTTGCTTTCTCTTTGGTTCTTCTATCCTTCCATCCATCAAAACCACCTTTAAACCTATTTATTAACAATAAAATTAATCACTTAATCATGCCCAAAACACATGCAATCAATACCAACATAATGTAAGTAAAAGACGCACAATAATGCCATGCAAGATTTATGCAAAACCTAATCTTAAAGACCTAATTCACACACATTCATGCATATTCAAATACATTCATACATAATCATGCAATTATATGAAATGAAGACAAAACATAAGCTAAAGAAGTTAATAACAATCAATTTATCACAATTAACTAACAAATTATCCTAAGTAAAGTATCTGCAAATGCCACCTATCAACTCCCTCACACTTAAACTTTTGCTTGTCCTTAAGCAAAATCAAACACAAAAATAATCTAAAGAACACAAATACACAAAAACATACTCACGCATACAATGTCAAAATTGATGGCTACACGTATACAATGTCAAAATTGATGGCTACTGACTTGAAACGTTATGCAATCAACTTAATCATAAACAATAGTTATATCACAAGTTCAATGTATCGACTTATTCTGTTATGCCTAAGTATACACATCGACCAAGATATAAACAACTCAATTTTAAACCTATGTCACTTATAGAAGTGCATTTACAATTATCGATCATTTAAATGGTTAACTATCCAAGTTATCCTTTCATGAAATTTTTTAGCTAATTTATCATATCACTAGGGTTTTGATTACACACACGTTTTTCTCATTTTTGTAACGTTGACTTAGTCTTTTGACGCGATGACAAACATTGGTGATGAATGCCCCCGGTTACTCAACTAGGCCACGTTTTTTAATTTATTAAGATGGCTCAGTTGGAGCGTCATTCTAGCATTTTGAAGCGAAGACAAACATTTGTAATTAATACCCCTAGTTACTCAACTAGATCGCAACTCACAATCGGCTACTAGCTCTATTCTTAACTCTTTTTGGGTCGGCGGAATAGTTATTAACACACACTCTTTTCTTTTCTTTTTCTTTTTTTTCATTTCTTTTAGCTTATTATTTTCATGAAAGGGAAACTGAGATTGTCTACCGATTTAATAGCTTGTAATGGTAACTACATATAAATTAGCAACAATAAGTATAAAACCAAGTGTCCTATCCTAATCAACACACATGTTTATGTTAAAGCTAATTATAATCTAACTTCCTAAGTTAACACATATCACCAGTTTAACAACATTGTTCAAAATTAAATTAATTCACATAAAATTCCAGCCACTAGACATCCATACAATCACACAATTTCACACAAAAATTGAAAAAAATTGGCACATTAACATAAAAACATGAAAAATCATGCAAAAAATGTTGAACAAATGCATACCACTCCCCCACACTTGAACAATACATTGTTCTTAATGTGTGAAAGTGACACACAACAAACAACAACCACATATAATATATACAAAAAATCATAAATGAATAAATAAAGAGGCATAAGAAAGCTTGTTGGTATTAGTGTCAAGGATCGTGTTGGTGGTAGCTTGCGTATTCCTCACAGCTCACACTTTACTTCTTCTTTTCCTGTATCAAAGAAACCAAAAACTAACAAAAATAAAATATAAACACAAACATCTAACAAACAAAAACAAAAACAACCCATGCTAGTTTTTAAAGTCACTAGCAAGACTTTGATCACTCTCTGGTCATAGGCACGGTCCGAGAAATATTCTTTCTTGCTTGGTGGGCACTTGTCCTCTATAGAAGGGCTTACAATGGTGGCCATTCACCCTAAAAGTTTCTTTATGCTCGTTTTGCAACTCCACAACTCCAAATGGGAATACATTAATTACTGTGAAAGGTCCACTCCATCTAGATTTTAACTTTCCAAGAAACAACTGGAGTCTAGAGTTGAAAAGTAAAACCATATCACTTACATGGAACTCTTTTTTCCTGATGTGTGCATCATGCCACCACTTTACCTTTTCCTTGTAGAACCTGGCATTATTATAAGCTTGCAGCTTTAATTCGTCCAACTCATTTAGTTGCAAGTTCCCCTTTTCTCTAGCTGCCTTCTAATCCCAATTTATGGCCTTGATAGCCCAATAGGCCTTATGCTCAAGTTCTACAGGTAAATGACAAGTTTTCCTATAAATCATCCTATAAGATGTTGTACCAATACTGGTCTTGAAAGCTGTCCTGTATGCCCATACTGGATCATCTAATTTGATTGCCCAATCATTCCTAAAACTGTTGACAATCTTTTGTAAGATTTTCTTTAATTCTCTATTCACAACCTCCACTTAACCGCTGGTCTGGGGGTGGTAAGGTGTAGCTATCCTGTGATGTACTCCATATATTTTCAATAATGCTTCAACTGTATTGTTGCGAAAGTGGGTACCTACATCACTAATAATCACCCGCAGCACACCAAATATGTTGATAATCTTTTTCAGAAACCTCTGCACCACTCTACCATCATTTATTGGTGTCGCCATCACCTTAACCCACTTCGATACATAATCAACACTTACCAAAATATATTTGTTTCTATAAGAGGATGGAAACGTTCCGATGAAATCCAGACCCTAAACATCAAAGACTCTAACCTCCAGCATTGAAGACATTGGCATCTCGTCCCTTTTTGATATGTTCCTAATTCTTTGGCACCTGTCACGCTTCTTCACCCAATGACTTGCATCCTTAAACAATGTTGGACAATAAAATTTGCACTCCAACACTCTTGCGGCTGTCCTATTGGCTCCATAATATCCTGCATAAGAAAATTTATGACAGTGAGTTAAAATAGCATTAATTTCATTATCAGGAACACATCTCCGAATAAGTCCATCTACACAATTTTTGTAAAGAAGTGGATCTTCCCACATGTACGGATTACAATCATGTTTAAACTTTTTTTGCTGCTGGTAAGTTAAATTAGGGGGAAGGATACCATCTGTAATGTAATTTGCAATATTGGCATACCAAGGATGGTCTGATTCTTATGCCAAGAGTAGCACCTCATTAGGGAATTACTCATGGATTTCTTATTGTAAGCTTGATTCCCCTCCTTCTAATCTTGATAGGAGATCAGCAACGAAATTTTCTGCTCCCTTTTTATCCTTGATCATGATATTGAATTCTTATAGGAGTAGGATCCACCTAATCAACCGAGGCTTAGCATCTTTTTTAGTAAAAAGGTACTTTAGGGATGCATGATCTGTATACACAATCACTTTTGAACTTAGTAAGTAAAAACAAAATTTATTGCAAGCAAAACTACAACAAAGAGTTCTTTTTCTATTGTGGTATAATTAATTTGAGAATCCGTCAAAGTCCTGCTGGCGTAGTGAATAGCATGCAACTTCTTGTTCTTACGCTGCCCTAGAACACACCCAATTGCATAATCCCTACCATCGCACATCAACTCGAATGGCAAGCTCCAATCTGGTGATTGTTACACTGGTGCTGACGTCAACACCTTATTCAACCTGTCAAAAGAAATTAAATAATCATTATCAAAAATTAAAGGAACATCTTTAACTAACAAATGAGTAAGGGGTTTAGCAATTAAAGAAAAATCGTTTATGAATAGAACCCGACATGCCCTAAAAATGCTCAGGCTCTTGGAACATTACTTGGCGGAGGAAGTTTATCGATGACTTCAGTTTTTGCCTTATCCATTTCAATGCCTCTACAAAATATCTTGTGTCCCAAGACTATTCCCTCCTGAAAAATGAATTGGCATTTTTCCCAATTTAATACTAAATGGGCTTCTTCACACTGTTGGAGAACCTTATCCAAATTTGTTAGACACTACTCAAAGGAATCTCCATACACTAAAAAGTCATCCATAAATACCTCCAAAAAATCCTTAATCATGTCAGTAAAAATGGCCATCATACAGTATTGAACTGTAGCTAGTGCATTGCAAAGTCTGAACAACATCCGTCTGTATCCAAAAGAATCATATGGACATATGAAAGTTGTCTTGGCTTGATCATCTGGATAAATGAATATCAGATTGTAGTTGGAATACCCATCCAAGAAACAATAGAATGCATGTCCTGCAACTCTCTCAATCATCTGGTCCACAAAAGGCAGTGGGAAGTAGTCTTTCTTTGTCACCGAGTTGAGCTTCTTGTAATTAATACAAACTCTCCAACCAATGACCGTCCGTGTGGAAATCAACTCACCCTTTTCATTTCCTATGAATGTTGTTCTGCCTTTCTTTGGTACACACTGAATTGGACTTACCCATTCACTGCCTGAGATTGGGTATATAATTCCTGTATCCAATAACTTAATCACTTCCTGTTTTACAACTTCCTGCGTATTCGGATTCAAACGCCTTTACCTTTCCCTCATTGGTTTACATCCATCCTCAAGATTTATTCTATGTATCATAACACTCGAACTTATCCTTTGGATGTCTGATATCTGCCACCCCATGGCTTTCATCCTCCTCCTTATAACTTCTACTACCTTCCTCTCCTATTCATCACTCAACTGGTTTGAAATAATCACAGGTTTTTCACCCAAAAATGTATAACTTAGGTGTGAAGGTAAAGGTTTTAACTCTAGGGTGGTGCTTTCTCATTGGAAGATGGTATGGGTGGCTTGGTCCTCACCAAAGGTTCCTTCTCACTTTTTTCTTCTTCCTTTCTGTCCTCTCTCTTTCCACTCTTATCTTCTTCATTCAATTATAATTCCCTCTCACTCTTTGTTTTTATCATTCTACCAATTATCTCCTCTACACACTCATCCATAACATCCATTCTCATACAACAATCCAGCTCCTCCCTGCTTTTTAAACTCCTATTCATGTTGAACTCAACTTTTTCATTACGAATATGCAAAATTAGAACACCATTATTTGCTTTAATTAACACTCGACCAGTATTCATAAATGGGCGTCCCAAAATCAATGAACAATTTCTGTCCTCAGCAACATCAAGAATGATAAAGTCAACAGGAGTCACAAACTTATCTACTTTTACCAAAACATCTTCGACAACTCGAAAAGGCTTCTTTATGGACTGATCGACTAATTAAATTGTCATTGATGTTGGCTTTATGTCATCCAAGTTTAGCCTTTTGAAAATAGGCAATGACATTAGATTAATACTAGCTTCCAAATCACATAAACATTTAGAAAATTCAATACCATTAACAATACAAGGAATAGTAAAACTCCTTGGATCCTTTAGTTTTGATGGAATATTGTTCGTGATCACATAGCTGCAAGTGGATGTCAATGCTGCTGTTTGATTTGAATCCCAAGTTCACTTGCGAGAAAGTAATTCCTTTAAAAACTTGGCATGTGCTCCAAAGCTTCTGGCAAAGAAAAACTCATATACAATTTCAATTTTTCCAAAACTTTGTTGAATTGAGCATCCATTGGATTTTGACTCACTCTTTCAAAAAATGGTAATTTTGGAACATATGTTAGAGGTGGAACATATTGGCGTTCCTCCTCCTCAGTGACTTCTCTTTACCTTTTTCCTGACTTTTCTCCACTGGATTAGCAACTTACTTCAAGACTGGCTCTGGTACTCCTTTCCACTTCTCAACTGAATTTCCTTTAAATGTTCTTTCTGATAAGGTTCTGAAGTGCTAGGAAGGTTACCTGGGGGTTTTGTTGATACTGCGGTTGCCAGCTGACCCATCTGCACCTCTAGGTTGTAGATTGATGATGCTTGATTTTTAATCAATTGATCAGTCTTCACTTGATAACTTTTAAGCACCTGATCACTCCGTGCCTATGCCTCCTCGATATTGTTCACCTTCGATCCAATTGTACTCGTAACTTCCATCATCTTTGAAAATTGAGAGCTCAGCTTTGAAAGTTGAGAATCTGTCCTTGTAGCTTGGGCTTCCATTTTTGCCTCTAGCCTTGATTCAATACCTCCAAACTTTGACTTTAAGGTAACATTTGAGTTACTTTCCTTTTCCTGAAATCCTGGAGGTCTTTGAGGTCTCCAATTGGTTCCTACAGATTTAGTCCAAGAAAATTTGGATGGGCTTTCCATCCAGCATTATAAGTACCAAAATATGGGTTATTACCTGACCTATGTTGGAACCTTAAATAATGAGCTTATTTTGTGCCTTCAGTGCTCATCAAATAACATTTCGATGAATTATGACTATCCGCTCCAAAAATATCACAATTTTGATGCATATACTTCAAAGAACTAGATGAAGGTTGAATATCAATTATCCGTTTCCTTAATGATGCAATTTTTTAAAATAAAAGCAGCTATTGAATCTGCTGACATAACCCCTTTTTTTTTTCCTTCGTCTGCTGTGGTTTACTCCTTTCATTGTACCAAAGGCAGTTGTTAACAACCATATCTTCAATCAGGTCATATACAACATCTATGGTCTTCTTCATCAATGAACCTCCTGCAGCTGCATCAATAGTGCTTCTGGTTGCTGAATTGACTCCATTATAAAATGTTTGTAGCAAAAATTCCCTAGGTAGATTATGATGGGGGTAGCTCCTCTACAACTCCTTGAAACACTCTCATGCTTCGTACAATGATTCTCCCTTGTTTTGATGAAAGTTGGTGATTTCCTTAATGATCCTTGTTATCTTTGTCAATGGGAAATATTTTGACAAAAAGGCTTGTACCAACTAGTCTTATGTTCTGACTTGTTCTAGAGTAAAGGAGTTCATTCATATCTTTGCTCGATCCTTTAGTGAGAAGGGAAACAATCTCATCTTCACTGCATCTTTCAACAGCCCATTTTGCTTGAAAGTATCACAAATTTCCAAAAAATTAGCAATGTGAGTATTAGGATCCTCACGTGGCAAACCATAAACTTAAACATTGCTTTGCAAAATATTAAGTAAAGTAGGCTTGATTCTTTGCTGGTTCGGGTTAAACCCTGGCCACATAAAGTCCATTGAAGTTCTTTCTTCACCACCTTGTTCCCTCTGTTCAGCCATTATCTACTCAATTTGATCTTGTCTTCTTGCCTTTCTCAATTCCTTTTCTACTTTGGTGATGTCAAGTTCTCGCAATTTCTTCACAACTCTTGCACTTCTTATGTGCACACACCTATTACACATCAGAAAAGAATATTAAAGTAAAAATGAAAAGAAAATCCAAATCAAAACAATTTAAACCAAATTCAATGCTAGGCGCAATCCCAGCAACAACACCAAAAGCCTGATAGGTAATTTTTCAAATTTTAAATTAAAACCTTTTATCCTGCAAGTATACAGATCATAAATCGCAGTATAGAGAGGTATCGTCCCATAGGGATTGGTTAGTCAATGAAATGATCCAAATTTCATTTTGTTCAGGAAACTCAAATGATTAGATTTGAAAGATCCAAAATATAAAAATCAAGAGTCATACATACACATTTAGGGTTGTCACAAAAGTAAGAACACAAATTTAGAAAATGGTGAATCAAATTATCAATTTAACAACTTAGGATTGTCATTATCTAACTATGTATTCTCTCACTTTAGCAATATTCATTACGTTTAGTCCAAAATTTCCTAATCTCCTGGTTCTTTCACTCTCATTACTTGAACCAAATAAGCCATGTTTAATGAAGTAAATGAATTATGTAAGCTCTCACTTCATATTTTTCACTTAACCATTAAAAGGATATGAACAAATTTTTGGACAACTACTTTTCCATTCAAGATCTCTCTCCAAATGGCAAGGTAACTTGATATATGGAGTATTTTTGGTGTAAGCCCACTCTCATGGCACTTACTAATGTATTTCTTAACTCCATATCTCTATGTGAGCTAAGTATGGACAGCCATAAACCATAAACATCAAACACATCCATAATATTGAATAAAGTGAGGTACTACATAGTTTAGGAAATAACAACCCTAATAACTACTTAGAAATCCATCAAAATCTCATCCAACATGTTCATAACATATCCATACATCCTTATCAATCAACAAAATACAACAAAGAAGCAAGAAAAGAGAATAAGGAAGGCTTATATGTTGAAGAGCAAAGCTGGAATTCTATGGTGGTAGCTTTGTGTCTCCTTGAAATCCTTTGATTCCACCTTGAATTCTCTTGGTTTTTCTCCCAAAAATGCATTCTTCTCTCTCCCTTGGATGTCTTGCACGACCTCATCCTTTCTAGGGTTTAAAATTGAGTTTTTATACCCTATTTAATGCTTAGACATAGAAAAGAGGAAGTTGCCAGCTGGAATTGTCCAGAAAACTCTGTTTTTTGTCTTGATTTCAATCCGTGATATCTTATTTCTTATCCAAACTGGGCTGTTATTTCACCAATTTGCAACCAAATTTCTCCTCTTTCTTTGGATCAAAAACAAAAAATATCCAATAAGAATTGTATCTTATGAAAGCTTAACATTGATGATGGTCGGCCTAGGAAAATTCCAGCTTTCCTTTGGGTTACATGACTTGCTTTCTTTTAGGTTCTTCGATCCTTCCATCCCTCAAAACCACCTTCAAACCTATTGATTAAAAAAATTAATCACTTAATCATGACCAAAACACATGCAATTAATACTAACATAATGTAAGAAAAAGACGCACAATAATGCCATGCAAAATTCAGGCAAAACCTAATCTTAAAAGACCTAATTCACACACATTCATGCATATTCTCATACATTCATACATAATCATGCAATTATATGAAACTAAGATAAAACATAATCTAAACAAGTTAACAACAATCAATTTATCACAATTAACTAACAAATTATCCTAAGAAAAGTATGTACAAATGCCACCTATCAACCTCAATTATCATTTGGTACAAAATTCTCATCATTGAGAAGAGCCTCATCATCATTCAAACTCAATGCATGAAATGACATTGAGAGAAAATGTCATTTAGTAACATTAATTAAACGTTACTAAAATATTAATTTAACCTAACTCTAAAATTCAATTTAAATTAATTAAACTTTATTTAAATTAATAATTACAATAAATTATTAGCTTGAACTCGGTTTAATTTGTTCAATTCAAATTTAAGAAATAAGTTAAATCATCATATAAGCAGCATTTAATTAGTTGATGTGTTATATTCATGTTATATTTATTTAATTGTTAATTTTTAAACAAAATAATATTTTTAAAAAATTAAAATTTAAAAAGAAATTTCAAAAATTTTTAAAATTAAAAATATTCTAATATTAATGTCTTTTAACCAGAGATATGAATTTCGTACCGTATGTTCCGACCAGAAGACGATACGAAATCAATATTTTTGGTAACGGCCATTGGTGCCAGCCAGTATCGGATTTTTCGTTTGGTACCAGCCGGTACTGTAAACTTTTAAATTCTCAAGGATTAAATTGAAAAAAACAGAACCCACCGTAAACTCCATGCCAAAGAACCCACCGCAAACTCCATGCCATTTTCATCTTTCTCCTCTCTACGTATTTTCAATGTTCTCCCTCCCATTAAAATTTACCGTCACTAGACACCTACTATCACCCCACTGCTTGTAACCACTGCCATCACACCGTGCCACCGTACTACCATCAGACTTGCCAAGAAAAGAGATGAAGGTCGTGCTCCACGAGAGATGAAAGAAGGAAGAGTTGAATGAGAGATGAAAGAAAAAGATGATAGTTTTCAACTATCAAAAGTGTTTGCAGCTTCCTCTTATCAAAAGTTTAGGGTTCTCACTTTTCTTTTAAGCTAAAGGACAAAATAACCTTCTCTTCCTCACATATAATACACTTATTATTATTTTGAAAACATAAAGAGGTCCAACCAAATACAAAAGTTGGAATCCAATATGATAAACATGGATTTTATGAATATCCAATCACATATATATTAACATTTAGTTTCGATTGTACATATCAAAATTAAAGCATATCTATATTACACTTGGTTTTTTTTTGTTATATCTATCAAAATTAATGTGAACATAAGAATATTTTATTATATTTTAAATTATTTAATAATTTAAAATTAAGTAATAATTTATTTATAAATATAATTTATGACTAATTAATTTTTTGTCTAAGGAATGACAATACATCTGATTTATTTTAAGAGCATTTAACAATGGAGTTCTATGACTAACCTTTAATAAGGTCTTTTGGTTTCAATTATAGATAATTATCATCTTTAATTCAATATTGATTTAATAAAAATAAATAATTTTTTGCTATTTTAAATTTTATTATTATAATTTTTGGAAATATGGTTGATATAAAATTATAAATTATACAGTACAGTATATTTAAAGACTATTTTGTATTTTTTTTAAAAAATTTGAGGACTATTTTATAAATTTAAAAAATTACCCGAAATGATACCTAATATTGATCGGTATCAATACAATACTAAATCTGATACTAATACCACTACGGTATTTTGCTTTTAACCTTAATTGAAGTATGCAATTTTTGAGCCCCAAAATCATAAATACTATTACTAGATTAGGTTGTATATACACTTCAATAGTTTAATCACTCTCTTTAATGCCTTCTCTCCTCATCTGATTCTTCTTTCTCTCAGCATTTATCACCGTTGAAACATATTGGACCAACGTCTTTATTAACCTCAACTACCATACCTATATAATCACCTATCCTGTTTACACTCTTTTTCTCTGTATAAACACCATACTTGAGTAGCTCAGAACTCATCAGTTCTAAGCTATATTCTCACTTACAGTGTAACATAGCAAACTCTTAAGTTGGTTTCCATGGTGGTGGAGAGTGTGTGGGAGAGAGAGACGCAAAAAATGAAAGAGAGAGGAAGCAGATGAAATACTTACTCTTTGGAGTTAAATGCTTGATCATCTTCTTTGAAAACTACTCCTCCTCTATGCTTTCTTTTATTTTTCTTTTGGCTTCTTTGTTCAGTCCCATCTCTTCTTCTTCTTTGATTTTCATTGCTTGCGTTGGAGGAGAGGGGAGTTTTGAATTTTTTTAAAATTTTTATTTTTGCTAAAAAGTCCTTTAAGTTTTTAAAACTTACAGTACCATTAACCTTGATACCGTTATGTTTTCTAGCCGTATAGAATGGTATTCACATCCCTGCATCTAACTGTTGAGACTTGGAAGAATGTGGGATGAGATTTCTGTCTTTTCTAGACCTGGAGGACACAAGAGTGAAAGCTAAGTATAATTTGGAAATGTTCCAAGATTTGCACTTCTACAACTAAAACCTCTTCTGTTCGGGAGATAATTAAAATTGAATTACACAATTACTGTCCCCAAATTGGTGAGATATATTCACTTTTCTTTTTGTTGAAGGATGACACCTTAAGTCTCGGAATATAAGAAAGATGACATTCATCTATATTATTATTATAATGAAGACTATGTAAATACAATACATTAAAAGTCAAATTTTGATATCGAGTTTATTTCTCTCGTTTTAGTTGTTATTTTCTAATTATTAATTTGTGGGTAGTGAACTGAACCCACATTTGTTTTACAAATTCTTTAGTTAATTTTAAGTCAGTATAATAACCAATAGACATTGTTGTTGAGAATTTATAAAATATTTGTATTTTTCTTGTATTTTTCCTAGCAAAGTTTTGGTATCAGACCCTTCACCTCCACCACCAAATTTAAGACCCCCGTCCTTTTCAACTTTACTTGTGTGTTTTGGAATTTGGCCATCTCTTCTGCCTAACATGCTTTTTGCTTATCTTTGTTCTTTTCTTGATCCTGTCCTTAATTTCACAAACAGAAACTTCCCCGGAAGCCCTTTCATATATGTTATCTATAATGACACTCTTTAATTCTTAAGAATTGTGGGACATTGTATAATATATGTTTGATTAACATGATAAACGAGAGTAACAGTTGAGTGTAATAAAACATTGTTCTTCATTTAACAGACATTGTCAGTTTTTCCCTTGTCTCTATAACGAAAGCAACGAGGATACAATCGTGTAGAAACACCACCCCAATGGCTCTTTTACTAACAAGTCTTGCTATAACATTCTCCAAAATATTTCCTCGAATGTTCCCTGGTACTCTATTCTCAGGCAGTAATGCATTTGCCCTAAAGCTTCCATGTTTACTTAGTTAGCAATCAAGAACATATTAAGCACCAAAGATAGGTGACACGAGACTTTCAAACCCATATGTGAATTGTGCAAGATACTAGTAGAAGACAAGCCATTTATTTTTCAGTTACATCTACTCCACTACTGTATGGAGTCAACTTCTTCATAAACTTGCACAGTATAGCAACGTATATGACTAGACTAATACCCTCCAATAGATCATCAGCATATCTAGCTCTCATAGGACGGACAAATTGCTTTTCAAAATAGCATTTACTCTTACAATCCATAATATATGGAGGGAGAGGAATATCAGGATCTATAGATAGGAGCAAACAAGCCCTTATCAACCTGTTGAATTGATTATTAATGAGATTTGTGGCCTTGTGATAGCCAAAGACGTCACTCACAAGCTATCTAATAGTATAAAAGCAAGGTGTTTTTTATAATTTAGTTACTTGGTTTCATAGCAACAAGCTTTTATGGTTTTGCCATTATAGAAAGATCCTTTTGGAATTCCATAATGGAATCCCCATTATAATGTTGTAAATAGCTTCACTATAGTAAATGAAAATACCGTCAATTTAAAAAAAAATAGACACTTGATAACAAGATATTTTCGCATATTGCAGCACTTACCACTTCCTATAAGACTTGGAACTTGAAATGAGAGTATTTAGGAAATAAAAAAGTAATTACTGTGAAATTGCAAACTTTAGATTGTGATTTTGAAACATTATCTATGAAAAAAATGAATATATGCAAGTTTATCTATCTAGAGTTCCTACAATTATTAATCATATGAAATCATAGTGAAAATATTATAGCTGAATTAGAAGTAAGTAAAGTATTGAGGAGTATAACTCTAAAATTTGACTATGTTGTTGTTGCCACTGAAGAATCTAAGGATCTACTTATTCTTTTAATGAATTAATGAGTCTCACTAATCTATGAAGACAGGGTAAAAAGGTCCTGTGAAAAGACTGAAGAGAATGCATATCAGGTGAAGAGGGAATTTTCCTTTAACACAAAGACAAAAAATTTACCTGATCATAGACAGGATGGTGGCTTCTATGGTTATGTTCATGGGCATGTTAATGATAGAGGAAGATGTCAATTAAATGATTACCGAAAGTTCAAAGGTAATATTCAATATTACAATTGCAAGAAATTTTGTCATAAACAACTTAATTATTAGAGTAAGTAGAAAAATAAGTAGAAGCCAACACGTAAAAACAAGTTGAAGAGGAGAATAAGTTATTGATAAGCCATTCTCCCGTTGATAGCACAATAAATGGAGTATAGTTCACAAATAGTGGAGGCTCCAATCATATATCAGAAACAAGGTCCTTGCTTAAGGACTTGGATGAGACACACAAAATTGAAGTCCGTCTTGGAGACAATAAGCAAGTTTAAGTTAATGGGAAAGGAACAATTGCCATCAAAACCTTACGAAGTACTATAACACTCCTTTATAATGTATAATATGTTCCTACTTTGGATTATAATTTGCTAAGTGTAGGTAATTAATGAAATTTAGATATTTAAATTTATTTGATAAAGGTTTTTTAAGATAAAAAATATTATTAAATTATTATCTTTGTGTTTGTGACACAAACTAAGATGTTTCCAATTAGAGTTTCAAACATTGAGAAGCGTGTTTTAATTGCTATGATAAATGATGGGAAAATATGGCATTTGTTGCGCCTTATGAGCATTTGAATGTGAAAGGACTGAAATTGCTATCTCATAAAAATGCTATTGTTACTTTACCCAAAATTGATAATTTGAACTATCTAAAGGGTGTGTTTATGGGAAACAATGTAGAAGTCCATTTCTTAAAGGTAAGTCTTAAAAGGCTAGTGGATATCTTCAACTGGTACATGTAGATTTATATACGCCAACAAGTTATAAGTCATATAGAGGGAGACTATACTTTTTTTTTATTTACTAATGATTAGTCATATAGGTTGGGTTTGTTTCTTAAAATACAAATAAAAACGTTTGGAAATTTTAAGAAATTTAAGGGATTATTGGATAAGTAACATAAAGGTTCTTTGTTCAGATAATCTTAGTGAAGTTACATCTACAAACTTAACACTTTTACTGAGAAAAAATAAAATTTGTAGGGACCTGATTGCTCCATATATACTGGAGAAAAATGGTTTACTGAATAGAAAAATCAAACATTGGTTAAAATGACAAAGAGCATGCTTAAAGAAAGTGTTGAGTAATTAATGAAATTTAGATATTCAATTTTATTTGATAAAGGTTCTTTTTTCTGTTAAAGAAAGGAAATATTATTATATTATCTTTGTGCTTATGACAGAAAACAAATTATTTCCACTTAAAGCTTCAACTATTGAGAAGCGTGTTTTAATTGCTATAACAAATGATGGAAAAATATGGCATTTAAATGTGAAAAGACTGGAATTGTTAGCTCATAAAAATATTATTTTTAGGTTACCCAAAATTATGATTTTGACTTACGGAAAGGCTGTATTTATGGGAATCAAAGTAGAAGTTCATTTCTTATAGATAAGAATTTGAAGGCTAGTAAATGTCTTCAATTGGTACATGTAGATTTATGTAGGCCAATAAGCCATAAGTCCTATGGTGGGAGACAATACTTTTTTTTTTTATACTAATGATTAGCCATATAGTTAGGTTTATTTCTTGAAATATAAATAAAAACATTTGAAAATTTTAAGAAATTCAAAGGATTAGTGGATAAGCAACATAAAGGTTCTTTGTTCAGATAATCTTAGTGAATTTACCTCTATTAAGCTTAATACCTTTACTTAGAAAAAATAAATTTGCAGAGACCTGATTGCTCCACATATATTGGAGAAAACTGGGTTATTGAATAGAAAATTCAAACATTGGTCGAAATAACAAAGAGCATGCTTAAAGAAAGTTGTTTTTCTAATAAGTTAGAGGGAAAATGTATTACTATGACAACTTATTTACTCAATATTTCATCCACAAAGGCGGTTTTTAATTGAACACTACATCAAACTTGCAAAGGTTAAAAGCCAGTCCAAAATCTCTCTACCTTGGTTTAGCTCTAATGGCTAACCTGGGCTCTTTTCGACAACCTATAGCACCTCTCCCTCCCTCAATCATCCCTGTTACCCCTTAGACACTAGCAAATTCTCTTCCCTCTAGCCCTTTGTAAGTTCTCCCATATCATACCATCTTCTCCTCCACACTTCTTGTAACATCCCCTCACCTATGGGAAGGGTATTTTGGTAATATAGAATGGGTTAGGACTGTCTAAAGTGTTTTTGACATATTCATGCATTCATATATGCACATGAATAGCCAATAGTGAACTTTTGCACATGTAAATGTTTGTACAT
>JAOQMS010000003.1:18378458-18394220 GCA_027563885.1 Erythroxylum longipes
TTATCAACTTTCAATTTTAAGTTTTAACAATCTTTGCATAATACATAATTAATTAATTACATACTAACCCTATTTTACAATTCCATTTTCAATTCCAATTCTAATTTTTATATAAGAAATTCATAACAAAATAATAAAACCCACAGTATTTTTCAATCCAACAATTTCAAATTTTCAACTTTAACAATTCCATTCCAAAATCAAATTAAAACCAATTTATTTCACATACACACAATGACACAAATCCACCGTAAGCAATTTCATTCCAAAACAAGTCCAAAATAAAACAATCACTAATCCATTCCAAAACCTCAGCAACTTCTTCAACCTCCAAGTCCTCCACCCATCGACAGCCTCCCATATTCATCAACACAATTACACAAACCCAAATCCAATCCAATCCACAACACACAAAAAAATTGTAATTTACGCTTACAGTTTACCAACAATTTTTGGAAATACCAAACAATAGAGAAGAGAACATATCAACGAAACAAAATCAACAGACCCAAAAAAAATTTAAACCGTCGGGTCTTCGCACTTTGGGTTATGGCTTCAGGTTTTCGGGTTGTCCAGCTGTGAGCGTCGGAGGGTCGGTGACTCGATGGTGCGGCGACGACATGTTGTGGATGGTGTTGCGGTGGTGCGGTGGATCTTTGGGGACGCAAACCAAGATCGGGACTCCGACAAAGATGAGGTGAGGAGGAGAGTGATGAGAGCAACCGGAGAAGAGAGCAAGTGTCAGTGACGATGAGGCGAGAAAGAAGTGAGAGCGAGAGAGTGAGAGAGAGAGGGTGAGACTTGAGAGAGAAGAAGCAGTTGCGGCCTGCGGCAGTAAATTTTTCATATTTGCAAAATGGTCCTCGAATTTTTTTAATTTCCCGGATCCGCCCGATATTTTTCGGTATTTTGGGTACCGATCGGTACCCAACGGAAAACCTCGGTATTGGCCAGTATTTTTTGTCGGTACCGAGGTTAGGATCCACAATACCATTATCCAACCGGCACCGGCTGGCACGATACGGATCCATAACTCTGATCTTATGATTATGATTATGATTATTATTTTTTATATATGACAGTATGATTAAAATTAATTTGTTAGTCACCAAAGTGGTCAAATTAGTTTTGAATGTGTGTTCATATAATTTATGTAATTTTATAAAATACTATTATGAAATTTTATTAGTTGATAGAAATTAAGGACTTTACACAAAGGTAAATCAATGTTCCATAACTAATAAATATAAAGGAGAAAATGGGTATACTCTTGTCATATATGTATAGTTATCCAAAGATGCTGGATGTATCTGACGAAGTTTATTTAATTTTCTTGTAAAGTTTAAATAACATTATAATGGTGATGATGATATGTATTGTTGTATTTACTCAAAGGAAACCTGCAATATATTTAGTGTATATACTTCCTGTCTGAATCTGTTACTTAGTGAGCATTTATATGTTTTTAGTTGTTAGCCTTCACTCTTAAGCTTCTTTTGTTACCTTATTCACTTGTGTGAATTTCTCTAAATGGAGCGAACAAGTCACTTTCCATTTAGGTGTTTTGGATCTTGACTTGGTGCTATTAGAGGATAAGCCTTATGACCTTTATGTGAATGACAAGATCCAAAACTGAACTAAGAACATAAGGTCTAACAGGCTATATTATAACCTATAGTGTCATTACATTTATGTTATAACCTTATGCGAATGACACTATAAGGCGTGGACAAGGTCTAACAAGCTATGTTTGAACTTTATGCGAATGACGATTGCCAACAACATTAAGTCTACTCTTCCTAGCACTGAAAATTAGAATGCTAAAGATTTTCTTAAACTTGTGGAAGATAAGTTCCGTTCTACCAATAAGGCACTTGTAGGGACACTTATGGCTAAACTCATGACCATAAAGTTTGATGGGTCAAAGAGTATGCAGCTATATGTCCTTGATATGACAAATATCGCGGTAAGACTTAAAACACTGAGTATGGATGTGGAAGACTCCTTCTTAGTTCAGTTTACCATGAACTCACTTCCTACTAAATATGGACCGTTCTACATCAATTATAACACATTGAATGATAAGTGAAATATTGATGAATTTTTCAGTAAGCTTATTCAGGAGGAAGCGAGATTAAAGAAACAAGGAGTTCATTCTATTAACCTAGTGGGTCAAGGAGCTAGAAGAAACCCAAACCAAAGGCCAAGAATTTTAAGAAGAAAGGACCTGCTAAAGTTTCACAAGTTGCTGATGGAAAGGAAGGGACAAAAGTTTGATGAATGCCACTTCTACAAGAAAGAAGGACATTATCAGAAAGACTGCCTAAAATGTAAGACTTGATTTGAAAAGAAAGATATACATTATGTTTCTGTATGCTTTGAATCAAACTTATCTGAAGTTCTTTCTAATACTTGGTGGTTTGATTCTAGTGTCACTACTAATGTTTCCAATATGATGCACTGATTCCTTACAATCCAAAAACTAGCAATTTTTTATTTATGGGGAATCGAATGAAGGCCCCAATTGAAATTGTTGGGACTTATAGGCTGACATTAGATAATGAACATCACTTGGATCTATTGAACACTCTCTATGTACCTTCAATTTTTAGAAATTTAATTTCTATTTCTAGAATTGATGCTAGTGGATATACCTTGAAGGGTGGACATGGTTGTTTCAATTTGTATAAGAATAATTCCTTTATTGGTTATGGAATGCTTATAGATGGTATATATAAATTAAAACTTGATGATGTTTTTTATGAATCCCTATTTATTGTTAATCATAATGTTGGAATGAAAAGTAGTTTGACGAATGAACATTTTGCTTACTTGTGGCATAAATGTTTGGGTCATATATCTAAATAAAGGTTAAAAAGATTAGTAAAGAATGAGATTCTACCGAATCTAGATTTTACTGATCTTGGCTTATGTGTGGAATGCACTAAGGATAAGCAAACCAAACATAGCAAGAAAGGAACCACGAGAAGCAGTCAGCTTCTTGAAATAATACACACCGACATTTGCGAACCTTTTGACACTCCATCCTTTAATGGAGAAAAATACTTCATCACCTTTATAGATGATTTTTCACGGTATGGATATATCTATTTGCTGCATGAAAAATCTTAAGTTGTAAATACTCTTTAGGTGTTTGTAAAGGAGATTGAGAGGCAATTAGATAGAAAAGTGAAAAATATAAGATCTGATAGAGGTAGTCAGTATTATGGAAAGTATAATGAATCTGGACAGTATCCTGGTCTGTTTGCTAAGGTCCTCTAACGTCATAGCATATGTGCACAGTATACTATGCCAAGCACACCGTAACAAACAGTTTGGGAGAAAGGCGAAATAGGACATTAATGAATATCGTTAGGAGTATGATGAGTAATTCCTCATTACCTAAAAGTTTGTGGATGTATGCACTTAAAACTGCTAGGTATCTATTAAACAGGGTTCCTAGCTAGTAAGGCAGTTCCTAAAACTCCTTTCAATTTATGGACTAGAAGGAAACCTAGTTTAAGACACTTGCATGTTTGGGATTGTCCAGTAGAAGCACGTATCTATAATATACATGAAAGAAAATTAGATTCTGGAACAATTAGTGGTTACTTTATTGGTTACCCAAAGAAATCCAAAGGGTAAAAGTTTTACTGTCCGAACCATAGTTTTAGAATTGTTGAAACAACCAATGCCAAATTTTTAGAGAATGGTGAGGTTAGTGGGAGTGTTGGCAATCAAGTTGTGGATATTAATGAAATAAGGGTTTATGTTCTATTAACCATAAATGTTCTTAAATCCACAACTACAACAAATGTTGTTCCTGCTTTGGAAGGTCAAAATAATCAAGAACAACTTTTAAATAATGAAGAAGCACCCTATGAAGAACCTAACTTACCACTAGCTCATGCAATTGAACCAGTTGCTATAGCTTTAAATAACCTTGAAAGGGTTAGAAGGTCGGCTATTTCTGGTGATTATGTGGTTTATTTGCAAGAGTCGAATTACAATTATGGCATTGATAATGATCCTGTTTTGTTTTCACAGGCCAAAAGTAGTGATAAGTCTAAAAAATGGATTGATGCTATAAAAGAAGAGTTGAAATCAATGCTTCGAAACAATGTCTGAGATCTTGTAGACTTGCCAGAAGGTTCGAAACGAGTTGGTTATAAATGGGTCTTTAAGACCAAATAGGACTCGAATGGCAATATTGAAAGATATAAAGCTAGACTTGTTGCCAAAGGTTACACTCAGAAAGATGGCATTAATTATAAGGAGACTTTTTAATCAAAGAAAGATTCATTGAGAATAATTTTAGCATTAGTGGCTCAATTTGATTTAGAGCTACATCAGATGGATGTAAAAACAACATTTCTGAATGGGAATCTTGAGGAGGAAGTTTACATGGATCAACCTAAAGGTTTTTTCATTAAAGGTAAAGAAAGTATGGTGTATAAATTGAAGAAGTCAATATATGGACTTAAACAAGCTTCCAGGAAATGGTATATTAAGTTCAATTATACCATCACTTCTTTCAGTTTTGAGAAAATTAATGTTGATCGGTGTATTTACCAAGAGATCAGTTGGAGTAAGTTTATATTTCTAGTTTGGAATGTTGATGAAATTTTGTTCGCTGCTAATGATTGCTGCATAAGACTAAAGAATTTCTTTTTAAGAATTTTGAAATGAAAGATATGGGAGAGGCATCCTACGCGATTGGAATTTCAATATTCGATAAAACATTATAAGGTTTATTAGGATTGTCTCAAAAAGCCTATATTGAGAAAATTCGTGAGAAATTTAACACAACAGGTATAGTCAATATTCAAAAGGGAGATAATTTTAGTCTTCTGCAATGTTCAAAGAATGATGTCGAACGTAAGGAAATGGAAATAATTTCATATGCTTTTATTGACGGCAGTTTGATGTACTTACAAACCTATACTAGACCCAACATCAATTTTGCAGTAGGGATGCTAGGTAGATATCAAAGGAATCATGATATTAATCATTGGAAGGCTGCAAAGAAAGTGATGAGATATCTTCAAGGAACAAAGGATTACATACTCACTTATAAGAGGTCTAATCATTTAGAAGTGACTAGATGTTCAGATTCAGATTTTGTCTGGTGTGTTGACAGTAGAAAGTCAACATTTGGCTATTTGTTCCTATTAGCTGAAAGAGCAATCTCATGGAAAAGTAACAAACAATCTGTCATTACTTCATCCACTATAGAAGCAAAATTTGTAGCTTGGCATGAGGCTACAATTCATGCATTATGACTGCAGAGATTTATTTCAAAGCTTGGGGTTGTCGACACAGTAAGGAAGCCGCTAAAAATTTATTGTGATAATTATGCAGCAGTTTTCTTATCTAAAATCGACAAATACTTCAGAGGCACAAAACACATAAAATTAAAATATTTTATTGTTAAAGAAGAGATTCAAAAACAAAGAGTGCATATAGAACATATTAGGACGGATCTCATAGTAGCAGATCCTCTAAGTGCATATAGAACATATTAGGACAGATCTCATAGTAGCAGATCCTCTAACTAAGGGTTTACAACCAAAGACATTCAAAGAACATGTGTTTAGGATGGGTCTTGGTTATATTGATGATTGATAATAATGTTTGATGATGATGTTTTAACACTCTTAAGCTCAATAATAATATATTTCTGAATTTTATATTTCTTACTCATTATGTTTATGTATACATGATTGTTTGAATAGGAAATTTATATGTATTTTCATAACAAGTATTTGAACTGGATGTTGTTTATATACAACTTATGGACCTAAACATAATAAGTTCTTAATGTAGTGGTATATGGAAGGGAGTATACGATTATATTGTGTATGACATCCATAACCCACATTATGTGATTTGTTGTGTTAAGGTGTTTATGATGTTAAATGGTTTATAAGATTTAATTCTTGCTAGTCTTATGTTATACTATTAAATGTAATGATGAAACATCCAGCCAAGTGAGAGAATGTAAAAAATATGACCTAATGTTGTGGCTCAGATTTTCTATAAGCTCATATTAAACTTGGTTAAGGGTTTTCCTAGTTTAATAGTATATTAAATCTTAATCGTTAATTTAGTAATTGATTGATGTGCAAGATTTAATATCAACAAAGAAGTGTATATAAATTAGTCCTCTCTCTATCTTAATTAAGTACAAAAAAACAAATACATAAAGAACGTGTTTTTGTATTGAGATATTCATCAAGCTATCGTACAGAAAGAGGGTTAAGAGAGAAAAATTAGTTTGTAATAATCGATGAAAACTTTCTCTCTATATCATAACGAATTTTGATCAAGGTAAGTGATTTATTCGCTTCATCTATGTGATTATTATTATATTCAAAATCTGAATGGGCACGAATGATTTATGTATAATTCATGATTCATGTATGATTTATGTCTTAATAATCAAGATTAAAAACCTTAAACGTGTCCCCTTATAATAAGGACGAATGGCAATATAGAAAAATCCAAAATGATTCTTTGATAAGGCTGCCACGTTGATCACTCCAACATTTTACTGATATGTTTATCAAATGGAAGTCAAATTAAGCAAACTAAGGGATTATCTCCGATAGGGAAGTCTGGTTTGTCCACAGTGGCTGGCTGATGAGGACTTCAACCAACCTCAAGATGTAGCATCCTCTCAAGAGATAAGTTTGATTTGGTATACTGACAAGGACTATACTATATTTTTTCAAGTTCCTTATAGTTCTTAACTCAATGGTGAAAGTATATAAATCTTGCGGCTGCTATCCGCAAATCAACACGTAAAGATAACATGAAATTATCAGTAGTTCATGAGCATATAAATAGTGTAATACAAACTAGAGAAAAATTAAATTTATAAATATGCCCTTTGAGAAAAATTTTTTTTGAAAAATTTCAAGAAAAACTTTTTACAGTCGGTGTAATGCGTGCAAGTTTTGGCTAGGTAAACTGTCTATTTTAAAATATGAAAAATTCGATTATGAATGCCTGTCAACTTTAATAATTCAATTTAGTATGGAGGGCTTGATGTAAGATAGTAAGTAGGAGGACATTGCATCCGAAAACAGGAAACACCTTTGCCGTATGCATGCAAATGTAGGAGAGGGAAAAAGAGAGGCAGAGGTGACGTGTACGATTGACCTGGCCAACAACTTGAAAGGCTGAGTGTTGCGACTTTGAGTTATGGTGGGGGCTTTAGCCTTTAGCACGTGATGTTCCTTTGACATTATTAGCATTCGCTTGCTTTCTGTCCTTCTATGTGACGTAAGCACATGCTCTTTCCAAAGATTTCATTCCCACAACTTATTTATAGAACAAGTCCACAAGGTGTGAAGCAAAAAGAAGAAAAAAAATCGATACAGGAACGTTAAAGAACAAATACAACGAACTCTAAGCTCATCACTCAGCTGATGCCAAGAATATTTACAGAAGTTCCTCCTAATGCCTCATCCCAACTATACTATCTTCCCAGGCAGAAAAACCCATGAGCGAAACCTAGACTAAGCACCATTCACTCCAAAACACGTACAAGGCTTATTATTCTAATTGACACCACTCTATCAAAACTGGCACGAAGTACCAAGCCTCTGCCTCTGCCTCTGCCTCTGCCTTTGTCCTAACGTCACAGATTTCCGTTTGGAAAATGCTGGGTATAGCAGTTCCTGAAACTTCTCCAAAAACTGCCCCCATTCTTCCTCATTCATATCTGCCAGCTTCACAAAACTCATGCTTGCAGGTAGTTGCTCATTCGCACTCCTGTGCCCAGAATATGTGTTTGTAAGATAGCCATTTTCAGGCCTCATTCCAGAGAACTGGGAATATTTCTGGTTCTTGACACGTAATATTTCAGGTCTCATTCCAGAGAACTGGGAATATTTCTGGTTCTTGACACCTAATATTGTATCCTTAAGAGACATAGAAAGCTTTGCCACGGATGGCAACCTTTCAGGAGTAGCCAAGGCAGCAGACCTCTCCTGCCACTCCTCCCCATCGATATTAACCTCCTCTTCAATGCTTGCCTCCAGCTTGGAAAGTGGGTATCGAGTACCAAAAGACCCAAAACCACATTGGAGTGGTGTTCTAGCAAAATTTTCATTATCTATTTTTAATTTTGGATTGTGGTCAGATTCTGCGTCATCACAGTCTATGGCGAATAGAAACTCAGCATCTCCCAGGTCAGTCCTAGGAGATAAAGCTTCCCTCTCTGCTGTCAACCTCTTTGCCTCAATGCATATAACCTCAATCTCACTAGGCTCCTCCTCACCAGCTCGAAACTCCCTACTCATCATCTCACCAATTTCAGCAAGACAGAGACCTGAAGCTGCAGCTTCCTTGAGGAAAATTGTGCAAAGAACCAATACCCGCAAACAAGCTTCCCGAATCATTGGGAGTTCAGACCGCAGCATCTCACAGTCTTTAGCAGGATCAAGTTTCTGTATATACTCAAGCTCATCATCTGAGAAAGGAATTGATGCCTGAGGCCAATGAATCCACTCAAAATATGGATCCTCCAATGTTTCTGGCAAACAAAGCCCATGGTCAATTGGGATCAAATCCACTTGCCCAAATCTGCCAATACCATCAAGCTTTCTCACTAAAAGGTTTCCAGCATGTCGGTCAGTGTTAAAAATCCTAACATCTAGTATTCCAATACGATGCACAGAAGAAACTGGGTAGCTTGATGTCCCATGATCACTGGCATCAAAATCATGTGGTATGAACTGTTGGAAAGATGCAATCTTGCTAACCTGCTTCCTCTTATACGAATTGTTCCCATTCACCCCATCATTGACATTAAAGATTGAGTGAGTGATCTTAACAAGAGCAGTAGGGGGCACACTGGCAAAGTGATCATAGTCAAGAAGATACGCCACAACCTCCCTCAATCCTGTCTCTCCAACTCGCACAGATCGCTTGAAACCCGGTTGCCCAAGAGCTTTGCCAACAAAGCCTTTTGGGTTGTTTGGTGCAAAAGGCTCTTCATCTGTTGGCTTCACAATTGCAACACTCTCACCCCGGCTATTTCTCAAGTAATATGCACCTCCTAGACCACCATGAACAGGAAGTGGATCAACACCCAGCTTAATTGCCTTCACACTGTCCTTGACCACTTGTTTCAATTTAACAAAACTATTTGCTTGTCCTAATATTTCTATAGGACCACTCTGATCTCTTTGCCGGATGTCCTTCCCAGATGGTGAAAGACAAGGAGTTGATGAGCTTCTATGCAGATAATTCCTGGTTAAAAGAAGAGGTGAATCATTACGAACAGCACTGAGATCATTTTTCAGTACCATATCTCCAAAAGTTAAAGAACTCTCATCAGTGGGGAAATTTAGGGCAAGCTGCAACCTTCTTTTCACAGTATGGGCACTGTCACTTCGATCCAACTCCATACGCAAGACACATCCAGTCTCTGTTTGCACAAAAACCCTTCTCCTTCCAGCGGGCTGTTTCCCTTCGATTCTCTTGCCACTGTAGTATTCCCCACTCAGCGGGCTTTTAAAGATTGTCACTGCCATCTGAGTCTGAACTGGGCTGTCTAACTCACGAGACATGAAATGGAACAGGAATACTAGGGTCTACGTGGTTAGCAAGAGAGGCGGCAATGAAGGAAGATAGTGCCTTCCCTGTCACGAAAGCGCCAAACTCCAGAGTTGATAAAGTTTTAAGAAAATGGTGCAATCCACTATCAATCATCAATTGTTGAGCCTCCGACCACAAGTTCGAAAAGGCAAGAAGAGTTATGAAATAGTGTAACTTTATGCCACAACAATCAAGTCATTTCCCTAAGACCCGATTCCCAAGAACCATGAATCTGAAAAGGTACGAAAATCTCGTCAGAAAAATAATTTACGAAGGTGATCCCGGAGATTAAATACCAACACACACCACGAGTAAACCTCAAAATGGGTTCCCAAGACTAGGAACATGTGGAAGGACAAGAAGAGTAGCCAATTGAATGCTCCAATGCCAATAGGTAGGTATCCATTTATTACCTTCATTACAGACTGAATCCACATTATCACTCGATAGACGCGAACATTTTCCAAGCATTCATGTCCAAATAGCAAAAAGGTTTAAGAAACTCCCTTGTTTACTTGCTTTAAAAACCACAAACGAAAACGTACAGAATACTGAATACAGCCCATGCAAATTTATCAAGAAGGCTTTTTGTAGGTTCATAAAAACTGACCAAGTTAATAGCTACATCACGACTATACATTACACAAGTTACGTACATTACCCGTAAGCCCACAAGAACAGAAGTTTATGAACCCAATGTTCAATCCCAATGAGAGAGTGCTCCTCTCAATCAAATCAAAGAAAAACAAACAACAAACAACATAAGCATCAAGAAAACAACGAAGAACTTACCAAAGAGCGAGATCCGAGAAAATCTCACCAACAATGGGTAATGAATAAGAGCCACCAACCAAACTGAATCTCGAAAGACAACAAATTGATCAAGAACAGAGAAGGGTGGGATCAAAATCACGACTTTAACAAAATGGAAGGATTTGGGTATTTATGGGGTAATAAGGAATCGTCCGAGTGGACTGAGTCGAATACGCCGGCTTCCTTAACCCCACACAAACACCCACAGACAGTCACACACAGGAAGCACTCACCAACCAAGAAAACGAAACTAAAAATAGAGTCCGGAATCCAAATATCCAAGACTCCTCTTCTCTTAAAATCTTGTTTTCATTTTTTTTCCGTTTTTGCTCTCTTTATGTTTGGGCTCTCGCTCTCCTCTTTCTTCCTATTTCTAAGATGGTTGATGGTTCTTTAACGCGGAATCAAACCTGGGTTAGTATTTAACTCAATCATGATTAAATGCCTCTGTCTCTCTCTCTATTTAGTGTTTAGTTTACTCCAGTGAATGAAATTTATAATGTTTTCTTCTTTCTCTTCAGCTGGAAAGTTGAATCTGGGCCGTTGGATGGAGGGAAAGAGGAGGCGGTGACGTGGAGATAAGCCATTGGGTGATGAGTGATGACGTGGTGAAAATCACCGCCTATACAGGAAGAGTAGTTTCTTATTTTACCTTTTCTTTTCTATTTATTTTGTTTTAAAATTTTCGCATAGACTTTATTAGATGATGAATTCCAATACTGTTCGTTCCTTTCAGTTCGGACAATTTTCTTTTGTTTATAGTCAAAAGTACTAAACAGTGTGTGTGTGGGTGGAGATTCTTAAATGAGTGGTCAAAATTTTAATTAATGAAAAGCAAAGTCACTCAATCCAATCAAGTTACTTGGTTGGATGTTATACTTGTCTAAAGCATATCGGGGCTAATTAAATATATTTACACTGTTACACATGAGTCTTTTGTTAGAAGATATTGCCTCAATGAATATAATCCCGTCCCGTCCCCAACTTGATACTTTTACAGAACTTTAATGGCTACAAATCATTTTCTATTACCTTTAAATAACTTTAATAGGAGACACAATCCACCAGCTCTTTGTCTATTCTAGTAATAAAATATGCCCATTACTCTAATTATGCCACGAATAGCTATTAATAGTTCTTCAATATTTTTTTAAAAAAAAGTATTTGCTTTATAATATCCATGTTAAATTATACATAACTATCAGGAAATTATTATTGAGATTTTATAACAAAATTCCCTATTGAAGTGATTTCTTTTTTAAACCTGAAAGGTCGTGAATTCAAATCCTTTATTAGGATAAGACTTGAGTAAGAGAATATGATTATGCCGTAAAATAACTTATTTTTACAATATTAAACCGTAAAAATTTACATAATTCATTCAAAGTTACTTTAGTAATCTTTTTTAATACACAAAAAAAATTATTTAGGCACATAGGGACAAATTATCTAATGACTTATCTAGTTTCTAATAGACTTTTATCTTTTAATATGTTATGCCCCCTCTATTAAAAATAGACTTATTACATCTCTTGACCATCCGTCAATCACGCTTAGAATTTAAGAAGACTTTTTTATGTTTATATTATAATGATATTGCCATAACTATACATGTTGCATTTTTTGACAAAAATATCCTTTTAGTCTTTTGTTAACTAAAATACATTAAACTCCTATAGTTTTTGCTTTATTTCATTATGTCCTTTATTTCAAAAATAAAATTTATTTTAAGCATGGATACATTTTGATCATTAATAAAGAAAGAAAGAAAAAATTACTAAAAATATCATTGTCTTCACAATTGTACTTCATGACCGTTAATTTATCCAAAAAATTAAAAAAGAAAATTTATTTATGAAACAAAATTAAAAAAGAAAGAAAATTTATTGAAGGTGTCGTTTTTTTATAATTGTATGTTCTAATTGTTAATTAATGGAGAAATTAAAAATTTTTGTTTGTGAGTTACCTTCTCACTGATGCTTCACAAAAAAAAGTAGTAAAAAAAAATGAAAATGGCATTTTCTTTCAAATTGTAATGTATGAGATACTTCTATCCTTAAAAAAAAGACTTGGAAGTAAGAAATACTTTTCTTTGCAAAGAGAACATCTGACCTTATTCTAACTCTTTAAAGTAACTCTTTAAAGCACAATAAAACAAATATTGTTAGACTGAAGGAAAATATAATAGCAATCTTAATAATACCATTAGCTCAGCAATTCTTCAAAAAACAGGCAACCATTAACTTGTTTTTGCTTTGATCCAAATAGAAATATCAAAGCTAATCTTCGATAGTTACAAAATGGCTATTGATATTTCACGGGTTACCAAAGTGCTATCCATATTTCAGTTTGTCCAGAATTAGCATATGAATAATAACTTAAATATCTAAGCAAAAGACAATCTATAATACTAAAACTACACTAAACTATTGTTACTCAAAACCTGAGAGTTAGTGGTATTTCCCATTTTCTGGACCACTATCCCTACAAACATGTACTTCAATAGAAGAATTTTAATTGGACAACAAGTATTCACCATGTATAGATTGTCGCATCTCAATCTACAAAAATTTAAGTGTACATGTGTGAAAAAAATGTGAAATAACTATTGAAATAATTAAAATAATAAAAAAACATACTCTATTGCTAGTAGCATTCGACCAACAAACTGGAGAAAATACTCTAGTGTAGGTTGTTAAAAAAAATTATTCTAAGTGCAGGTTCCGATTGTTCACTTATTCTAGGTGTAGGTTCTAATTGTTTACTTATTCTCTTGGAGTCTCCTCATTAATACCACGCTAATTAGGTTGTTTGTCTAGCTCATAAATTGTCTCAATATAAATCCTAACATGAGGTTCATCCTTACAAATGCCAAACACCTCAAGCATAAGTGACATATAATCAGGATCGATTCCTGGTAAATATAAAACTTTACCTCCCGCCTAATGCCAATTTGTATTTTTCTTAAACATACCACAATGATTATAAATAAATTTTCTTTTTTTAAATTTTTTTCATAAATTAACAGTCATGAAATATAATTATAAAGACAATGATATTTTTAGTAAATATTCCTTTTTTTATTAGCAGTCAAATTGTAATCCATGCTTAAAATAATTTTTTATTTTTGAAATAATGGGCATAACGAAATAAAGCAAAAAATATAGGAATTTAATGTATTTGAGTTAATAAAAGACTAAAAGGGTATTTTTGCCCAAAAAAATTATATCATAATATAAGGGTAAAAAAATCTTTTTAAATTATAAGCTACTTTAACTAGCGGTCAAAGGGGATAATAGCTTTATTTTGAAAATACAAGGGAGTATAAGGTTCAAGGGATAAAATATAGAGGAGTTAAATGTCTAATTAGACTCATGGTTATGAACATTTTTTTAGCAGCAAAAACAAACACGTCATTTTTCATCAAGTAAACGAATATAGTTTCTAAATATTGGACAAAAAAAAAAGACAACTCCTATTGATTAGTACGATACCTACAATCTAAGACCTAAACATTGGGTTAGATCTCATAAACAATATTTTGTTAGATTCAGTATGAAACAAAATATGTTAAAGAAGTCTAACTTTCTTTAGAGATTTCACCATGTAGTCTATATGGTTAAATTTTAAGGCTAGTCAACTCAACGATTTCTACCCTATAGATTCAGATAATATATACAAATGGTTGCTAATTCCTTTTTTGGATTTATGGTTAGCATATTACAACAGAGGGTTGCATGGGTAGATCAACTGGTCTTCAGGGAGATTGTTGAGTGTAAGGCCTCAAGTTTAAGTCCTGATAATGATAGTGTATGAATTTCATTTAATGTGTTGGCTCCTTGTACGTACCGAATACGAGACTCCCTCTCTAAAAAACTAAGTGAGATTAAACCGTAATTTACCCCTACAATACTCTATCGAATCGGAGTATATGAGACCTTGGATGGGCAATTTCATCTTTTGAGTGCAAGCATATTACTAACAGAGAGATAGGATTAGGGTGGTGCAGCTATTGACAAAAGCTCCGTGTAGACCGGTTGAATCTCTTAAAAGTATCAACCAACGTATTAATTTATATATGTTAAATAAAATATAGAATGTTATTGTAGGATAATCTTCATAAAATCTTAATATTTTATGTGATTCCTTCGTCTTTGATCTTTGAAATCACAAATTAATAAAAAATCGCAATTTTGTGAACATTATCTTGTGATTGAATAGTTGAATCAGAAAAGACGAGATAAAAAAAATTATCGGAATAGTTTAGACTAAGGAAATATGGGATCGAATGCATGTGGTAGTGAGTCATAAATTTTATCCAACTGGTTATCCGTTTGTAAATTCTGTTATATCCAATATTTGCTACGGATTATGCGAGGGTTGACGACTTTTTTATTTGCATCATTTGTTTCATAATGGTTGGTTGTCCTTGTTATCAATACTTTTTAATAAGAAATTAATTATTCTCATTTAATAATGTTTGATGTCAACTCTCATTATTTAACAGAGGAAATAATTTATATGAAAATAACTGATATTTTCGTAATATGGGATAAAAGAAGCATATGAAAATAATTTTCGAAGTGAATATTTTCTTATTCCAACAATCAAATAACTCATAAACACTATATCTTGTTTTCATTAAAACAAAACCATTCCGATAGTTTGAGTTCACCAGATTATTTAAGTGAAAAAAAATCAGGACTCAAGGGATTTTCTGCTCTACAATAAATAAAAGTGTTACGTTATGGTCTTGAATTGATAGCCAAAGATAAGAAGAAACTGTCTCACGTGATTAGAAGAGCTGGGTAAGGAGAAAGGAGAGATGAGATTTTCATCCTTGGCTGGGTAAGGTCGGTGGTGGGATGGGCGGAGAGCTTTGGGGAAGAGCAACGGAGGGGTGACCACTGACAACTGAGAAGACGCCCAGGTACAACGGACAAGGAGACAGGGTTAGTAATGAAACGTAGGACGACAAACACTGGCCAAATAAAGTCATGCCACGCCACACTCGAGACAAAAACTAGCAGTCTATTTTTTTTGGGTACGGACCAAAACGATGTTTGTGCTTCCAATATCCAAAGTTTGGGGCATTTCTTCCCTATTTTCGTGCGATAAGAGAATGGCACGCACATGGTTTCCCATTTTCTGAGTGCACTGGGAGCCCCTAACACCCAGGCTCCCATTGTTCTTTATTCGTTGTTTGTTTTCATGTGAATACCCCAAGTAAATGCTGTCACACTTTACTAGCCTTACATATCAACCCTAACACCCAGGCTCCCATTGTTCTTTATTCGTTGTTTGTTTTCATGTGAATACCCCAAGTAAATGCTGTCACAC
>JAOQMS010000003.1:18403685-18439993 GCA_027563885.1 Erythroxylum longipes
TCAAAGTGATCAAGCAAGCAAGTGTGCATGAGGTATCAGAGTACGGATGCAAGTAAGTGAGCCAGGTTAGCAAGTAAGCATGCATGCAAGGGTTAGACTCCGAACTCGGGGTCCGACAGACATGGTGTCAGAGCAAGCAAGTATTCATGAACATGAGTCGGACTCCAGTAAGCGGGGCCCAACATGTCGATCATGAAGCTAGTAACGAACTGTCAATGTGAAAATGCTAGTAACGAACTATCAATGTGAAATACAAAAAGTATGCTATTCAACCTCAAAAAATGAATCAAATAAAGGCCAACAAGCAATCATTCGTGATGGGTAGACAAATAGCACATTTTTAGATCATCTTTCAATCTTTTAAATGCTTCCATTAGGTCAATTTTTAGTCATTCCAATACTTGTATTAGGTCCTTCTTCAATCTTTTTAACACCTCCATTTGTAGCAGTGTCAGAAAATACATTAAAACTGGGAAAGATTAATAAGGCGATTCAAGAAATGGGCAGAGGACAGGTATGTTTATTGTGTGTCCAGTACCAAGGCTTTTAAACGAAACTCATTCAAGGCAGCAAAATAACAGTACTATACTGCAACTCCCGAAATGAACAATCCCTCAAAATACATTAAAAAGATAGAGAGAAGACGAAAATACCTTGACAAAATGCGTCGGAGAAGACGTCGAAAATGGCCTGAGACGCAACAGCTTGACGGAGAACACACAGATGACAGATGGAGTAGATCTGGAGGAGGAAGAGAAGGAAATAACGCACAGGGGGGGAGGGGGAGGAGACTCGGGTAGACGCTTTGGTTTTCTTAAAGCCTACAGAACTTTTTAAGTATGCCAACTGCGACATTTTATTCAACAAAACGTCGCGGTTTCTATTTCGTGAAGTTTTATTGATAAAACATCACAAAAGTGTTACAAATCTACGCGAAAAATTTGAACTTTTCGTGACATTTTTAGAACTTCATGAAAAGTCTTCACATTCAATGACGTTTTATCAATAAAACATTGCGGATTGTGTTATTTTCTTCTAGTGATCCTCTATGAGGTTATAAGCAGATGCCACTATGAACCGACCATTCTTAGCTGGTTCCCAAGCTACCCGATCCTCTCCCAACCTATCTATGGGGGCATGACCGTCGCTATAGACATACATACTGATGAGGGAAGATAATGTTGGACCAATGTCCATCATCAGTTACCATGCTCATCGACCATATCCTTTACTTTCTTGTGGAACAAGCTGTCCGGAGATTGATAGGTCATCACAAGTAATAGCGGACCCCAGTCTCCCACCTATGCATCCAACTAAAAGTAAGTGCGGCCTCCATTTCCTAATTGCCATTTAATTCCTTGTTGAACAAATCACCAAGTGGTTGTGATTCCCCTCCATATTACTGAAGCCCGTTTCTGCTCCAGCGTTTAAGAAAGGTGTTGCTCCGCGAAGCGATATTTGTTTCTAAGGATCTGGACCCATAATGCATTAGGCTTGGTAAGCACATCCCATCCCAATTTAGTAAGTAACGGATCGTTGGAAAAGCGGACTCTTTTGATCCCGAGACTGCCCACATTTTTAGGCTGACAAACCTCCTCCCAATGAACTAAATTCAATTTTCGGTGGCCTTCCTTGGATCCCCATATGAAATCCCTCATTATTTTCTCCAAATCATCATAAAGTTGCCTAGGTAGTCTCACAATTTGCATCATGTAGATTGGAAGTGAAGCAAGTATTGATTGAGTTAACATAACCCGACTGGCCAGAGATAAAGTTCGAGCACTTCAACTTGCGAGCTTCTGCTGAGCGTTATCCAGGGTATACTTGTAGGCTCTTCGCTGAGTACATTCATGAATCAACGACATTCTGAGATAGCTGCCTAGGTTAGTAGTGCTTTTAAAGTTAAAAGCTTGATTGATAAGGCGAGTCGCATCCCGAGAGACGTTCTTAGAGAAAAAAAATTCTAGTTTTAACGTTGCTCACTTTCTGTTCTGACGCCATGCAGAAGGAATCCAAGACCCTTAAAACCACCTGCACCTGGCCTTTTGTAGCTTCAGCGAACAGGAGCAAATCGTCTGCGGAGAAAAGATGGGAGATAGAAGGACCATTCTTGCTCATCCGAATTGGTTTCTAGTTCCCTTGACTGACTTCATATGATATGAGATGGCCTAATCGTTCCATACAAAGTGCGAATAGATACGGTGATAATGGATCGCCTTGCCGGATTCCTTTAGAGGGGTTGAAAGAGTCAGAAAGGTTGCCATTCTAAGAAATTTGCATTGTTATTGTTGACACGCACTGCATTATGAGACTGGGGATAGACGTCGGGAAACCAATATCCTGTAGTGTATCATTGATAAAGTCCCAATTCAGTCCCAATTCAGTCGATCATATGCTTTTTCTAAATCAACTTTAATAGCAAAAAAACCAGTCTTCCCCTTCTTTTTTCGTATTGAATGTATAGCCTCCTGAGCAACGATAATATTATCAGTTATATGCCTTCCAAAAACAAAACTAAATTGATTATGAGCCACCAGATAGTCTAGGTGAGACTTCAGTCTATCTACTATCACTTTAAAAATAGCCTTATAAATAAACGTACAAAGGCTTATGGGTCGTAATTGAGTGATAGAATTCGGAGAAGGAACTTTGGGAAGTAAGACCAGCATAGTTTGATTCAACTCTGATTCCCATCCCTCTTGCCTGAAAATTTTCTGAATAAACGCCACTACAACTGGGCCTACTTTTCCCCATTGTTTATGAGAAAATAACGCATTGAACCCATCTAGCTTTGAGGCTTTGTTCAGGTTTATTTCAAATGTGGCATTCCTGATTTCTGCCTCTCGGACGGGCTCATCTAGATGCATCACCGTCTCCTCGGATTGATCTGTGACTGAGGATTTGAGAAAAAGTTTGCAGAGGTGCAAAATGGCATTGCACAAAATTTTAGAAATGACATCATTGAAACACAGATGTCTACACGGCATGCTTTTCTTAATTGTAAGTACAAGAAGCTACGTATGAAAATAGTCATATTCCCATGTTCCTACAAGCTAGCATCGATATAATAAAGCTCGAGCACAGACGAGTTTCAGCTAGAAACGACTCCTTCACTTTGTGAAGTGGTTACGAGCGGACTTGACTCCACCTCTGGTTACTGGTCAGGTAAAGTAGCAACTAAGTGCGACGAGCAAGGAAAACGTGGAGACGTGGCACTCACCCGTTATCAGATCGTCGGCTTCATGCTTTTCTGTATGTGGTAGAGGTGACGCTAATGTCAGGAGCATAAAAGCTGCTAAGGGACCACCGGAAAGTTGTAATTGGCCAAAGGCGACCATGGTGGCTGAAGCCAAGCATTTTTCTTCTGCTCATAAAGTTCAGTTGAATTTGTTAATTAACATCCAAATGCTTTGTTACCAGGTTGGCCTGGGTCGTGTTTAACCATGATATCATCTATAACTTCAAATGTTTGTAATGATTCTTATGAAACTTAGCGGATAAGTTCCTCTACTCCTATCCACTAATTAAGGTGGTGATTTGTCAAATATTTCTCACAGATATTTTGGGTTTTAAGAATAATATACGTGAGTCTCATAAATCCTTAAGAAAAAGAAAAGGTCATAGTCTACAATAATCAGATTACAAGATGAAATTGTTGTCGTATATTAATCTCATATACCCATGTGGCTCGCAACCTTTTCTGTTGTGTACCAAAACAGAAATGTCAAATTTAAGTGATACAAGATGCTATCTTGTCATTCTATAAGTTAATTGGGAAAAGCTTTAATGTTTTTGCTATCATTTGTCAAGAAATTATATTAATTTTCTGCATTCATTGGATGGCCAGAAATATTGTTTTTAAATGGTTTCTCTTAATGGCAAACAATCCCCTACTGTCAACGATCATAGGTGTATAGCAGATGGGAATTTGATTGTGCTTATTTATGTAACTGTTGCGGACATCTACACATGTTGGTCTCTCTCCATTTTCTAATAATTTCAATACATTAATTGTTAACCCTGCAAACACATTGAAATATATAAGAGGCATGAACATTAGGAATCAGAACAAGATAATTGGCCACCAAAATGATTGTATTGTGACATAATTTATACTCACAATCTCAAGTTGTCCCTTTTTTATACATGCTATGGAGGCACATCTTGTATAGACGTTGAAGCTGTTACTTCAAAGTATTTTCCGCAAATTACTGCTGCTGGAGCTGTCATCTGATACATCATAGACTAGATGAAGCTAAGGTTGCCAAATGCTATGGGAAGTTATATTTTCCAAGGGATGTGATATTTTTCAAGATTCTCTTTTTAATGGTTTGACCGAATTATTAAATGCAGTTAAATTGTTCTGTATTGTGAATTTTCTTCACATATTTTTTACTGTAACAAATGAGCAAAGAACCTTGGTGTCTTGTTTGAATCTGAATTCTGAGTGACACCGCTTTGCACTTCGCATGAATGTGTTCGTCACAGGAATGTACTTGATCTTCTAATCTCTTCATAACCTTTGTCTGAAATGGTGTTCATTGTTGCTTCTTTTCAACACTAGCTCCCTAATTCACGTCATAGACTATTAAAAAGTATTTTCTTATTCTTTTGATAGATATCTTAACGATTTTTAATTTTGATTTTATTTGTTACTATACCATACATAATTCTATCTTATCTTGTATGCTTAATTCGTCTATATATTTATGTAAATTCATGACAAGAAATGCAAGCAAATAATTCATAATTTTACATATTTTATCATGATATCAGAACCTAGCTAAGTTTTTACATCACACTCATCTCAACACTAGAAATATACCACCCCACATTCATCTTCAACACTAAAACAAAAACAGCCATTTATTAGTATCAAGCAGCATATATAATGGCAGAATCCGATTCAATTATACTACCTTTCAACCATATGACTAATTTTCTAATCACATAATGGGTTAATCAAATTATCTTATCTGGTGAAAGTTGAAACTAAATTCTAGCACATCGGGGATCAACCGATGTTCATGAAAAAGTGAAGGCCGGGCATGGAGTTCAATCAGGATACCATAGATGTGCTTCCAATTTGGGTGCAGTTCCACAAGCTACTGTTGGAGTTTTGGACAATTGAATGGTTGAGTTTTCTCGCTAGTTCCCTGGGGAAACCTCTATGCATGGATTCCCAAATGGCACGAATGGAGAGGATTGGCAATGCTAAGTTATGCATCAAAATACCTAAAGCATCACCATTGCCTGATCAATTACCTCTTATGCAGATGACTAATACTGGTGCAATTGAGCAAAAAATTATGCATATTTTCTACCCCTGGCAATCGAATACGTTCTCTAAGAAATGGATCCCTACTGGTTGAACATTCAAATCAGCTTCGCATGATGAATTAATGACGTGTGCTAGTATAATGGTTCATTGTGAGCAAGTAGTTAATGAAGCTATTGTTGTTTGTGGTGAAGAGCATACAATGCCTACTAGTATCCATAAATCGCATAATCTGGTTAGGGTGACAAACTCTCTATAGTTGGTTAGTGCAAAGGAAGAAAAGGATGATGAGACTACTAATATTTCTATCCCCCTGAGAATAGGACAGTGCAAGTAGCAGAGATTATTACCTCCCCTGAGTATAGAACAATAGTACCCGAAGGTGATAGAGCAATGGTGGTAACCAGTCATAGCACAGAATAGGTAGATGCAGATATTGGCCAAACAGTGTAGCAGTAATCAAATGGTCAACATGTTGGCCCAATCTCTTTAACAGTGCTCCAGATATTAGGAGGTAAAATCTTTCGATTCATGCTCTAGAGTCTCCTCATTGTCAACACTGGATTTGTCAAGAGTTGCCTTTTCTTGGGAAATGTGTGTGTTAACTTGTTCAGTTTTCATTAAACAACTTGTTTAGTCTTCATTGAACAAGTCTTTCATTGAACTTGTTCAATGAAGACTTGTTTAATGAAGACTGAACAACTTAACACACACATTTCCCAAGAAAAGGCAACTCTTGACAAATCCAGTGTTGACAATGAGGAGACTCTAGAGCATGAATCGAAAGATTTTACCTCCCAATATCTGGAGCACTGTTAAAGAGATTGGGCCAACATGTTGTCTCCACTCGCAACTGTTGGGCTAACTAAAAATCAAGGGATAGGGGATATCGAACAAATTGAGAACAGTGATACTCCACTAGCAGTATACCATGTCCCAGACATTCCTGGCGATTTTTGCATGAAATCCAAATATGCAAAAAGGAAATCTGTTAGGAAGAGAAAGAAAAATCCTAAATACCAGTAATGTTAAATGTGCCTATAATTTTATCTTGTTGTTGATGTCTAGTATCCAGATAATCATACTATCTTCCTTAGGTGGGTTTTGTTCTTTGGTCATATTGCTATATGATGGTAGGATTAAAGCTTTGAACTCGTTGTAATGTTGTTTTAGTTTTACTATAATTTAAATTCTTTTTTAATTTTTCAAAAAAAACATCGGTGATCGAATATCTTTCCACTATTTCTCACATTTGTGACCAATTATTGGCTATTTGAGATAACATTTTAAATTGTGATCTCATTCTTTTCACCTTAAATGGTTTGCCTTCAAACTATGAATCATTCATCACCGCCGTTGAGCATCTAGAAACAATCATCTCCTTCGATGAACTTTGAGCAAAACTCTTCATCTATAAGCAGTGTCTTCAATCCTACTATGATCACAACTCCCTTATTCCAATTGATATGCCATTTCTAGCTCTTACACTAGTCAAGACACCTTCTGAGGGCGGTGGTATCATGGGTCGAAGAGGACGACCCTCTTGGTCTCTCACCTAATGCCTCTGAATCCCTTTTTTAGCTCAACTTGGTTGATGGATCACTTAAATGGCCTAAAGTGGTTAGTAGCACTCTCTAGACCCATTTCTTCAAATGAGTCTATGTTTTCTTTCGGCCCTACTTATTCCCCTTTTGATCAATCCACTAACCAAACTCTATCAAAAACCCATTATTTTCCACCAACCCAAAGACGTTACTTATCTCTTCACTCTAATTGCAATAATAAGCCACTGTCTTAATGTCAAATTTTTTGGAAATGAAGTCATATTGTTGCTCACCATCTTTTTTGATATTTTGAATTGCGAAATTGTCCTCTTAGACCTTTATTGATCTCCAAAATCTTCTTACAACCTTCACTAACTTGAACATTCAAATCATTTAGAAAATTCCCAATTTACCTCAACCATTGTTGCTAAATGATTACTTGACACTGTGTTACGAGTCACACTATACCAAACCTTTAACTTATGGAATCTAAAACACCTTATAATGGTCCGAATCAAGTGATTATTAGTAATATTCACACATTTCCTATTTCCTCTACTGCCAATCCCTCTTCCTACTCCACTTCCTCCACTTCATCTTATTAATTTTTTTGTTGTTCCCTAACTTATTACTAATATGATTTCTGTTGCCAAATTTGTCAAGGATAATTCTTGTCTCATTGAGTTTAATCTCTTTGGATATATTATGAAGGACCTCACCATCAAGACTCCATTCTTACCCGGTTTCATCCATAATAATCTTTACCCTATAAAGATTCCTCTAAACTTTAAAAATCATATCACTCTTATTGTCACTCCTGCTCTGCTTAGTCTCTGACATCAGTCTCTTGGTCATCCTTGTTCAATAACACCTTCTAGGTTGTCTCTTTTTTCCTTACAAAATCTAATGTAAAAATTAATTATATCTTTTGTTTGAAAGGGAAAAGTACTAGACTTCCATTTCAATCATCTTCTTGTGTCTCCACTAGTCTTTTACAACTTATTCACTGTGATATTTAGGAAACCTCTCCCTCTCTCCCTCCCTATTTCTAATTTTTGTTTTTATTTTTATTGATTATTTTAGTTATTATACAGATATTTTCTTTAACTCACAAAACTCAAGCTCTTTCTCACTTCCTAACTTTTAAAATCACAGTTGAAAATATTTTCTCCACCACTATTAAACTTTTCAATGTGATAAAGGCCTTGATCTCATCAAAGGTGCCTTTGCTCATTTTCTCACTTCTTATAACATACATAAAATATCTCTTGTCCTAATACCTTCTAACAAAATGGATTTGTTGAATAGAAAATTTGTCACATCACTAATACTAGTTTTACTCTCCTTATCTATATCTCTACTGTGTAACCCTTTTGTTTACCCTTTTTCATCCCAACCCCTTTCCTCCAATCCTAACCCTTCCTCATCCTCCTCCTATTTACATCCTATAATCACTTGCACTCGTGATCCCATTTGTCTTCCTCATACTTTCTTTGTTTTCATCACTTATTCTACTATTACCCATAATTCTCATTCTCCTCATCCTACTTCCTTTACCTAAGCCAACAAAATTTTTCGTTAGCGATAAGTCATGCTTGATGAGTTCAATGCTTTTCATCGTAACCATACCTTGACTATAGTTCATCAACTCCTAAATGTCAATATTGTAGGTTGTAAATGGGTCTTTCACATTAAACAGAATCTTGATGATATCATTGATTACTGTAAAACTCGTGTAGTTGCTAAAAGATATCATCAAGCTCTGGGTATTAATCATACTGGTACCTTTAGTCCTATTGTCAAACTCACCACCATTCAAATTATTTTTCATTTGTTCTCACCAATAATTGGCCTATTCATCAATTTGATGTAAATGATGACAACTTATTATTGCCAAATTTAGCATGGACGCCAAATATAGGAGTATTGCCCTTGTGCGCTATTGAACTATATTGCATCAAGTCTGTTTTTAGTGAACTCGATGTCTTTTCAATCAAACTCACACTTTGATGTGGATTATTGCCTCCTACTTTTTCCTATCCTGAGTACTATCCTTGGTCTTGTTAGTAATGAAAGAATCATAAAAAATGAGAAGTAGAAATTAAAAATGAAAATCAAAATAAGAATGAAATTACTGATTATGCTTATTTGATATATGATTAAACAAAGTTAATAATTATGCTAGTACTTAGTATCAAATATTAAGAATGATAATGAAATTTTTTATTCATATTTAGTTATTATATAATTTATTTTGTAAATAAATAATTAAATATTTTGTATTTTACAAATAATAAATTAAAAAATTTTAATTGATTTATAAAATTATTAATTTTAAATGATTACGAATAATTTTTATAATAAGAATAAAAATATCAATGAAATAAAATAAAATAATTATTAAAGAAATTAATATAAAATATTGTGATTTTGTTGATAATATTATGATAAGACAATATCTTAATAATATTATGATAATATTTTAATAATAATTTGATAATGTTATAATAGTATCTTTTATTTTTAATATTTCATTCTAACTTCTGCTTACACCTCTCTTAGGAATAAAAGTTAGGATTGTTTATAATTTATTTTAGTTATGCATTCCTAATAACTAAATAAGTAAAAGTTAAATAATAAAGATTTATTTATCATTATCACCTTTTTATTTCTGATTACTAATCAAGACATTAGTAGTAGTATGACTTTTTCTTAAAAAACGGTTTTTCTTGTCATCTACTTTTGGTCCTCTTATGTCTATATGCTGGTCTGCTCGATTTAGGCCTGTTTACTAATATGCTCAACTTGGTCTTTACGCTTGATGATCTACCTGCTTTTGTAGCAGACTAGGCTCTACTCATTCTTGCAAGTGATGCGTCAAATGTGAGATCTTTTTACTAATATTTGAGGGTGTCTTTTTTTTGGCAAGTTTCCCCAGAATCTACAATGTATTTATGCATTTATATATTGGAGGCATGAAAATGAGGGAACGAAACAAGTTGCCATTCTGCCTACTAGCCCCCATCGAGACTTGAAAAAAAAGTAGAGGTTAATCGGTACCACACAATATTTAATGGAGATCCGATAAATAGACACCTTAGGAGATGAAATTTGTTCTATCATATAAAGGGCATCGCCTTCAGGGTTGGATGTCCCTTCACCTCTTTCCTTTATCTCGAGATACTTTCATTTTTTTTGGTAAATCAAAATATTTTATACAAAATTAAAAAGTTATGTACATCACTGGAGACTACTTGAGTAGTAATCTCTTACCTACCAAAAGGAAACAAAGGTAAATACATGAGAAAGCTACATCACTTCCCTACAACAACACAAAAACCGAGACAACAACAGCCTTCCTACCAAAGAGACCTTATAGGGCTAGCTCATCTAATTTGTAATTGAAGCTAACCTAGAATCAATTTACAGAACTATTAATCAATCAACAATAATTACAATCTAAATCAACCATAGGACATGGTTCTGCTACTATAAAGCTTGTGAGCTTCTTCCTAGAAATCCTTTTATCTATTTCGGGAAAGTCCTTAACTTGCCAACTCTATGTTTTGCTTATTGGAAACAAGAATATTTCCTGAACCTATCTTCTCTTCTGCTTTAGAAACCTAAGAAATGTTGGACCTCCATTTGGCACTCCTAAAATATCGAACCTGTAGAAAAAATTATTAGTGAATAAGAACTCCAGCAATTACCTCCTCACGATATTTAAGCTGAGCTGTTCCATAACTTGGAAGATTACTCTCGAGTACAGGCTCCCCATATCCTTGACTTCATCTTTGAATGTTCGATTATTCCTCTCAGTCCAAATGTTATAGACAGTAGTAGAAAGAAGGATAGGTAAAGGGTTAATGTCAGAGGTTCTGATATTTGAAGATTGGTTAAGCCAAATGGGGATGAATTGAAGGTTTGTTTGGTTGGGAGTGTGTATATGGAAGTGGATGAGACATTGTTCCCACATAGTTTTAGAGAAGGGACATTCAAAAAACAAGTGTTCAATAGTCTCATTATTCGAGGTACATAATGAATAGTGGTTAGGAGTATGGAGATAGAGAAGTTTGTCCCGCGTTTGCAACTTCTTAAAGAAAGTCCGCCATAGTATGAAAGAACACCTAGGGCTATTGCTTTTAAACTAAACCAGTTTATGCCAAGGAACATTCTGTATTGGAGGTCTCAAGAAATTATAGGCTGAACCATTAGTATACTTTTTTGAAGGGCTAGCTAACCATTCCAAACAATCTGGTTTAGAGCTATTTGGTTGGTACAGTAGGGGCTCTAGGTTACCAATGATCTCTATAGTTGCCTCTTGCCATCTCCACTCATTATTATTAATAATTTCGAAGACTCTTGTTGTCATAGGTGGTTTTGAACCATTGATCTCTCTCTCGAAGAGAAGTTCTGTAGGATTCCTTTAGGATGCCAAGGATCCTGCCATAAAAGAGTAGAATTTCCATTCTCTATCCTAAATCTGAATTGGTTCCCCATTTTATCCCTCACAAATAAGATTTTTCTCCAACTCCATGAACTATTATTAGTAGGTTGGGCACTCTAGAAGTTTTTCCTTCTAAAAATAACAGAATGCACGCACTTAACCCACAGAGCTTCACTATCTTCAAACAGATACCAGATCCTTTTCCCTAACATGACATAATTCCATGTTGACAAATGTTTAATCCCTAAACTTCCCTCCCTTTTTGGTCTACTAATGTCACTCCATTTAACCTTAGCATGAGAATTAGAAGCCACCTTCCCAGACCACAGAAAATTCCTAAGTTTAGACTCTATATGAAAGTAGGAAGAATGAAATGGGTAGACCGGTACACTTGGAAAGAAGATAGGACAGAAATCACCAATTGGAGTTTACCCGCATATGAAAGGTATTTATGAGTCCATTTGTTAATCCTAGCATCAATTTTGTCCAATAAGGGTAAGCAATCCCTCCTAGATAACCTACCTGTTAAGAGAGGTACCCCCAAATACCGTATGGGAAGAGTGCCTTTCTTAAGCCTAGAGATAACTTCCATTTGATGAGTCATGTGGTCCATATCAGGAGATAAGAAAAACTGACTCTTGGAAGAATTCGTGTCCATGCCGGAAAAACTAGAGAAGGTATACAAACAATTAAGCAAGGTTTAAGCAGAACTCAGATCCGCATGACAAAACATCAGGAGATCATCGACAAGCAAGAGACGGGTGAGTTTAAAGGGTGCACCTCTAATGGTATTTGAAGGAAAGGCTACCATCTATGTAAACATTCAAACTCCTAGAGAAAACTTCCACACAAATAATGAAGAGGAATGGAAGTAAGGGATCTCCTTGTCTTAGGTCTGACTTCCCTCTAAAAAAATTATTTAGAGGGAGATCCATTGATCAAAATAGAATAAGAAGGTTATACATTCTTTGATCTATTCTATGAACTTTAGAGGAAGGCCTACAGCTACTAATGCATTTAGGAGGCAATCCCATTGTATGGAATCATAGGCTTTTTGAAGGTCCACTTTAAAAGCGCGTCTCTTCTGGTTATTTGAAAGGTGATAATTCTTGAAAATTTCTTGGGCCAACAAGATGTTATCCCCTATTCGACGGTTCTTAATGAAAGCACTTTGGTTTGGACTAACAATGTGAGAAAGAATCTCTCTAAACCTATTTGCTAGAATTTTAGCAATCTCCTTATAAAGCATGCAGCAATAAGAGATGGGCCTAGAGTCTAACACTTTGGAAGGGTGATCTTTTTTAGGAATGAGAGAAATAAAAGTGGAATTAAGCTCTTTGAGGAGTTTACCATGTTAGAAAAAATCCTGGATGGCACTGGTAACTTCCTCTCCAATAACTTGCCAGGTTTGTTTAAAGAAAAACCCATTAAACCCATCCAGACCAGGAGCGTTATTAAGATTAAGAGAATTGAAAACCTCCCAAATCTCTTGTGCTTAGACTTCAGCAATAACAGAATTAGACAGATTATCAGGCAATGAATGAGGGAAGAGATTTTCCACAAACTCTTTAGAAGAGTGAAGAACCTTTTTATCCCTAATAGAACCCTGAAAGTATTAAAGAAACTGATCTTGAATCTCTTCTAGACCAACAATCCTGTTCCCATTTCCCACTACTAAGGAATTTATGTTGTTTCTGTTTATGTTAGCTAGCAGTGAGTTATGAAAGAATTTGGTGTTCCTAACACCTTCTTTGAGCCATTTAATTATGGAAGACTGTTTAAAGAATGACTCCTGATCTTCTAGAGCTCTAATTAACTCATTAATGGCCTTATATTCCTTACCAATCAGAAGAGAAGACTTAGGCAAAAGTCTTATTTGATACTGGATGTTATTAAGAGTAATTTGGCAACTCTCAACTCTAGCATCCACATCACCTATCTGGCTAGAATTCAGAATTTTGAGAGCTTTTTTAACCATCTTGAGCTTAGACACAACACAAAACATAGGAGTACCCTGAACTTAAGAGGACCAAGCATCCTCTACTGTCTGAAGGAAATTTGGCTGAGAGGCTAGAAAATTAGAAAACCTGAAAGAAGAAGATCTCTTCTGCATGTTTGCTAAAGACCTAACCACTATTGGAGAATGGTTTGAGATGTTTGGGTTATGAATAACACTATGAATTGGGAAACCTAGAGCTCCAAGCTGAGTTAACGAGGGCTCTATCTAGATTCCTAGCAATAAAGAAATCCCCCCATTGTTTGTTGTTCCAAGTAAAACTTGGGCCACTGGAATTTAAATCATACAAAGCATTGCCGTCAACACACTTCCAAAAGTCACTCATCCCATTCATAGCTGAGGGACTTATAGGATCTGCCTCGTGGGGGAACAAAATAGCATTAAAGTCTCCCGCTGTAATCCAAGAAAGATTACCTATAGACAGTTTAATATTAGACAGATCTGACCAAAGATTCTTCCTATGCTTGAGGTAAGATACTTTCGTTTGGTTCATCAAATTATATATTTTAAGTAGATAAGAACGGAAAACTTACGAGAAGTGGACCATGTACCACTCCAATGCATATCAATCTCGAAATTTATGAAAAGAGATTATATTCATTTCTATCTAACTAACCAAATGTTCTTTCTTTCTTCTCCACAAAAATGATCAAGGTAACAGATAAGTAGAAGCTAAAGGCATGAAACTTGGCAATCTGTTACCTTTCATATCTTCTATTTGGCACGTTGTTCCTTCTTTCTCCAAAAGGATAACATTTCGTAAAACTGAAGTACACATTTGAGAAGTATATAAGAACAGTGTCTGAAAAAGACCTACAGGTCATGTTCATTGTAACTCATTAATTCTCATACCATAACTATCTGTATTTGTGAAAATTTCAGGTACTGTTTATATGCATGTGCATACATATGTATGCATGTATATCCTAATGTTAATTACACCAGCTATTGGCACACCTTGGTCTGTTCTTCCTTTAAAGTAGCATTTGGCAGTAGGATTTTCCATGAGTTCTCCATCATATACCCTGGCAATCTTGTTCTTCCAGTTCTAGTCAATGTTATATCATCTTCATCCTCTTCTTCTCCTTCTACTTGATCAGATTCACACATAGATAGAAGCTTCCGAGGTTCCAACTTAACGTTTTCCTGCGTTTGACCCTCAATATTCTCTTTAAAGTCTGAGCCTTGGAGAGGTCTGGGTACAACACAAGTTATTGTAGCGGTATTTACCAGTGACCTTAACAGCAGTGAGGCAACCTTAAAGATCAGGAAGGCGCATAAATAACCCCATAAGAAGGGTAAGCTTATAACGAACAGAAATGACAAGCTAACCAACGCAATAGTAACAAATGTCGCCAGAAAGAGTGAGACTTGCACGTAGATCAACAGTTCCAGAAAGGCATGATATTGTACAAGGCGAGACATTTTCTGATATTGGATTTAGGTGCTTTTCCTTAGTATCAAAACCTGACGTAGTTCAAGCAGCAAACAATGAGATTCCCGTAGACTATACTCAAATATCCGCTGATCACTGATTGTGTATAAGCCTCCCTGATGGAGAGATTTGGAGTGTGAGAACGTGTGCGCATATGTTTATGTTTAGCCAGATCGAATAAGTAACTTATTGCTTGTAAAGATTGAGGTAAGCAAAGCCAAGCATTGCCATTTCTATGACCTAGAGAATCCTAAAGGTTCTGTGGCCACTGATTATGAATGACAAGTTTAGGCTTATGCGTATCTTTGCCTATTTACGTGAGTTCCAATATGGGCCCAAATTGTATACTCGCCAAATATTGCAAGATAAACCTTATCTCCTCATCTTCCCTAGTCAGCTGCTGTAAAGTTTCAGGCTGTACCCGATATTTTGTAGCGATATACATCAATCATACCATTCAATTCTGTAAAATTTAACTTATTAATAAAGTTTCAAATACAGGCGTTAATAAATAATATTTAGAAATATTGAGATTTTAAGTGTAATTGGGAATTCACGTTGGAAAGAGATGAAAATAGTAAGGGGCATATAAGTAAAAACGACCTATAAATATATAATATTTTAAAGTTTTAGGTTGAAGTGCGGTGTTAAGGCCTACAAGTACGTTCTCTCATTAAGTTCATGATGAAGATTTCCCATGAAAGTGGACTTCTCAGATCCAACCAGTAGTATTAAAGTTTATAGTTTGGCAAAGGACGAGTATGATAATGGTAGTTGGATCTGGTAGTTGCCTTCCTACGTGGATGAGCAAAGAGACTTCTGGTGGGCTCAAAGCAATAGAGTAGAAGGGCTCTAGGTGACGTCATATATTCAAGCTATTAAGAAAAAGGCTTTTGCTCAAGGGAAAGTTCAAGCCAAATGCGAAAGTTTACACTTGAGGGAGAGATTGTTGAAATTTCAAGTGTTAGTGAGAATACCACGTTATAAAGAAATTGATCACTAGGCCCATGATGAAAATCTCCCGTAAAAGTGGACTCTTCGGATCTATCAAGAAATTATTTTTGTTGAATTTAGTTGCTAGTGATTAGTACGATGATACATTCGCACATAAATACTTTAATTTCTTAAACTAATGATTTATATGAATTAACATAAATCATTTTTTAAAAACTAAACTATATTTATCGAGAACAAGTACGGTGTGCATGCTTTTATAATTAAGTGTATAACTAATGTTATAAATATCGATCAATATCAAAATCAAATTTAGCTCTAGTAATTAATATAGAGTATATTTTTGTCAATTTTTAGAAGTTACAAAATAGTTCTCATATTTTTTTAAAATAGAAAATAACCACTCTATATTTTTTGACCAAATATTTAAAAGCTCATTTTTTAAAGTTATCCATGTGATAATTAAAAGATAACATATAGAACTTTCTATTTCATTATTCTCTTTTTAATTATTTAATTAATACTAGAAAATAATATAATTAATAGAAATTGAATTTGTAGTAGAACCTAAAACCGAAGAATAAAGCTTTTTATTACTTAATTAAACTTTTGATTCGAATTATTATTTTTTTGAAAATTGAAGTAATTTTCATTAACTATAGTTAAACTATTTACAACATTACAAAGAGTTCATCCCAAAGGGAAATACACTGGGCTATCATTACATAGGACTAGCTTAAAAATATACAAAACTAAGCAGTCAATCATAGTAGCTAAAGTTCAAAAATTCCCTCTTAGCTTCATTGTAGTTGACAATTCATAAGTTGCTTCTTTTGCTATAACAAGAGCCTAGATTTTATTAATAGTGTGTGCTGCCAATTGATATTTAGTTGTCTCATCTCCTGGGTAAATTCTTTTATTTCGCTCATGCCATATATTGTAAATTGTGGTAATGAAAGCTGCTTTGATCAACATCCCATCCTTCTTTAGTTACTTGGAGAGTCGAACAACCTAGTTTAACATTGCAATCCACTCATAAAAAGTGCAGTAAGCTACCAACCTGTGTTGTATTTGGCTCCACGCTACTTTTAATAAGCATAATTGAAGAAAAGATGGTTCCTATCTTTAGCTTATAGCTTGCAAAGCACACAAGTTAGATCAAAGCTACCATGCCATCTATTTTTGATACTTGGTCGATCTTTAATGACTAACCAAGCAATCATTGAGGCTTTAGCATTTAGATTGTTCTTCCAAAGAAGTTGAGATTATGGCACCACTTGATGTTCAACTTGGAAGATATCATAGCAGGATTTGTTTGTTAATAAGCCTGAGGGATGGGGTTTCCATAAGATCTTATCTTTGGAATCGCTGATGCTAATCATTGGGAAGCATTGAAGGAGCTAATTAAACCCTCTAAAGTTATCAATCCATCTCCCTTCAATAATGAATGATGAGACTCTAGCTGTGAAAGGGATTCAACTTTGGAGATATGCTAATTCATTCCTTTGAATTAGTGGACTATATTTAGTCCAATTGTCATACCACAACATTGTGTTATCTTCTGTTCCTAGTTTGTGATGAATCAATAGGTAAATGAGGTCACGTAGCTTCAGCATCTGTGTAAAAATCTAAGAGCAACCTCTAATCAATGGAAGCTGCTAGAAATTGTGATTATTGAGGTATGTTTCATGAATCCATTTGATCCAAACAACATTTCTATCTATATGGAGCCTCATGATTTTCTTACGCAATAGTACTTTTTGCATGATTAAGGGAGGGATAATACCTAAACGTCCATGTTTCTTCAGTATGGTAACTTTATTCCACTTTACTTTTGCCTTCTTAGCATTGTCCATCGAGCCAGAGCAAAGGAAAGCTTTGATGGTTCTGTCAAACTCCTTGATCACCCTTTTAGGAAGGATCAAATTGTTGATCCAATGAACATGGATATAAATTAAAACCGAAATGATTAGAGTAACTCTACCTGCCATAGATAGAAATCTATTTTACCAAGCTAGTATTTGATATCTATATTTCTCCAAGAGAGGAATACAATCAACATATTTGAGTTTAGCATGAGAAATGGGAACTCCCAAGTATTTGAAAGGAAGTGTGTGTAACTTTATACCTAGTGATGTTGCAAGTTCAGATTGATTTAGAGCATCTGGTGAGCAGTAGAAGTTAATACTCTTATGGGTATTAACTTTCAGACCAGACCAATTAGAGAATCTTCTTAGTATATCATTGACAATGTTGACAGAGAATTCATAAGCTCTAGAAAAAAGCGGCAGGTCATTGGCAAACATAAGAAGAGTAAATTTTTGAGCTTCACATTTATAATGGTATTTGAATATACCATTATACACAATTAGTTTCTCAATCATTCGAGATAATCCTTCCATAACCAATATAAAGATTTATATAGAGGATTACCTTGTTGAATCCCACACGCAAATTTTAGTGGCTTGGTAGGAACTCCATTTACAAGAATGTTGACAGATGAAGTTTAAAGCGACATCATGATCCAATTCTTGAATTGGATGGGGAATTCCAAAGCTTCAAGACAAATTTGGATAAATTACCAGTTAATAATGTTGAATGCCTTATAGAAGACAATTTTCAATATGCAACTCTTAATTTCTTTTGCCTGACTAATAATCTTTCAAAAGTTCTTACAACAAAATAATGTTGTCTTCGACGGATTTACCTATTAGGAAAGCTCCTTGAGTTAGGGAAACTATCTCTTCTAGAGCTTTTTTAAATCAGTTAGCAAGTAGTTTGACAATGACCTTATAGATGGTATTGCAACATAATATGGGTCTACAATCGACCAGGGAGGAGGGGTTGATCTTCTTAGGAACTATATATATATAAGTGTGATTAATCTCTCTCAACATCAAGTAAGAATGCAGAGTTTCTTGGATAGCTTGTGTAAATAGGTATCCTGTGATGTCCTTAGTTGATTGGAAGAAGCAAATAATGAAGCCATCAGGACTATATGCCTTTGAAGGATTTAGATTGAAAAGGTTTTTCTTTATGGCATTGTCCATGAATGGAGTAGTAAGATAGTTCCTAATATCCTAGTTAAGTGGGATATCAAAGTATCTCTTCATATACGCTGATTTGGCTGAGTGGAAGTTCCCAACAATTGTTCGAAAAAAAACTATAGTGAATTTTAATAAGTCTATCTGGTTTGAGTAGATATATCCTCCTTCATCTTTGAGCTCCACAATTTTATTCTTATTCCTCCTAGCTAATAGAGAAGTGTGGAAATTTTTGGTATTTAGGTCCCCTTCCTTTAACCATTCAACTTTTGCCTTCTGTTTGAGAATGGAGTTATTAAATATAAACTTTATTGGCAAATCTTAAGTACCTTTGTCATCTTCATGCTAGCACAAATCTTATGTAATCTCAAAAGATGAAATTGAATTTCTAGAAATTCAAAATCAAAGAAGGTATTCATATAAGAAACAAAGAAATATTGTATTACAACTCAAAATTCCTCATGAGGATCACTTAAGTGAAATCAAAGTATTAACACTTAAAAAATTCAATTTCCTAACATTCACAAAGTCAAATTTTGCATAGCAATCACTTAATCATATTATTCTAATATTTCTATTCAATCTCAACTAAAATCATGCATAAACTCATATGATTAAACCTAAAGCTACTAATAAAACCTAAAAAACAGATTAAACATATAAAAATCTTGAAAATTTCAAAACGTTTCATGTAATTATATTAATTTCTAACCCACACCCCATACATATGTAGAATAATATTGTCCATAATATTATGCATTAAGAGTAAGGAAATAAAATATAGAAAAATCCGTCCAAATCAGCACAATTAAAAAGGAAAATTTTATCTTGAAGTACTCAACCATACTCAAAATTTACATAACTAAAAATAACAAAAAATAAAGCTAATAGTTAAATAATACACTAAAAATGGAAAACATCCTAAACTATATATATGCATGAATGGAGGAAGAGGCCTAAAGTCATTAAGGAGGAAGTGGTGGTGGAAATCACTATAAGTAGGCCCATATGGTATCCAGCTTGGCATTAACCCCTCAATCTCTTCATGGAATCTATCGATTGATGATGCCAATTATTGCATTATAACCCTTGACGGCTTATTATCTATCTTTGTGTTCCCTCTTTGACCCTCATCATCTTTATCATTGTCATTCCTCCTTGCTTCTTTCCTTGATTTATTCAAGTATCCTATATCAATTCTATATGGATTGGTTCACCTATTGTTCTCCCAATTATACCCAAATATCCTCATTTAGTCATATCGATATAACTGACCTCCCCAATTTTCACAACCCTAAAATCAAAGAGGAATACCCTTTGTTACCGTCAATTAATTAATAAGCACCAGAAACACAAAGTTCTTATCCAGTGACCCATGTCTCATTATATTATCGATGGATTATAGCATCAGGGATGACAACTATATTGGTGGAGTGTCACTTAAACCATAGAAGAGGAGTCTAAAAGGAATAAGTTGGTGATCTAAATCTAGTTCAACGTACAAGACTAATAAGACATTATGGTTCAATATGTAATCCACTTGTCAGAATTAGATGTGCTTACAAAAAAAAAAGCATCTATCCTACATAGCATATGATCCCTAATTCAAAGTTATTAAAACATCTCTCTGGATACATTCATAATGCCCTTATGGACATCCACTAGGAAAGCTCAAACACCTCCCTTTAATGGCAACCTGAGGTGCTCCTTAATAATCTTCTTTGAAATGATAACCTCAGTGCCACAGATGTAGAAGAAAAGGTATAAGGGCTTTAGTTTGGCTTTATCTTCAATGTTAGCATAAAATTCCTTTACTACCTCTTGGTGGTAGTAACCATTAAGTGTTAACAAGTAATCCCATTATAAATTTTAAGTAAAATTTAGATCTTGAAAACCCAATCGATATCTAGGATAATGGTCATGATCATATGAATTTTTCTCCTTTCATTATAATATTCCTTATTCTCTAAACTTCTAAACCGTATAATGTCTTCTAGAGTAGGTGGTGTCGAAGAAGAAGCATATGAAAGAACCTCACTCCTTGTATTCCTTTTCTTATATCTTAGAGTTCCACTTAATCAATCAACAAACTAATAACTTACCATAAGATGAAAAGACCTTACTCCTTGTATTCCTTTTCTTATATCTTAGAGTTCCACTCAATCAATCAATAAACTAATAACTTACCATAATTAATAAATTCACAACACATCAACACGCTTCCACATATCTCTTCCAACTCTAATAAACATAATACCATAATGTAGCATAATGAATCAAGATAAGCAACCCCAAAATTCATAATGGTAAGTCAAAATTAGCATGATTTCTCAAGAGTAATAGTAATTAATCTATGTCCCAATCTAGCTCAACATCCAATCTTAGTATACCTACATTAAGATAATAGATAAAATAACTTACTTCAACACCATAGAATGCAAAATTTATTCTTTAATAGCTCCTAAAATTCCAAAAAATCAAAATACCTAATACATGGCTTTTTAGTGAGAATATATATAGAATGGGTGATAAATTGATGTTCTTAGATCTGGCTTATGTTTGAATGAAAGAACTTGTTAGAGTAGTGCCTTAAAGACAACTGCCTTTAGTACATTTTGTACAAAGTTGTGTACAAACTTTATTTTCAATAATAAAGAAAAGCATATTTCATTAATTTGGTGTTCATTATTTATGAACTGATATTGATCTATAAGCAAATTAATGAAGTCTATGATATATGAAATAGCATGAAGGAAATTATAATGTCATCATACTACTGAGATTCCTATCATGTGCAATTATGTCAGTATCTACATTATCCCTAGTCATAGGATTAATGAGACTGGACATAATTAATCATAATAGAGTAGTAGTTGTCAAAGTTTTTGATTTGATCAAGCAGTGGATCTCAGAAACTGTAAACATGAGATGTTTAGAGTTGAGATGTGGATGCTTACTAGAGGTAGTAAGTATATTAGAAGACCTACCATGAGATCATCACATGGATGTCCAATTCTAATGTCAGTGATAATCTCATCATAGTAATGGTGCAAGTATCCTTAAACTTGAGGTACTCAAGGATATCTTGGATACTGATTTTGTGCTTTGAATCCATTCCTTGTTGCTTGCAGAGGTCACTCATAGGGTGGTGATTGGATATAGCTTGAGGTATTCGAAAGTAACTGAGTAGCCAATAGAGGATTTACCGCTTCTGTGATAGCAGAAGATGATATCTGTGACCTTTTGTCGGGGTCATTACTTAGAAATCGTTGGTTGGAGTACATGTGTCATAAAGAATTTCTTTATTTACATATAGAGTAATGAGTCCCAGGACGAGAACTGATATTACTTGGGCTAAATTTGATATAGTCAGTCTAGTGAGAGTTAACCCTTTACCCATACTCATAACCAAGTGGGGTATAGCATGGTGAAGGACGAATTGCACAGCAATTGTCTATGGGAGGGTCATGAGATGGTTTGTGATGGGGTCATAATGTGTTGCTAGACGACGCTCATGACTTGCTTGGAATTGCTTGGAATAAGTGTTAATCTAAGTAGCCAACATAACCAGGAACCTAATGGGTCACATGTATAAGAGTGACTCAGAGGATTCGTAAAATGGTTTTGGATAGAGATCCATTATATGGAGAGCAATAGAACCAAATGGATCTCAATGAGATCAAGTTATGTCCTGATGAGATCGCAACATCGATATTGCTGGAACAGGTCTCTGGTGTTTTTCCACACCCGAAATCTGGTAGGACGTACCCCATATATGTATATATATATACATATATAGACATATATACATATATATATATATACATATATATGTATATACATATATATATATATCTATATATATATGTATATATATATATATTTGCAACGTTGAAGATGAGGGAGGTTAATTTAAAATTATGCAATTATTGTCTTTAAATGATAAAAGACAAAAATGATAAATGACAAAACAAAAAGGGTAGTAAGATGATGATAATTGTTTAAATGGTTTTTGTAATCCCTCTTCGTGATTCTCACCATATATTCATCATCTTTCTCATCTTATTCCTCTTCATTCTCTTTCACGTTTTGCTCTCTATAGAACAAACATAAGAGTAACAAAGAAAAGAGCTAAGACTCTTATTTTTGTTCTAGCCATTTCTGAATCAAAAAGTTTGATTTGATTAGTTTCTCTGATCGGTGCGTGAATACCGTTGGAGACATCTATTTTGGTTGTTGTGGTTTATGACAACCCGACGAGTAGAAGATTGAAGATCGAAGGAGACTACACACAAGGTACATGGTTATTATATGAATGATTGATTTGTGTAATTGTCATGAATTCCTATATATGTGTGTGTGTGTGTGTGTGTTATGAACATGTATGTGAATTGAGAATTTTCAGCTAGGTTTAATGGTATTTCCTTGTATAGGTATATAGTCCTAGACTTCGGGAAAGTCCTGAAATAATTTTTTTTGTTTTTCGCACCGCGTGTATTTGATGTATGCAACAAGATTTTCCACACTGGCATCAGAGCCACTTGTGCCCTGTATAAAGGAGAAACCATAGTATATGTGATGCTGCTGATTAGTTGTGACAGTTGTTCATTCTGATTGTGTTGAATTTGAAATCAGTATAGAGATATTGTTTTTGAAATTTTCTTACCCAGATTTGTTCATGAGATGTTGTTGAATATGTCTATGGAAAGAAAAAATTTATCTATATGATTTGATATGTTTTTGTTAATTAATTCCCTACTGTTCTGGTTTCTGTGTTTATGCACATTACATGAACAAACATTCTTGCAAATATGAGAATAAATTCTATAAAATTGTTTTGGGCATTTTCTTTCACCACCCTCTTTCTAATATGTTTATAAATGTCCATTAAGATGGAAAAATGTTTTTGAGGTGATTGAATATTTATTTAAGAACTTCTTGTTGGTTGTTGGGAATGTCTATGTTAAGGAACACTGATTCTAGATTGGCTTGGTTGCTGAGGTTGGTTGAGTTTTTCTTGGAAATAAATTCTAAACTCATGGATCATGTTGGGAACATGTTATAGCCTCTATAATTTTCTCAGCATTTATTGAAATTGTTTCAATGATTTTTCAAGCAAAAGATAGGGCTGGACATTTTTGAGAAAACTGCTAGACCTGGTTTGTTTGAAATGGTGATTGTGTGTTTTTTTGGTTTCAATGCCTCAGATCATTTTTTATGTGATCAGAAATATGTTACTTTGATGTTGTATGCATGCCAAATTGGTTTGCTTGAAATTATGTTTCAAAAAATTTTCAAATGTCAAATATGTCATATTAACGTCTCGTTGGTATATTCAGTTGTCTTGATTGTTTTGGTCGACACAAGTTATGTGACAAGTGTCGATGTAGTCTTGATGAAGTGGAGATTACTTAGAGATACTTAGGGTGATAATTTGATGTTCTCAAATTATTTGGAAATCTAAGAGATTAATATTGTATTAATTTATTTTGAGTATTTCATGTCTAGTATGATTAGATATGATAAGCATGATACAATTAAAGTGTTTAATTAGTACATCAGAATAGAGGATATTACAATTGGTATATTGGCATTTTGAATTGGAATTGAAAAGATACGGATTGAGAAATTAGTTGATGCCAACATTAGAAAGCAATTCAGCTCAAGAGTTGAATCGAACACCAAATCTTTAGATGCATAACATGTCACAACCTATACAAGAAAACCTTACGAGATGGTTGTATTAAAGAATGCATGCTAGGGTTGGTTAGGTGGGATGATGGATGGTTATCGATATATATTCAATGTGATTGATGAAACATCCTACACTATATCATATAGTCATTGTGACTATAATCCTATGACTTAGATGAGACTAGAATATGAAATCCCTCACGCATAATATGAAAACTAACGCCTTCTATTAATATAAGGAGAACCAGAATTCTTTTAGAGTTAGGGTTGTTAGGTAAACCCAAGCCCGCTCTATATGGATATGTTCGAACCATGGTAATAATATTTTTGGATTAATGGGTCAGTTTTTACTAGAAGCGTTGATTTGTTAAGTAAACTCAAGGTTAACGTAGACAGAGGCGCAATTGGGTAGCGTACATCAAAAGTAGTCAGATTAAGAGTTGATAACTCAATATGTGTGCATTCATCACGAGTTGATAACACTAGATGATAGATGCAGCTATGATGCAATTGATATGACCAATACCTACCGATTGGACTAAGGTGACTTGTTGGGTAAACCCAAGGTCATTTTTAGTAATGTCAGATATCAACCCACTAGGACACTTTGTCATAATTTTTCTTGGATTCATAGTGAGGGCTATAGATTCTTTGAAACCAGTGGGAGTTATAAACATGTCATATAAGTCCTTATGACCATACATGTATTTACATTCAAACATTCTTTCTCTCTTCACATCTAGGTTGATTGAAGATGTCTTCCAGTGTGAATTTGTGCTCACTTATGGATTCTAATAAATTGATTGGACCCAATTTTCTTGATTGGCTGAGAAATTTGAGAATTGTTCTCAGATCTGAGGAGCTAGGCTATACTAATTTTCTTGATTGGCTAAGAAATTTGAGAATTGTTCTCAAATCTGAGGAGCTAGGCTATGTCTTAAACATTCCACTTCTTGATCCCCATGTTGCTGATGCTTTTGATGAGTATCAGAAAGCATATCGTAAGCATCTCAAAGATAGTGACTTGGCTACTTATATTATGCTAGCCTCTATGTCATCAGAGCTGCATTATGCTAATACCACAGTGTTTCATCTTAGAGAGCTTTTTGATGAGCAAGCTCGGTCTGAAAGGTTCGAGACCTCGAGGTTGCTCTTCACGACTAAGATGAATCTAGTGACATCTGTAGTGTAGTATAAACTGAAGATGAATGGTTATATTGAGAGGTTGACCACCTTGGGTTTTGTTATAGACTATGAATTAATTATTGACTTAATTCTGGTTGGATTATTTAATAGTTATTCATAGTTTGTGTGAAACTATAGGATGAACCAAATCTTTACGACAATCCCTGAGTTGATCAATTTGCTCAAAACAGCAGAGCAAACTGTCAAGAAGGATAGCAAGCCAATGCTAGTGGTGGACTCTTCTTCTTCTGGTTCAAGAAAAAAGAACCTAAAGAAGAAAAGGTCTAAGAAATCAAAAGGAAGTGCAGTAAAAAAGAAACTTAAAGAGACTACGCTAAAAGGAACTTGTTTCCATTGTGGCAAAACTAGCCACTGGAGACAAAACTGTAAAGTATATCTGGAGTCCTTGAAGAAGAAGCAGGCATTAGATGCCCCAGCTCCTTCAAGTATGTTATTGAGGTTAATACTATTTCTGATAATAACATATGAGTATTATATACTAGTTGTGTTTCACACATATGTAATGTTATGTAGGGTCTCAGGGACATTAGACAGCTCATGAAGGGAGAATTAGACCTATGTGTGGGCAATGGAGCAAGAGTTGTTGCATTAGCCGTAGACACTTATTTTTTATCACTCCCCAGTGGGCTTGTAATTAAACTAGATGATTGTTATTTTGTACCTATTTTAACAAAGAACATATTGTCTGTTTCTTGTTTAAATAAAGCTAGTTTCCATTTGAATTTCAATAGTTGTTCTATTAGTTTAAAGGGAATGCTTTATGGTACTGGTACATTAAGCAATGGAATTTACATATTAGACATGTTGCATCCAATTATGAATGTCATTGACGCAAAAGACATAAACAAGATAATTTAAAATCAACCTATGTATGGCATTGTCACCTTGGTCATATAAATGAGAGATGCATAGTTAAGCTTCACAAGAGTGTTAGTTTAGGGTCATTTGATTATGAATCATATGACATGCATGAATCTTGTTTATTAGGTAAGATAAGTTAGCCTTTTAGGGAAAGGGTGAACGAGCGACTAAAGTATTAGACCTAATACATTCAAATGTATGTGGTTCGATGTCCATCCATTCCAGAAGTGGTTTTCTTTATTTCTTTACCTTTATCGATGACTATTCTCGATATGGGTATCTGTATATGATGAGATACAAATCTGATGCATTTGAAAAGTTCAAACAATTCAAAAATGATGTAGAAAACCAACTTGGGAAAGGTATCAAGACACTACGATCTGATCGAGGTGGGGAATACTTAGACCAAGAAGTTTTAGATTATCTCAGAGATAATGGGATTATATCTCAATGGACTATACCTTACACACCACAACACAATGGTGTGGCCAAGAGGAGAAACCAAACCTTGTTGGACATGGTACAGTCAATGATGGGCTTTGCAAATTTACTAAAATCCTTTTAGGGTTATGTACTCGCGACAACTGTTTATTTGTTAAACAGAGTTCCATTAAAGATAGTTGATGTAACTCCATATGAGATCTAAACTAATAAAAAACCCTATCTTTCTCATTTGAAAGTTTGGGGCTATCTGACTTATGTGAAGTGAATACAGTCAGATAAGCTTGATGCGAAGTCTGAAAAGTGTTTATTCATAGGATATCATAAAGAAACAATGGGATATCAATTTTACCTTACTAAGGAACAAAAAGTGTTTTTTTAAAGCATACTATCTTTTTAGAAACAGAGTTTCTTTTAAAAGAAGACAATGAGAGCAAGATTAAACTTGAAGAAGTTCAAGATGCTCGAATAGACGCGGATCAACTGCCTAAACCTGAGACTGTGACTCATACAGATGAAGTAACAGTTCAACCTTCTTCAACACAGGAAGTTCGTAGGTCATGTAGGATACACTCTGTTCCCGAGAGATATAGATTTCTCATGATTGAATAGAATGACGTATTGCTCATAGAAGATAATGAGCTTACTACCTATAAAGAGGTTCTGAAGAGTTCAGAGTCTAAAAAATGGACTAGCGCCATAAAAACAAAAATGGATTCCATCTATGAAAACCAAGAATGGAATTTGGTTGAGACACCCGAAGGAATAAAACCCATAGTGTGTAATAGGTTTTCAAAAAGAAAACCGACATGGATGGTAATGCGATTACCTATAAAGCAAGGATCGTGGCCAAAGGTTTTTGTCAAAGATAAGGAATAGACTACGATGAGAACTTTAGCCTAGTAGTAATGCTTAAATCCATTAGGATACTCCTACCCATTGCTGCTCATTATGATTATGAGATATGAAAATGGATGTGAAGATAACTTTCCTAAATGGAAATCTAGCTGAGGATATGTATATGATGCAACCAGAGGGCTTCTTCTACTATGATGGTGAAAAGGTATGCAAGCTTCAGAAATCCATTTATGGATTGAAACAAGCATCCAGGAGTTGGAATATCCACTTTGATGAGATAATCAAAGAGTTTGGTTTCTCACAAAATCCGGATGAATCCTGTGTGTATAAGAAGGTTAGTGAGAGTGCAATTGTATTCCTTGTGCTATATGTAGATGACATATTATTACTAGGAAACGATGTCTCTAAGCTACAATATGTGAAGATTTGGTTGTCCAAACAATTTGCCATGAAAGATCTCAGTGAAATAACTTATATCCTCGGGATAAAGATCTATAGAGATAGATCAAAAAGGTTGCTTGGTCTTTCACAATCAACGTATATAGATAAGATGCTAAAGAGGTTTAGCATGGAGCAGTCCAAGAGAGGGTATCTTCCTATGACTCATGGGATAACACTCTAGAAATCAATGTGTCCTAATACATAAGATGAGAGGACACATACGAATATGATCCCGTATGCATCTGCAGTAGGATCTATCATATACGCTATGCTATTTACAAAACCCGATGTATCATATGCTCTAAATGTTACGAGCAAATGCCAATCAGATCCTGGTGATGGTCACTGGGTGGCTGTTAAGAACATCCTTAAGTACTCGAGAGGACTATGGATGTTTACTTGATATATGGATATGGAAATCTAAAAGTGAGCGGGCATACAGATGCCAGTTTTCAATCTGATAAGGACAACTCCAAATCCCAATCAGGTTATATATTCACATTGAATGGCAGGGTAGTTAGTTGGAAGAGTTCCAAACAAGAGATGACTGTCGATTTAATAACCAAGGAAAAGTACATTGCTGCTTCAGATGCAGCAAAGGAAGCAATTTGGATCAAGAAGTTCATTACTAAACTTGGTGCGGTTCCTAACAGTGATAAGCCCATATAGTTGTATTGTGAAAACAATGGGGCTATTGTGCAGATGAAGGAACTAAGGTCTCATCAACGGTTAAAACACTTACTCCGCAGATATCATCTGATCAGGGAGATCATTGGTCAAGGTGATGTACAGATAGAGAAAATTCCCATCGAGCAGAATATTACTGACCTGTTGACAAATCCATTGTCACAAAATAGATTTGATTCTCATGTACTTACCTATGGTATTAGATACCAAGGCGATTAACTTTAGGTCAAGTGGGAGATTTGTTAAAGTAGTGCCCTAAAGGCAATTACCTCTAGTGCGTTTTGTACAAAATTATGTACAGACTTTATTTTCAATAATAAAGAAAAACATATTTCATTAATTTGGTGTTCATTATTTATGAATTGATATTGATCTATAAGCAAATTAATGAAGTCCATGATATATGACATAGCATGAAGGAAGTTATGATGTAATCATAATACTGAGATTTCTATCATGTGCAATTATGTCAGTATTTAAATTATTCCTAGTTATAGGATTAATGAAACTGGACATTGTTAATCCTAATAGACTAGCACATGTCAAACTCCTTAATTTGATCAAGTAGTGGATCTCAGAAATTGTAAACATAAGATGTTTACAGTTGAGATGTGGATGCTTACTAGAGGTAGTAAGTACATTAGATGACCTACCATGAGATCATCACATGGATGTCCTATTCTAATGTCAGTGATAATCTCATCATATCAATTGTGTAAATATCTCTAGACTTAATGTACTCAAGGATATCTTGGATACTGATTATATGCTTTGACTCCATTTCTTGTTTCCTTATAGAGGTCGCTCATAGGGTGGTGATTGGGTACAGCTCGAGGTATTAGAAGATAATTGAGTAGTCAATAGAGGATTCACCACTTCTGTGATAGCAAAAGAAGATACTTACGGCCTCTTGTCGGGGTCATTACTTGGAAATCTCTGGTCAGAGTATATGTGTCATTACTTGGAAATCTCTAGTCGGAGTACATGTGTCATGAAGAATGTCTTCATTGACATATAGATTAATGAGTCCCAAGACGGGAACTGATATCACTTAGGCTAGATTTGACATAGTTAGTCTAGTGAGAGTTGACACTTTCCCCATACTCATAACCAAGTGGGGTATAGCATGTGAAAGGACAAATTGCACAACAATTATATATAGAAGTGTTCGTAAGATGGTTTGTGACCAGCATGGGTTTGGTCATCAAATCACTTTCTTTTCAGTCAATTGGGGCTTATGATGTATTGCTAGATTCTGCTCAAGACTTGCTTGGATTAGTGACCAATATAATGGGGAACCTAATAGGTCACATGCATAAGAGTGACTCGAAGGATTCGTAAAATGCTTTTGGATAGAGATCCATTATATGGAGAGCAACAGAACCAAATAGATCTCGATGAGATCAGGATATGTCTCGATGAGATCGTGATGTCGATATTACTAAAACAAGTCTCTAGTGTTTTCCACATCTGGGACCCGGTAGGAACGACCTCAGTGTGACTGGACCACCTCAGCATATATATAAATATATAAGATATGTGCAACGTGGAAGATGAGGGAGGTTTATTTAACGTTATACATTTATTGTCTTTAAAAATAAATGATAAAAATGATAAAAAATAAAAAAGCTAGTAAGATGATGATAATCGTTTAAATGGTTTTGATAAGCCCTCTTTCACGATTCTCACCATATATTCATCATCTTTCTCTTCTTCTTCCTCTTCATTCTTTTTCACGTTTTGTTCTCCATAGAATATAGAAGAGAGCTAGCATTCTTGTCTTTGTTCTAGCTATTTCATGATCAAAGAGTTTGATTCAGTTTGTTTCTCTGATCTCTGCGAGAATACTGTTGGAGACGATCTGTTTTAGTCGTTGTGGTTTATGACAACTCAATGAGTAGAAGATCAAAGAACGAAGGAGACTACACACAAGGTATATGGTTATTATATGAATAATTAATTTGTGTAAATGCCATAAATTCCTATATATATATTTGTTATGAACGTGTATGTGGTTTGGGAATTTTCAGCTAGGTTTAATGGTATTTCCTTGTATAGGCATATAGATCCTGGACATCGGGAAAGTCCAGGAATAAATTTTTTATTTTCTGCACTACATGTATATGATGCACGCACTGGAATTTTCCTACAAAATTGGTGTTTGAAAGGCCAAAATTAAAAAATTTTAGTTTCGAGGTGAAAAGGAAGAGTTTTGGGTTTTGGGTTAGAAAATTTGTGACTTGTATAACATTAGCGTTTAGGATGAGACTAGCATTGGACACACTACATAATTGACATAAAATTTATTCTACAATTTCAAAGTTTTATCTTACTTATGAGATTGGAGTCATACACACTTCTCATTTCAACACTAATTTTGTTATGTTTCTAAACACTTCCTGCATTATTTTAAGATTGACACCTATCCTTCTTCCATTTCTAGCCTTATTTATACTCTATAATCCCTAATTCATGTTTAAACTCAATTTTTCCATCTTCTTTCCTCCATGTCTCCTCCCTTATAACCTTTTTCTTATGAAATGTGGTGCCTATACATGGTTAAATGTTTGCTAGTTTTATGTTTTAGTTGATCTTGATGTTTCCACGTTTGATATTCTTTTTCTGATATGTAGCCACCTTTTTGGTGTTTTCTTTTTCTTTTATACTCTTTCACCTTTTACGGTTTTGTCTAGGATTTTTCCATATGCATATCTTCCAAAAATAACCCTGAACATCAAAAGTATAAAAGATCACATCTTAGAAAACACCTGACATGATTGTGCACCGCCTAAATTCTCTGGCATCGTGCATCTCATGCCAAAGAGTTGCATGATTGTGCAAGAGGTTTCTGACCTTCTGCTCCTTGTTGCACTATCGTGTATAAGTTTGCTTTATCAAGCCAGACTTGATCTCTAGCTTTTTTGCATTTTCCTTTCACTTTTTCCTATCTTTACTCATCACTAAACACATCAAACAATCCTTAAAATATATAATTAAGATCAAAATCTTGCATTAAACAATAATTAATTAAAAAAAACATAAAAACACTAACTAGGAAATAAATCTAAGTGCTAATATATGATTATCATATAAGAAATCACTAAAAACACTCTAACATCTAAAAACATACTAAGTTTTATACCTATCATTATCCCCACTCTTAAATCTTTACTTGTCCCTAAGCAAAACTAAAACCACAAGACAAACCAAACATGAAACACACAACATACAACACACAACACATAATCATGCAACAATACAATAATGGTATAATGTCTTCAAATCTTATGAAATTAACTTATCTATAAACATCAATCACTTAAAAAGTTCCAACACGCTAACTTATTCCATTCATATTCGAATGATTGATTTAAATACGCATACGAACTAAAATATTGATACCTATTCATACATCTATGACATTTGTAATCATTCACTCATTTTTATAGAACAATTAAAGAGGTAGTTTATCACTAAATTCCCAATCATAAAATTTATTTTAACATTCAACAAGAAGATCCTTAGGTTTATTTTCAACACCATATTATCAAGCTTGGTTGGAGTATCATTCTAGCCTTTTGATGAAAAGACAAACATTTTTTTATGAATGCCTCCAGTTACTCAGCTATATCATAACTCACAACTAGCTACTAACTCTATTCTTAACCCATTTTTTCTAAACAAGTTAGTGGAATAGAAATTGTATTTAGCACATTTATACAACATACTTTGGTGTTTTGGAGTTATTATTTTTTCAAAAATTTTTCAATTTTACTTACATCACTTCTTCTTAGTCAATCATTCCCATAAATGGCTAACAATTATGCCTACTAATTTAAATTAATTACAAGTGTATCTAAACAGGTGTTATACAATGAAAGAATAAGTATAATACTCTAATCAACATGCATATTTATCTTAAAAACACTTAAAAAACAAACTTTATGATCTAATTTTTCTTCAAAATTTAAATAATCATATTTATACCTAAGATAATTCCTTTCAATTTTATGTCATTGACACATTCACACAATGCACACATCATGTAACAAAATGTTTACACAATACTAACTTAATCAAAAACTAACATAATGAAAATAAATTAACACAATGAAAATGAAAATTTCACACACATAAATGATATGTAAGGGTATATATGTCCCTACACTTGAAAAACATATTGTCCTCAATGTGGAAAACTAGATACAAACATAAACAAGCACAAACTAGTAAAACAACGAAAATTAAAGAAATAAAAATGAAAGGCAAGAGTACTTGTGGAGATTATGGTGGTAATGACATTGAAGAAGGAACTTGGACACACTTTATGCCATGAACATCCATCATTTAACTTATTATAAAATAAACATAAAATATAAAATAGTAAAGCATTATCAAACACAAAATTTAGGGCAAAAAAATAACTAAAGCATAACATGCTAAATTTAAGGTCACTAGCTTAGCCATTTTAGTACCATTTATATTCAACCAACTCCTCTTTTGAATGTTAAAGCCCAATGCATCATCACATTAGGACTTCTTATGTCTAACATTTTCCATCATATGGCTCTCACTCTCTTTGTAATTGTCTCCACCACTCTCTTTTCTTGTTTTCCATTGATTTTCAACTCTAGAAAGGGTGGTTTCTCGATGGAAGGTATCATAAGATCTTCCATTCTCACTATGATCTCTTTCTTCAATGGATCTCCCATCTTCTTCTTTCCTAGTTCTCCTTTGTCTTTTACTCTGCCAAAACTCCTTCTTTACAGCTCTCCTCTTATTCTTCTACACATTCATCAACCATATCAATTTTCATGTAGGCACTCCCCTCTACTGATTCTTTAATATTTTAATTATACTAAACTCCACCTTCTCATCACCAATCCTAAGAACTAATTTCCCTTTTTGCACATCAATCAATGCTCTTTTGGTGTTAATAAATGGCCTCCTAAGAATTAGCAAACAATTTTGATCTTCCTTAAAATCTAAAACAACAAAGTCTACTGGGATGATAAACTTATCCACCTTGATTAATACATCCTCCATCACTCCAAACGACTTCTTAATCAATTGTTTCACTAACTAGATAGGTATAGATTTTGGCTTTATATTTCCCGGTCCCAATTTTTTGAAAATGGAAAAAGGCATTAAGTTAATGTTAGCCCTTAAGTCATATAAACATTTGGAAAATTCAAGATTACTAACTAAATAGTGAAACTCCCTGGATCTTTTGACTTTGAGGGCATATGGCTAGTAATTACAGAGTTACAACTCTTTGTTAGTGACACTATTTGGTTTTCCTCCCAAGTACACTTACTGGTTAAGATGTCCTTAAGGAATTTGACATACTTGGGCATGTTCTCCAAAGCATCCACAAAATATAAGCTGACCTGTAACTTCCAGTCAATGACACTGTTTGGTTTTCCTCCTAAGTACGCTTGTTAGTTATGATGTCCTTGAGGAATTTGGTATACTTGGGCATGTTCTCTAAAGCCTCCATAAATTATAACTTGATCTATAACTTCTTCAACTTTTTTTAGAATTTGGAAAACTTTGTGTCCATTTGAGTCTTCTTCAACCTTTGTGAGAATGGGATTTTTGGAGTATATAGTGGTGGTGGCACATACAGTTTCTTTTCATTTTTATTCTTCTATTTTTCTTGGTTTCCTTTTTTATAGGGGATGGCTTCCATCTCTTTTAGTTCTTCCAACCCCTTCACACTTTTTAGTTTAATATCCTTCAATTGCTCCCTTGGATTGACTTTTGTATTAATTAGGAGACTCCCCATATTCCTTGTTGATAATGCAATAGCAGGTTCCCAACTTGAACCTCCAAGTTATGAATGGAAGAGGCCAGGTTCTTCACTATTTGATCAAATTTGGGTTCCATCCATTTCTGACTTCCATCTTAAATATTCAAGTTTGAGCTTAACACGTCCATTAACATGCCCATCTACTCCAAGGATCTAAGCCTATTTTACAAAAAAACTATTCGACCCTGATTCCGGAGCCTAACATTCTTTTTCATAGGACGTGTTCTTGTGCTTGTTACCATGCAAGGTATTTCCCATTTAACCCTCATTAGTCATCCTCGGTTCATCCTCATTTCTTAATACTAGAGTATCGGGCCTTATCTTCTAAATCCTTCCTTATACTGAAGCAAATATTCTATGCTCAACTTTCATCTAGATATTGAGCATCTTAAATGATTAGTTAAAATTCTATTCCTTTAGATAATTTTATAGTTCTATGCCTCTAGATTATCTAGACACGAGGTTCATTTCATTTGGAGGTCGGATAACGAAGCTATGGCTGAAAGAATCAAATAGGGTTTCGATCTAAATCGTATTGAACATACCTCGGGACAAAAGGCATAACTTTTTTGACATATATTGAATCAAAGGGTTCTTTAGATTATCTGAAAGAGGGTTTCAATATCTACAACTTTCATGAAGATGTTGAAGACAAATTCAATCGTCAAAAGGGTCAAAAATGGACCAGATGATGGATTAGATGAAACCAATAAAAAGTAGACGAATTGAAAAACAGGCAAAGCGGAAAGCAGACGAAACAAAGCAGACGAAATAAAGACAGACGAAGCGGAAAGCAGATGAAGCATGAATTCTTCGACACAATTGTAGCTCCAATTCTCTAGTCTAATTTGAAACAAGAACTATCTCAAATGGAACTCTATAGAAGAAGTTTCGGTCATATAAGCAGAAAGTAGATGAAACAAAAAGTAGATGAAACAAAAGATGGACGAATCAGAAAGCAGATTAAGGCAAAGTCTTAAGACAAAGCAGAGTCAACTTGAAAGGAAGTGGAGTCAACTTAAGATGAAGCGGAGTCAACTTAAGACGATGCAACGCTTAAGACAAAGCGGTCAACTTAAGACGAAGCAAGGTCAACTTAAGATGATGCAACGCTTAAGACCCTATGACGTCATCACAGACGAAGTGATGTTATCACAGACGAAGTGAAAAAGCAGATGAAACAAAAAGGGCAGACGAAGCAACACAGATGAAGCAAAGCAGACAAAGCAAACAGACGAAACCAAAGTCAGACTAAGTAATTCAGACGAAGCAATGCAGGCGAAACAATATACAGGTGAAGTAAAAGACAGACGGAACCCGAGTCAACTAAGACGAAGCAAAGTCAACTTAAGACTAATGCAATGCTTAAGACCCTGCGAAGATGCATCTTTACAGACAATACATCCTTACAGACGAAATGATGTCATCACAGACAATACATTTTCACAGAAGAAGTGGATTTACAAAAGATGCATTTTTACAGACGATGCATCCTTACAGAAGAAATGACGACATCACAGAAGAAGTTGATTTACAAAAGATGCATCTTTACAGACGATGCATCCTTACAGAAGAAATGACGTCATCAC
>JAOQMS010000003.1:18444313-18465081 GCA_027563885.1 Erythroxylum longipes
GGACTAAATATGTATTCAATCAAGCAAAAATCAATACCACAAAATTATCCTAATCCAATATCAATCTTAACCTTAACCGAAAAGAAAAATTTACTCACACATATTTATCAATGTAACATAAATCATGGTCATAATATATGGTTGCATTGATTAAATCCACACAATTAAATAAATTATGACTAAAAACAAAGTAAATCCCAACAAAACTGTGGCTGCTAGAATTAAAAAATGTTTTAGCCAACGTTGTCTTCTTTCCACGCCTGCGTGAATGGAATGGAGTGTGTTTTATTGGAGTGGATCTACGTTGCTCTCCTCTTTGCCTCCAGCTGCTTGTGTTTTTTGTTATCTCCACCAGTTGCTTCAACGAGGGAGTGGAGAGTATCTTTTCAGTTCATGCACTAATGCGCATGCTAAAACCACCACGCAACCAAACCACCACTTCAGCGTTTTTCTCTCCAACATAGCTGCTTCAACATTGCTTTACTTCAACTCTTCCACGTTGCTTTTCTCCAGCTGCTTCCATGTTTTATCTCCACTGCCACTTACGTTTTATCTCCTATGCCACCAGCTGCTTCACATTCTCTCCACCAGCTGCCAACGTTTTATCTCCACCAACTGCAATGTTATTTATCTCCTCCATCTCAACGTGTCTTCATCTCCACCAGCTCAACGTTTTTGCTTCCATGTCCTCCTTCTCCACCAGCTATTTTCTTTATTTTATATCTACCATGTGCAACGTGTGAGTGGAGAGTGTTGAGTGAGGGCTGTAACGTGAGTGATTGAATGGAAGATGCGTCAAAAATGGGATGGTGGCTTGATTTTGGTGTAGTCAAATGGAGGCTTTTTTTGTTGTGTTGTGCGTGAGTGGTGGAAGGATGGAGGCTAGGTTTGTCTTCATGTATAGCTTGGGCTGGATGGAGGCTGCTTTGTTTGTAAGTGTCGTGAATAAGGCTGCTACATATGTTTGTGGAAAATGGAAACAACTAGATGGAGGCTACTTTTGGAGTGGAGAATGAAATGTTTCAAGGTCAATTTCGACAATGCATAAAACATAAACGGTGATGATTAGGAGCCCAAATTTTATCAGTATCTTCTTCTTTGAGTTAGCTTCAATATGAGACTTGAATTATGGGATTTCGTCATCTGAGTCAAAAGTTATGATAAAAACATTGTTGAAAGGTCATTCTGGATCCAAAATTTGACGTAAATTTTGGGAATTTATTTCTCCTGAATTCCAGCTCAGAAAAATGTGCAATTGGTCCCATAAAATCCATCAATGAGTCAAGAGTTTAAGTATGAAATTTCAAAATTTTTGACTAAACCAATCTCGAGATAAAAATACCACAATGACTAAAGTTTAAGTCTGTTAAAAACTCAAAAACAGTGCAATTTGAGTCTATTTGTTTCATTTTTGCATTTTATGTCAACGAACCTCGAATAATGCTAAAACATGATAAATCAGCTATATATGAATATAAAATGAACATAAATGACTCTGAATTAAGTCCTAAAGATATATGAAAATATGAGTGTATCAAATTTTACTAACAAAAATTGCCAAGAAGTTTTTTGTAACTCCAAATTAAAGGCACCTTGGTTTAAGTTGGTTTGATTAAAACATAACCTTCCAAAAGGCTCCTTTATTCCCTAGTTAGCTTTCAATAACAAATTAAGGACAATGAATAGGATCAAAGACAATACCATTAGTCTCAATTATATTATCTATACATTTTAAAAAGAAAGAAACGCTATAATTTTATAAAAATCTAAGCAAGACATCCAATCAATGATTCATAACAATCTATCTTAGATCAAGGAAATCATAATGCCAAATAGCATACATATTCATGCCAGTGTTGATATAGCTAATAATAGAATGTTCCCCAAAATTGAATAATTAGCACTACATGTCCCCTAACAATGGATTGGGTGCTAAATATAATTCTAGATTGATGGCTAATAAAAAGATTCCTTTCAATATGAATCAAACCTTATGCCTATAATCTCTACACTTTATTCTCGATAAAATATTAGTTTAGATCCTTAATATATCCTAGTTATTTCATATCTCACAAAGTTTTTACATCTTAATACATGTTTTAAGTGCAAACTTATATGGTGGAAAATTCCTCAAGTTTGATCACTCAAAGACATCTACTCTGAAACTGATTTATTTTTGACATCCTCAAAGATAGTTATAAAATCACAATTATAATTCATTATATCTCTTATCCATTAGTATGATCATTTAGAGATTGTCAACATTGTAGTAGTCTAAGACCTTGATTCCTTTCACTATAGGAGGATAATAAAGAACGAACTCAAACATATTTGGCCTTAAACCCAAAGTGATAGGGGCCATAACCTCTATATACATGGTTAGTTAATACCTAACCTTTGACAGGACCACTTGTAGAAGGTCATCAACTAGTAGTAGTTGATTTGATAGACTTGCCTAACTCTCCTTGGCATGTTTGATTGGTAGACTCATATTGTAGTAGTTAAGACATGCCCACGTCCTATCAATATGATAAGCATACTCATATCTCTCCTTGGCATGCCCATGTCTTCCTTTAGTGCACCTATGTCTCACCCTTTTTTTAAAAAAAGTAATAAATTCATTCAAAAGGTGAAACTTACAGTGTGTATGAAGTTACATATCTTGAGAATGGAGCTCATACAAATTAAGGAAACTACAAAGTGTAATATATCCAAAAACAGTATATTCTAAATGTTTAACTGCATTTTAATATTAATGGAAATGAGCTGTTAATTAGCATTGATCATGATGGCCATCTTTAGTTTAAGTCAAACTTGGTTCCAATTGTATTCCTTGTACTCTTAAGCTCTTCTAAAGATTTTGGTATTTCTCATCCACTAAATATAGTGCACCATTATAACAAAACTAGTTTTGAAGACCCTTTGGTCTTCTCTACTGGTCCATCTCAATTTGCTAGCCCAAGCCAAGCTATTCATTTAGCTGAAATTTTTGTCTTGTAATTCAAAGATATTAAGAAAAGCACTCCATAGTTGTTTGGTATGAAGACATTTAAGGAACATATGGTCTAGTTTTCAGTTTCTTTAGAACATAAAAGGCAATTTGTATTCTTAAAAATTGATACCATCCCTGTTCCCAATTTTTGTAGAGCTACTAACCACAAGATGAAAGAGAGAGCTAAAGCAATACCTGATTCCCATATCAACTTATGAAGTGGAAACTTGACCATAGGGCCTAGTAATAATTGTTTACATGATTGAGTTGTAAATTTGTGAGACCTATGAAGCTCCCATTTGATCTCATCTTCTTGTACTTGACTTGGAGAATATGAAGGCCACTGCTTAATGACAGATCTGATTCCTGTACACATATGAAAATGCCAATGCCAATTGTTGTTTCAAATTAATGCTTGCACTTTAGTATCTTTAAGGATAGATCCTCTTAAACCTGCAAAGAGGTGAGTGTCACATAAAGGCCCTAAGACATGCCACTTATCAAACCAAAATGTTGTGCCCTTCCCATTTTGAACATAATGTTTGATATGAGGGTGCGTGGAGGACCTTGTATGTAAAATCTGTTGAAAAGTGTAAATTTGAGAAGAAGTATAGGAAATAGATCATATGCTTTTTTGCTTGATGTGAAGCATGTTAACCCATCTTACCCTTAGGCTTTCTTTATCCGAGCATATCCTCCAAAGACTCCTTGCCAATAAAATCATGCTCATTCTGCTAATTGAATTAATTCTCAATCCTCCGTACTACTTAAAAAGACATATAACACTCCATTTAACTTTGTACATTCTTCCTCTACTAAAATTTTGTCTACGCCATAAAGTTATTGTAACCTAGGAAGAAGAATAAGAATTTCTTCTATACTGTTATTGGTACTATATACTAATTCATTTTAATTTGCAACAAGATTCATTTTGGTAACTTTATTTAGTTATTCTAAAAATGAAGAGCATTAAACCATAATTAAGTTGTTTGGAGGACCTCTTTATTTATTGAGTGACTGTTAAAAAGTCTTATTTGAAATTTTTCCTTAAAAAATGAATCAATATATATTTAAATTATTTAGTAATACACGAGAATTTTTTTTATCTTCGTAATTAAATAAATCCATAAATTTAAAAAAAGATATATTTAGCTTACAAAGGAATTGTTCTAGCGTACTAAAAATATTTTACATTACGAATCATACTTCTGGCACTAGGGTGGAATTTGACGGATGCTAGACAAAAAGATAGAACACAGAAGTGGGTAGGCCCAAGTGTTTGATGGCCCCAGCCCAGTAGGAAAATAAAATAGGGCACGTGAACAACGTGAGGCGTGTCACCTGCTTTTTGAGTGCACCCTCCCGAACTGCTCCCTGCCATGCCATCACTAGCCTCCCACGTGAATTCCCCTCCGTCCTGCCAAAGCCAAACCTTTTCATGCTTGATTTACTCTAATACATGTATGTATACTGTATGTACACATTTCATATTTTAATAAAGAAGACTTGCTCAATATTTAGCTACATTATTTCTTAAGTATGTACAGATTTGATTTGCAATAATAACAAACAAACAAAAAATAAATTGTAAATTTTAGAAAATAAGAGCCAGAGACAGACAGAGGTGCTTCAATTCAACCTTCAATATTTAATACATAAACCTGCTTCTAAGTTGCATCTCTGAAAATATATATATTAGATTTAGGTAGATAGTTGAGCCCACAGAACACAACATGAGCTAAGCCGCATGCTATCCAAAATTTCCACTTCAATTCAATGTCATTCCTTCTGGGAATAACAATTAACAACTTCAGGACTCCCAACTTCGTCTGCTCAATTCTTCTACCAAATTTTTTATTTTTATTTTATTATCCTTTCAATTTCTCTTTATTCTTCAATTGTCGCTGTAGACAAGTCTAAAATTGTTTTCTTGTCTAAATCTGAATTCTGGGGGCATGGTTCTGGAATAACTAGACATCTGATAATGAGAGGAAAAGCAAATCAGGATCAGGAAGATGATGAGTACGAGGACGAGGATTTTGCTTCAAGAAAGGACGGGCCATCTTCAAATATCACAACAACATCGGCCAACAACAACACTAACATTAACAACAATAAAGGTTCTTTTTTTTTTTTTTTGAAGTATTAGATCCACCTCTAGTTTAATTGCTGTTTCTTGGGATTCTCCATAAATTAAGGGTCAAGTTCTGTTTTTTAATCTTTTATCTGTCTCCCAATTGTAAAGTTTGTAGTTTTGATGTTTGCGGGGCTTTAGCATGGTGTGTTCTCAAATGGGTTTTCAGTTTCAAGTGTCTTGAGCGTTCTCTGATGTGGAATTTGGGTGTGGTAGCAGATGTGAAGAATAGTGATAAAGCTAATGCCATAAGATCGAAACATTCAGTCACTGAGCAGCGAAGGAGGAGCAAGATCAATGAAAGGTTTGTTACTTTGTTTGATTTAATAATTGTTAAGTTATACCGACCGTACTCGGTTGTTTTTGCACATGCAAATGCTATGTTTTGAGTTTCTCTCAAAATACTTCGATTTCTTCCTTTTACTTTTGTTTGTCTAGAGTTGTTCAAATTTTGTTATGCATAGGCTTCAATCAATACGGAGAAATAGTAGAAAAGCTGCTTGTCAGTTTGTTAATTTTTGAATATTTTGTTGTATCTTTGTTTGCAAAAATCATCTGCTAATTGAGTGTATCATCGCAGTCTACATGTTAAATGTAACTTGTAAGCAAAAGGGAAACAACTTTCAACATGATACTTATTGGACATACCAAAATCGTACACGTTAAGGACTCTACATAGATTTTCAATTTTGAACTCTCTTTTACTCGCATTGTGATATTTCATGTGTCAGATATGGTAATTCTTTACTTGTCAGTGCAGTGAATATGTTGATGAGATAATCCAATTTAAGATTGGTCTGTCAACTGTTGATATGGATGTGAGACTCTGTCTGTGTTTGCATGTATGATCGATAATGATCAAACTGAAGGACTCTTGTAGATTTTCATTCATTCTTATAGGTTAAGAATATCAAGAGCCTTCACCATATAAACAGTCCAAATTTATAAGCATTAGAGTTTTCCTTTCACAGAAGTCAATAATTGGCATAAAGAAATGTTTAGAATACAGTATTTGTTTTATGATTAACAAAACTGATCTAGTCTGATGGTATGTCATCTGTTTTCTCAGATTCCAGATATTGAGAGAACTTATACCTCATGGTGATCAAAAGAGAGACACAGCGTCATTTTTGTTAGAGGTAAAACATTAATTCAGTGTTCAACCACTGCAAAAATGCATATTCAATTGGATTCAAACTAGTTGACTGAGCATTGGCTTTTGTCTGTAGGTGATTGAATATGTCCAATATCTACAGGAAAAGGTGCAAAAATATGAGGGTACATACCAGGGATGGGGTTCTGAACCTGCAAAGTTGATGCCTTGGGTATAGTTCTTATAGTTGGTTTGATTGGTTTGCTTATGAATTTCTTTCCTTTTGTATGGGTTAATGGCTATTTGCGGATGTTTAAAAACCTTTTTTGCTAGAGGATGAGACTGATGGACACCTTCACCACTTTAATTTGGTTGTGATTCTTGAATTAGTAAATAACTGTGGTATGGCTTTCTGAATGGACCACATACACTTGCAAGGTGCTCAAATCTTCATAGTCATCATAGAAGTTTTTATGAACATCTATAATCAATGTAAAATTTAGAAAAAAAATTTGTACCGTGGACCAGGATTTTTGCCTGTAAATTACGGCATTTATGTTCTTAAGCTCTCATCAAAGTGAATTGCTGTAAGTTGGAATAATGAACTTTAAAGTTTCTGAAAGGAAATGAAGACAAAAATAATGCCACAACTAGTGGGGTTCTCTTCTTCTCTTGCTACCTTGTGATTTGAGTTATCAAAGTAGATTGTTAATGATAAAAGTTTGGGCTTATTGAGTGTAATTGGAATACTTTTTGTTTGTCCTTTCTCGTCTCTGATATATCTGGTGATTATTGTATGTTTTATTTTCTTTTTAGTGCATATGGGTCGTTGATGGGTTTTGTAAGTAATGTTTCTGGTCATTTGGAGCAGCTATGTCGATTGGTTTGGTTCTTCTTCCCTCTAATTTGAGTTATAACTGTTATAGTTCTTTGTGTATTAAAAGTCTCTTATTTATCTATCTTGTAACAGAGAAACAGTCATTGGCGTGTCCAAAGTTTTGTTGGTCATCCGCAAGCCATGAAAACTGGCTCTGGTCCAGGATCTGCATTTCCTGGAAGATTTGATGAGAGCAACATTCCTATATCTCCGAGCATGCTTACAAACATGCAAAATCCATTAGAATCTGATCCTGGCAAGGAAGCCACATGCAAAGAAATGGAACGGCAACCTGAGTTTGCAAACAAGGGTATGCCTGTTACCATGCCTGTGCAGACGGAAGTTCCTGCTTCTATTCAAAGTGTTGATATTGCTTCACATCAACTTCATCATCCAGTCTCTGATGCACAGTCAGATGAGTGTCCCATGAACAATGATCCACTGAACCAACAGGAGGTGCTGACAATTGAAGGTGGGACAATAAGCATCTCCAGTGTATACTCTGAAGGGTATGTGAGATTTTCTTTTGAGATTTGTAAACTCTAAAAGCATTATGCAGATAAAGATGGAGCACTTGGCTTGTGTTTAGTTTTCCTCTCAATTTCCATGCAACAACTTATACCTCCATGTTTCTTGCTTAGTTGTGAGCAAATCTTTCCTTATGGAAGTTTTCCCAAATGTTCTGTTCCATATGTGTGGTTGCTACTGTATGAACGTGTGGCTTAGATTCATACTTTTTACTCTCATGTCACTTGCATTATGTAGTAAGGGTCTTTGCACATCTACAGTTTCTGGAAGAAATGATGCTTAAATGTTATGAAGAGAAGTTGTTTGGGGCATTCTTTTGTAATGGTGAAGTTTTCTGAGCAGTGTTCTTTGTTTTATTGTATCGAGGAGCGGTGGTTACTGCTGACTGGTTTTGGTAAATAGTGCATTTTTCCTATTTGGTGTAGGATTAGTTTGGAAGTGTCAATTTATATGGAAGCCGATATGTGTCTTTAAATTCTTTTAAGCTAGCCAGAAATCAAGCTATTGCCTTGTTTAATTCCTCATATTCTCCAAGTTTTTCCGGTAATTTGGAGTTAAGCTATAAGTTAAAAACAACTCTGATGTTTTGTATAAGCCAGGTTATTGAACAATCTGACACAAGCACTTCAGAGTGCTGGTGTAGATTTGTCGCAATCGAAAATCTCAGTGCAGATTGATCTAGGAAAGCGGGCAAATAGAGGGCTGAGCTTTGGAACTTCTAATGCTCGGGTATGTTCACCAAAATTTTGATATTGCTGGAAGAACTTTTGTAAAGCTCAACAACACCATGACAACTTCTGAATCTTCTATTGCTCTCTAGGATCTTCAAAATCTAACCCCTGGCAATCAAGCAGCACATCTCAGGAACTTGAGCAGTGGAGAGGACTTGGATCAAGCACAGAAGCGGCTGAAGACACAAGATTAGGATGGCTTCTATCTAGTATTCACTTTTTTCTTGTCTAATTTCTTCTTTTCTTCGCTCACCTTCAAAATCCATATCCTCGTTGGTGTATTGTATATGCTGTTCCTGAGTTTCCTGTATTCCCTTGTGATCCATTTGATGCAATGTTTAATTGGTTTATAGATTTTCTGTGGAGTTCATCATTAGATATCTAGTGAGGATATGGAATCTTGGGGATTGTGGTTGTATCATAGATATGCTATAGTATATAAAAGAATGGAGCCTTGTGATTACCCACCTTCTCGCACTGAATTCATTGTTTAATGCATGTCATGGTTGAGATCGTTACTCGTAATGCAAAAAGGGAAGTTAAGCGTTTCTTGACGTGAATTACAGACGCCCCAATTTCAGACAATAAAATGGACTTGTTAATCAAGCCGTATTTTGATTCGTATGACTGCCAAGTGTCTGCTAAATTTGGTACAGAAACCTTAAAATGGTGGGAATCAGCAACTAATTATATAAGAACTAGTTGTCACAGACTCCTACCATGCGAGCTGGTAAAAGATGACTGCCTTTCATAGTCTTACGAATGAAGAAAAATAACCAAGACCTATGATTACCTTCGATGACCCTCAATAGTTAGCAATGTCTCCTTCAATGGCAGGAATAAAAGCATCACTTGCTAACAAAAAAAGATGAGTTTCCATTTCCAAAAGGCTACTATGTGGTTCTTAAAAGAATAATGCTTAAGAAAAGTGTCAAGAATACTGATTCTCTAACTGGTTTCAGGTGACCTAATGGTTAATACTTCCACAAGAAAGTTAATCAAAATTTTAGATAATAATGGTGATTAAAAAATCCCTTGTATTGTATTAGCTGGATTTCAATTTCGTGAGATGTTAATATAGCTATTTTCTGTGCCCCCGTTTCTTTCGGCGCAATGTTCACAAATGTATTCCTGAAAACGGGCACCATCAGCTGCAGACTACGTGTTACAATGGAAGTTATGAATGGAAAACCATGAGGCAACTTTTTAACACTCAAGCTTTTATCATTCATTTACAAACATTCCTCAGGATTGCTGTAGAAGTAGTCCTCTTCCTTGGGTTTATATGGAATTTTCAATCTTTGAGTTGGGTTCCCCATGAGATTTGCATGAGCTGCCTTCACTGACTCAGAAAAGTTGTTCCAATCCAGTGTTCCGTTTCTGTATTTATCTATCAGATGGACTAGAATCTTTCTATCTAAATTTACTGTCAACTTGTAGCCCAAGTATCTGCACAAAAACATTCCCAATTCTGGTTAACAATTTTTAATTGTGAAAACATCGAATATCAGATAAACTACTTGTATTTTAAGTGTCAGAAGCGAATAAACAGATTGTGTAATATAAAAAAGAAGTCCAGGGTATGGGCACGCCAAATGTGAGATTATTCAAATACTTACCTTCTATGACCTTCAACAACTTTTGCCATGTTTCCTCCATAGGTTGGGACAAAAATATCACTTTCTAGTGACACAAGGTAATCCAAGGCTGCCATCTGGTTGGAATAGTTTTGGAAGGGCTCAAGATCTGAAGGTGGTAGCAACGTTTCCTTCTTGACCTGTTCCACGTTAGGAGTCAACACATACAATCTCAATTCAGCACAAAATATGCTATGTCCATCATCATCTTGAGGTTCTTTTGACTAACCAAATTTGGATAAGCTGCCTTAAGCACAGACATTCTTCTTTGACCTCCATATATGTCTCCAGCGGCAACGTAAACTTGGATTTTGGGGTCAATCCCAATTGCCTTCAATGCAATGGCTGTTTCCTCAGGTGTCAAAGGGCACAAACCAGCTTGTCTCTTCATGTCAGAATCTATCTCCTTTTCTTTCCACCAAGGGTAATCGTATCTATACATTTACACTAAAATAAAAAAGCTACAATACACAGAAGTTGACAAAAATAATGAATCAGGTATAATGGCTTACCTCATTATCCTTAGTTCTTCCACTTCTTTGTCATTACAACCTTCGTTGCAGCCAGAAAATGCTAACATGTCCTTTTCATATCTGAGATGAAGGACCAAGAAGGGCCCCTTTTCCCTCAAAAGTCTAACAATCTTCTTCCCCAACTTCTCTATTGCTGGGGTGAATTTCAGAGCTTCATAATTAACTCGACATCGCAGTTTCTGAACCTCTCCAGGCAGACCATTATTTGCAAGTCTAGCATCAGTCTTGTTGAAATGAATGATCTCGTACTTCTCAAAAAGAGGAAGAACCTGTGGACGCATGCACATTTAAACATTAGCCATCACACTGTATTTAAAGACTCAAATTCTATTGGACGTCAAAGAGCCAACCTTGTTATTGTAATAGGACAAATTAGACCAACTAACAGGTGGCATGGAGTATAATGGAATAGTCTCAAGCCTTCTCTTCTGCTGGGGAGGCAGCTCTTTGATAATCCGAACTTCATTCCTCAAAGATTTTATGAAATAGTCCACATCAAATATGTCTTGGAACTCACTGCCAAGAAAAGGGGACGCCTAATGAATTAGATTCCTTCTTTTCAAGAGGTTTAATCAGAGTAGAAAATTTATGAACACGAAACGTAGACTTACCTGCGATCATTCCAAAATGAAGTGTTATCCATTTGAGGAACAATAAGAGTGACATTTAAAAATCTTGCAAGAGTGACCATGTCAGAAATCTGATGATTAGATTGAATTAGTAGTTGCTCCAAGGCTGCATATTACATATTTATGACCACAGAAAGAAGAGCATTTTGTTACTACTTACACCAGATCGCATTTGGTTCAATCCTCCGTTGGATGAAATCATTAAGTATCCTCTGTGCTTATACGCCCCTGGAGACGAATTACAACGCTAAATATTGAAAAGAAAAAGAACCAAATATCATAATAACTTTTCTTTCTATATGTGAACTTGTATAAAAATGGAAAAGAAAGAGGGAAATGTACGTAGAACTCACTTTCTTGTGACAAAAGAAAAGAGGTCCGATGTCTGAGTGACCTTCTCCCTGGAGTCTCGTCTAGTGTTGTCAGCGGCATTGTGCAAGCCCAGAGAACAAGCACCGTGGTACTGACCAGCAACCCCAACTTGAACCTCACTATCTTTGGAGACCTCACCCCCATCAAGACCTTTAACTTCTCTGGTTTGACTACTCCAGTGAGCATATTTTTCAACTTCTCAGCTTTGATGATCCATCCATTACTACCAGTCAACTTGAACTCGACCTCACTGCATGGCGGTTCCTTCACCTCTGTAGCAACAAACTCCAACTCTCTGAAACCAACATTTCTATTTTGATCCATGGCCACCCACTTCCAAGTATCTTATATTAAGGTTTATGAATATCTTCAGCTTGAAACTGCATCAAATAGGTACGCAAGCAAATACTTTCTTGGAAGCAATACTCAAATGAGGCTTACATGCAGTGTGCCTAGCTAGTACACGAAAGAGTTTTATATGTCTATATATATATGAGGCCGTGATGGCAGATTGTTAGCCGGAATCCGGTGAATACAATCCCTGAAAGTTGGCTAAGACTCAACAAGATCTACTAGTGTAAGGCATCAAATATAATCGCCCCACGTTGGTTCTTTTTCTGCATCAGAAGTGTAATTGTTAACATCAATAATTAGTGGCTGCGAGGCGTAAAGTGGTGCGGAAATGGTATAATAGAAAAAGCATGAGATGGACATGGATACGGATTTATTTAATTATTCTTCTTTTTCCTGGGTCAATCTATGTCTTATATTTAACACCATTAAACAATGGCAACATCAAGTTGCTGAGCCTGCCAGATTTTGCTGCTTAAACTACTACAGAATCATCGAGGGGAGTTTAATATATAAGCAAGAAAGGATTCGTAGGATTTAAATATTTTCATATTATTTTAATTTTTTTACCTTATGACAATCTGAAGTTTTAATTTACTTGGATATAATAAGCTCTCTATTCGGCCAATCTTAAAGATTCATTTTCTCAAATCGGACTCATGTACTTAAGATATCACATTACTTTCGATGGAAGAATCCCATTAATTCTAAATAAATATAAGAACATTTGAATTCACTTGTCAAGAAGCTAACTGAATGGCCTAATAATTAAGAATACGAAGCCTTGGTTTTTGAACATAAACCCTAATCCCTATTGCCAAGAGTTGCATATCTTTCTCATGTCATCAATGCTCTATCTTTAGGAGACATCAATCTCATAAATATATAATAATCAATAAGATCACCATCTTTAACAGGGACATACATGAAGGAAAACCCCCGCCCTCCATTAAATATTGTTTTGCCATCCATTTCTTGCACTTGTTTTCCTCAATTAACTGTTACTCAAGAATTAGTAACATCATTTCCTAATTCAAGTCTTCGTATTTGTGTTGAATTGAGTGTGATAAAACAGTAGACGCTGAATTTATAAATCGGTGCAAGTACTTTATATATTTGATATTTCCGTAATGGTTGCTAAAAACATGTAATATGACTTGGTTTTCATGTCCTATTTTCCCAAAATCGTAATTGATTTAGATATTGGCATAAAAACGAAGTAAAAGACATTATGTAAAGGAAAGTAGAGATTTCTGGTTCTAACATTTGCTTTATAAATGTATCTAATCTAGGTTACATATCATGGATTGAAAGGCACTCTTGTGGATTAGTAAAGAAGTAGTCCTCATCCTTTGGTTTGCCTAGAATCTCAATTCTTGTGGCTGGCCTCCCAAATCTATTACAATGAGCTGCCTTTACCGCCAAGGAAAATTGGTCCCAGTCCAGTGTTCCATTTCTGTATTCATCCGTCAATTTAACAAGGGCCTTTCTGTCTATAAGTATAGTTGTCCTGTGTCCTAAGAACCTGGAGAAAAATAATTATTAATTCACTTGGTATAATATAATGACATATATAGGATTTAGACTCACCTTCTATGCCCTTCAACAACTTTTGCCATGTTTCCCCCATAAGTGGGAACAAAAATGTTACTTTCTATGGCCACATGATAATCCAATGCCGCCATTCGATTGGAATAGTTTTGGAAAGGCTCAAGCTCTGCTTCTGGCAGCAATGTTTCCTTTTTAACCTGGTAAGGCCAAGTATTAGAGTAAGGCACATGAAAACTAGCAATATAAACTTTGGTGAACGTTACCAAATTTGGAAAGGCCTTTCTCAGACTTGCCAATCTCCGTTCTCCCCCATAGATATCTCCTGCTGCAATGTACACTTGAATCTTTGGATCAACGTCCAATGCTCTCAATGCAAGTGCTGTTTCCTCTGGAGTTAAGGGACATAACCCTTTTTTCCTTTTCTTGGCAGAGTCTATTTCCTTCTCTTTCCACCATGGGTATGCATACCTGTTAATCGAATTAATTACCTAGTCCTTAACCTTCCATGCAAACTAAATAGTAAAAGCATATTCGCCTTTAGTTACCTCATTGCAGTCAACTCTTTGATTTCTTCCTCATTGCAACCCTCGTTACAACCAGAAAATGCTAACATGTCCATCTCATATCTAAGATGAAGAACTAGGAAAGGTCCTCTCTGCTTCAAAATTTTAACGATCTTCTGGCCCAATGCTTCTATAGGTGGAGCAAATCTCAGAGCTTCATAGTTTACTCTACACCGTAGCCTTTGGACCTCTTCAGGAATCCCATTATTGGCAAGCCTAGCATCAGATTTGGTCAGATGCAACACTCCATATGTTTTTATTCGAGGTAGAATCTGGAAATCCAAGATTGGAACAAGAGTTGTGTGTTTAACACTTAAATTTCATTTTAAAAAATTTTACAAGTCAACTAATTCCATCACCTTATACAGGAATTTATTATGAAAATAAATAGAACACCAACCACGTTATAGTAATAGCTCATATTGGACCAACTAACAGGAGGCATTGAGTAGAGTGGTTCTGTCTCAAATCTTTGCTTCTGTTCTGGTGGCAATTCTTTCAGAATTCGTACCTCATCTCTCAAGGAATTTATGAAGTAATCCACATTGAATATGTCAGAAAATTGGCTGCCAAGACCATGGTAAACTAATCATCACCAGATCGGCTATTTGTTTTTATTTTCTTTGTACTTGTCAAGATTCACTTGATGATCTGGATATTAGTCCAAATTAAACAGTAAAGTAGATTTTGTATACCTTCTATCATCCCAAAATGAGGTGTTGTCCAATTCAGGAACTATTAGCGTGACGTTTAAATATCTTGCAACGGCGACCATGTCACATATCTGCAGAATGAAGAACATTTTCATGCATGCTATGAAGGTCCAAAGAGATCAACAAACTACTTACTCCTGATCGCATTTGATTCAATCCTCCATTGGATGAGACAACCAAAAACCCATTATTCTCATAAATCCCTGCAGGTTGTGTGAGAAATGCTTGAGAAATTTATCTTTTACGTACCTTAAGATTATATGTTTCAAACTTGAACACAATTATAAGCCCTTTGCATACAGTATTTTCACTTACTTTCTGGAGGGAAAGAAACAGGAACAGGTGCTCTTGGCCATTTCACCACAGCCTCACCCAAGGCTCTCAGTTGCACCGCAATTGCCAATAGAAACAAGAACCTTGCGACTTTACAAGCCCAAAAATGTAGCCTAGCCATCTTTATCTTCGCAACTATCACACTTCTCAATTTTTCTGCTTTCTCCATGTTAATGTACCTTAACTTTATTTTACCATATGGTTTCTCTTCACCCTCTATGATACCAACTTTCGTCCCCTCCATTTCCAGGTACAGTACTTGAAAGTACAAAATTAAGAGTTGTAACTACAACCAGAATAGAGCAAATTCTATCGCCACTCGAGAATACAACCCTTCTGGCCCATAAAAATTTAACGGGAAATGAAAAGGAAAAAAAAGCAGTTTTAGTTGAAACTTAACGTAAAGCTTCAATCTTTGGTTAGAGGAAGTTCATGAACAGGGAATAAAGCAAGAAACTATATTTCCCCGGTCATGTCCTGAATCCGCAGGATTAGATGGGGTTAAGGTTTGTGGGGCTTTAAAGGAAATTAAATGAATTGGAGTGCCTACATGATCTTACATTAAAAAAACGTGTCGAAGATTCACCCTTGCTCTGTTCTTGGAGGATTTTTGTTTTGGTGTTTTCTTCACGTCAAAAACATTTGGATTGACACCCGTCATTTTATTATATTCTTTAATCTTGTCTCAGAAATTACTGCTTCATTAATCTTAGGCAGAACCGCGGACGTTTAAGAGTCGAAACTTTTCATCTGCATATAGAAGGTTGGAAAGTAAAAGATACATCATGTTTGATAAAACTAAGATACCATTGTTTGTTAATTATGAATCAATATTAAAATTTCATAATTTTGGAGAACAGATATTAATCAGAAGTATATCCATTCAATATTTCTGATTTTTTTGAAGAAATTTTATGTTGGGGTTTCTCGGTAAACAGTTTGATGTTTCCAATTTTCCTAAAATATTAGGTAATTAATTGGGAGTCAATTCAAATGAATCAAGACCTTTTACATCAAAAAATAATAACGGTATAATGATGCATGAATTGTGAATTTATTATTTCTAATGGATGGTGGGTTCAACAATCAATCTTCAATGTACCATAATTTAAGAGTGAAAGGAGAAGGTAATAATGTAATTGAAGAAAGTAATGCCACCAATATTTGTTCCTTGCATGCACCACAAGGCCTCTTCTTATGGTTCAACGAATTTAGATTGTGAATGTTCTTGCACCTGACCCTAATTCATCTCTCTTGTACACAGCGCAACTATCATCTTATAATGCCACTTCAGTTTAATTCGTTGTCAATTTCTGGTTACTAATTATCTTTATATTCACTTTTGCAAGGTATAAAAATAATTAATAATCATACAAGTATATGTAATCTTGGGGTAACACTAAGATCCTTAAATTTGACGAACAGACACTGCACAACTAGTAGTTTCGAGTGGCGTGTAAGAAGATTATGGTGCATAGAAGCTGGACACGTACCATAGTAGGAATATTAAGCATATCTAAGGTGATTAATACCACGATGGAGAAAAAAGAAGGTTTCCTCCTACCAAAGAATGTGAAAAGTAGTGTGCTAAGTAGAGCCTGTAAAGTATCGAAGATGCGTTCACATAGTCACATGTATTGGAAACTTTTGACTTTTCTCCGGGCATCCTTACCACACATTTCTTCTAAATCTTAACTTTACGATGAACAGAGACTGCGACAGGTGCTTTCTTTGCCATCGGAGGAGGAGAGTGGATTGAGAAGAGAATTGATAGAATGGAGGGTTTGGAGATTAACAAGAAGGGTTGGAAATACGCTCTACTATTGTTTCTTCTGTGTGAAAACCAGGCTGCTATTGGAAGTTGGCCAGTTCTGTGCCTGGGTTGGCAAAAATAGAAGAAATGTAATTTTTCAAGATATCAGTGGACTTTGGATCCATTGATTTTGGACCACGGTTAAGGTTTGAGTATATGTGCCACTTAACGCTGACCACCAGGAGTAACCAGTTTTCTAAGATTTGGATAGTTTCTTATTTCGTGGTGAGCCTAAGCTCAGCTAATACATCCTAAAAGTAGTTTTTGCCAGAATCCAACTGGCAGGGCTTTATCCTAGTGGACCGCATCTACATCTGAGGAGTTTAAATCCTTCTGATCTTGAGGCGCTTCAACATGACGGCATCTAGGCTGTCCATGTTTTCCGATACCATAAAGGAGGCATCACAGAAAATGAGTATCACCTTTAAGATTTGTACCAGTTTTTACTCCGGAATTTCATAGTGCAAAGTACTCCAAAGCTTGCAGTGTTCCGTGCCGGCCAAGGCCCAACCCATTTGTACTATATCTTATAAACTGCTGTACTAGTTTAATCAGTCTATAATATAGTCTTCCACATACAGAATTCATCTACACCACCAAACATAAAATTTTGAATGGGAAATTTGTACAAGGCCAATAAACATTTCAGCTTACTTTAATTTTCAACAATCGGATATCATATTTGATCGGCATCTAAACTATTAAGTTAACAAAAGAACACAATCTGCGGATTTTCCCATTTACCTCTCTGCCAGATTCATCACCATATAGCTTATCCTTTTTGTAGCCTATTCCCATTCTTCACATGATGCATTTCGTTATTATCACACAATGATTTCTTCGCCAGCACTAATTTGCTCCAGTAGTTTACTTCTTCACATTCATTTCATCTTCAACGTCCTGCAAATGTTTCAACGATTTCTGGCTGATCAACACCAACAAATTTATATATGTACATTGCAAAAAGAAAGTCCATATAATTCCACCAAAAACTTGAGGTAATTGCCTAATTAATTCCTATGATATGAATAGCCAAGTGAAAGAAAATGTGCAACCAATGCCACAGGGAGAAGATGATCATGAGAGGGACTTACAGAATTATCAATCTTGTCAAAATCATCGTCAAAACTCCCATCAGCATCATCTGTGAGACATTATGCACAACTAGCAAACTGAATAATAGCAGAAAAGGAAACTTCAAGAATAAAAATTATTAATGATTGAGCTCAAAGCCATCAAATATGTTCCTTATCTATGCCAAATTGGCAACTGTGTTCAAATAAAAATCCAGATTACATGTCCTGCACAAAAGTAATACGGTTTGCCAAGGAAATATCACTTCTTGCCCAGAATTACATAGAGGTTGACACTGAATAATAAGATGCGGCGTGATAACAAAGATGAGAAAGCTGACAAGAAACTGCTTAGGATATACCCATGCCTCTGTTAGGAATAGAATCAGCTTCAAGCAAAAACTTCAAAATTAATTCCAATTTAATTAGCTTCTAAATTATGAAGCACATTAGGTTTTCCATTCTGTATACATTAGCAAAATTATTGATAACCAACAGATTTCTCCAAGTCAGTTTGTTGTTATAATAAGGGTCCTTTCTTTCCACATCAAACCAAAACAGGTAAATACACAATACCTGCACCTCCATCACTATCTTCATGTTCGCCCAACAGAAATGTATCCAGATCCTGCTCAGATGAAGCTGTTGAGGTCTTACTTTTCAGGCTCTTTTCAGCTAGTTGCAATTTAGAAATCTCCAAAGCCTCTGGATTTTTGCATTTATCATCTTTCATCTGCTCCTCGGCTTTGCACATAACCTCCTCCATGTACTCCCTTTCATAACTGAATTTTAACCAACAAGTACAAATCAGTTTAATATGAGCTTTCTGTTTTTTGAAGATTTTCATTAGCTCTACAACAATTACAGGATATGACAAATTCAGGTGACTGTATTATTGTATAGTAGTTAACGTTTTGCAAGTTACATAAACCAAAATGAGAATCCAAAAGATAATTAGAGATACATACGGAGCAACATGGGTGCTCACGAGTGTAAAATAAATCCTCCAGAACCTCCTTTCTTTCATCACTCGTGGACATAACTCATATCTTAATCTCGAGATTGCCTAACGCATCAAGAAAAGAAAAACACCAGAAAGAAACATTCAACTATCACATAATAAGTAGCATACAATTTAAATCGCATTTGTGAAACCGCAAACGACTATATGATCACGTATTAGCGTTGGGTTCACATGAAAATATGCATAAAATTTCATAAAAAGAACAAGAAATTCAGTAGTTCACCTTGACAGTGGAGAGAACAAGTGTGGCATGTCTCTCCTGCCACTCAGTGAGATCCTTCCGTACATTAGACGCCGTAGTCGGCACATCAGACGGCTCAGCTACATCTACACAAATTTGACCGAAGCTCTGATTTTAGAAACAAAACATAAGAAAAGAGAACAAGAAACCGTACCGCATCCACATTGCTGAGGTAACCTTGGATAGGAAAGTGCTGAAAGGTAGTAGAAGTGAGTCCCTTAACAAATTCTCTCAAATCGTCGGTGATCCCAAACTTCCGAAGCTCCTCTTGGTCGTTTCCCGACGAGGAAGAGGAAGAGGAAGCTGAATTGGTAACAATGGAGAGGGACGAGAGCTGAGACGGAATGATGTCAGAGAAGGACTTGATGGGGATATGATCGGCTTGTTTGAGGGCGACGTCCTTGAGCTGATCAGCCTTCCTGGAGGCCTCGAGAGCGAGTTCTTTGGACTTTTTAGTGGTCTCGGCAACGAGATCGGCGATCTTGTTAGAGGAGGTTAGGGATTGGGATCTCTTGGCGGCTTCCTCGGCGAAGAGCCGAGCCCTCTTCCAGATATCTTCCATTTTTTCTGCTCCCTGTTGGCTGTTTCAAGTGTGCTGTAGATAGTGGAGAGGAGATTGGGTTAGACGTCGTCGTTGGTTTGAAGTGGATAATATATTTGTGTGTGTGTCTGTATATATATATATATATATATATATATATGATTTAAGATTTAAAATATTTAACCAGTATTTATATATTATAATAAATTATATTATTAAATAAAAATTTATTAATTAATTTTAGTTAATAAAAAGTTATTAATTTTTAAAATGAACTGATTAATTAATAAATTAATTAATTTTTAATAATAAAAATTATTAAAATAATTTTAATCAAAAATTTGATATAATAAAAAAAAAAACTAAATGCAGTGTAGCATAATTTTCGCCGTTTTGTATTTGCGTAGATTTTTAAATCCTAGAGATTAGATTGTTGATGGATGGTGTATATAAATTCTATTAATTTACGCTTGTATACTTTTTTTTATCAGCTCTGCTTTTACTTATCCATTATATTTAAGATTGATATTAAATAAAAGCCACAAATATTTTTTAAAAGTACTATTTTATTAGAAGTAATATAATTATAAGGAAATAAATTATTTGAAAATCATATAAAATTATGAAATTTTTATTTAGTCTTACAGATTCAATAATTTATATAACAACTAAGTTGCTATTAAAGTAAATCGATATATGAATAAATATAATTGCTCTGATAATCGCTGGCTCTTCTTACATAGGCTTCCCTTCTGTAGGTCCCTGGGCGTTATATAGCTGAAGCATTGGACCGGTTTCGTTAGAAAGAGAACGCGGTCCTACTTACTTTGGCTAAATTCTTGCTTTCTGAGTAAAAATACTTTCAATCTATGATTTATGGTTGAAAAAAGAGGGAGGGTTGAAAATGGGATAATTCACCGGAGTTAATGGCGGGGTGGGTATCACTCCGCCATCTATGGTGGCGGGGTGGACAGCATAGTGTCTACTCTGCCATTTCAAATGGTGGGGTGGACACGGTGGCTTCACCCCGCCATTCAGT